>JADLZK010009279.1:0-163532 GCA_015847255.1 Hyparrhenia diplandra | reverse complement strand
AAAATAATAATATTATAAAAAAAAAAAAAACAATGAAATTGAGTGAAAGTATAGAAAACTCAAGACATTACCTTTAATGTTACAACCCTTTAATACTCAAGATGCCAAAAGGCCATCAACAAAGGTGTCATCAACTATGAGTACAAAAGTGGCCATGACACTCGACAACAACTTTCTATTATACTCCTTCCTTTGAGGATGACCATGCAAACTTTTTTGATACTAGATTGTCTGTAATGTGATGCTAGTGATGGAGTGAAGCCAAAGTCTGACCTCTTGAGGACTGTTTGGGGGCGCTTTAACTTAGATTATAAGCGAATAAGCCAAACGCCATGCTTTTTCAACCAGCTTATTACGACCGCGCGAAAACATCCGGCCCAACATTGCTTATGGATAAGCGGCTCCGGACTCGCTTCCTGAAAATGCAAGTGCCCTTAATCCAATTTCCCACACCTACCCCTCTCCGCTTTCGTCTCTCTTCCATTGCTCAGCGGCCCCCTCTCCCTGCTAAGCTCTACTTCCGCGCGGCCCCCCTCCCCACCGCCCACGCCACAACATCCCATCTGTGCCATCCATGTTGTGTTCGGCCGCGCCGCCCGCGTGCTGGCCGACATGTCATGCTCAACCGCGGCGCCGCGTGCTGGCCCGCCACACCGCGGCTTCGACCCGCCCGCCCAGCCGCCTTCCACGCCCGTTCTCGACCATGCCGGCAGCCGCGCGGCCGCCCGGCCACCGCTGTCGCCCCTCCCCCGTGGCGGCCCACGTCATGAGCTCGCATCTGCCGCGAGCTTCGCTAGCCACCACCGCGCTCGTCGTCCGCGCGCCCGCCTTGCCTGGGGATGGGGCGAGATCTACTCCGCTCTCTCCCACGGGAGATGTGAGAGAAGAATTGTGTTTTTGGACAGGGGCAATTTTTTCTTTTTTACCCCTAGAACTGATAATCCACCCAAAATAATCGATAGCCAAACACCACTTATTTGAGACATAGATTCTCTAGATCGCGGCATATCGAAAAAGCCTGCTAAGCTTATAATCGAGTTTCGAAACACGGTCCCAAACAGGCCTTTACATAGAAGTTTGTGGCTATACTAATGGTATATTTAATGTATTATCAAATACTTGTTGGCTACTATATATAGCCTTAAGTTAGAAAATCAAGTTGTAGCTATATTGATGATATCTTTAATCTAAACGACAAGTTTGCAATTATACCAATGATATCCTTAAGATATGGAATAAGTCAGTAGGTATATTAATACTATCTTAAGGTACAAAAATAGTAAACAATAGTGGGATATAACTATCATATCTTTTAATACGAGTACATCCTTTGGATACGAAGTATCTGCATTGGACCCTAGATATTTTTTCAACCATAAAAGCCTTTTTGCTTGCTTGTTCTAACTCTATATGAAGTAAGAATCATTATAATACGTTTGGTTCCTTAAACATTAAACACAACATATATCATGAAACTATGTGACCATGGACTTTAGAAGTTATTTATCTTCATAAAAGAGTCTACCTTTACCTCCATCAGAAGATCATAACCAGTCATACCAAGCATAAAATAATCAGTTAAAATCAACTTTACATCATTCTTCTATATACAGATGTTATGTTGAAAACATGTTAAATATAGTATGTAATGAACTAAATTATGTTCATTCCTATTAGTATTAGTTATTTAAACTATTAGTATATCACTTCTAGAAAATCCAAGGCTTGCTTTGGGCCCTCCATAATTGTCACTACAAAATAATATTATAAAAAGGGAAAAAATAAAAACCAAAGAAATTGAGTGAAAGCATAAAAACTCAAAATATTATACCTTTAATATTACAACCTTTTAAGACTTGCCAAAAGGCGATCAACAAAGGTGTCATCAACTATGAGCACATGTGGAGCAAAAAGTGGGATATAACTATCATATCTTTTAATATATGTGAGTACATCATTTGGATATAGAACATATCTGCATTGGACCCTAGATATTTTTTGAATTATAAAAGCCTTTCATTTGCATGTTTTGACTCTACATGAAGTAAGAATCATTAAAATACGTTTGGTTCCCTTGATGAGTGCTATACAACCTTGTTGGGTCAAAAACCAAGCGACGTCCACATATCTAGTGATGTGAATAGCCTTGTTGGATTCCTTGTGTGTGCAGCATTAAGAGTAAAAGTATAATAGTTGTGTGATCCATGCTTGTAGCACTTTGATGGTGCAATTATTTATTGGACTAGTAAAATTGGGTTAAATGCAAGATATTGGGCTCAAGTGACATATTTGTAAGTCAGTTGCCATGAATTTGATCAACATTCATTCAAGCTTGATGGCATGTGTACACGACACATGCAAATAACATACTCTCTTAAGAAATAAAGAGACATGAAATGACTTTCAATTCATATACGTATTTGGCATGGAGCACAAGTGTTTAATAAGGAAAATAGATAAGTCAATAAGAAGAAGCTTCCTGTGGAGAGGAGAGACACCGGATAATATTAATGGTGGTCATTTCCTAGTTAATTGGCCAACAACATGCCAACCTAAGACACGAGGGAGGTCTGGAATCTTAGATTTGGAGGGTTTGGCTAGGGCACTAAGGCTGAGATGGTTGTGGTTCTAGTGGATACATAGGGAGAGGGCATGGAATCAACTAGAGCCGTCGTCCGATGATCATGTCACTTAGCTTTTTGCGGCCTCAACAATTGTGACGATCGGTGATGGAAAGACAGCAACATTCTAGACATCTTCTTGGTTGGGTGGCTTACCCCAAGATTCTTTGGCACCTAGCCTTTTCAAAAATCAAAAGAAAGAAATTATCGGTTCACGCTTGCTCTCTCAAAGAAAGCAGGATGGATTCGCGAATATTGCCACTACAATCGCAGCGGGAAATACAAGAATATGTAAATCTGTGGGAAGCGGTCACGCGAGTTGCGCTTTACATGACAACATAGAAGACATGATTCAATGAAGATGGACTGCTAATGGAGAGTACACAACCAAGAGTGCATATCTCATCCAGTTGGAAGGGAGTTTTAGTAAACTAAGGATTTCGCCAATTTGGAAAGCTAAAACCGAAGCAAAATGTTGTTCTTTCGCTTGGACGCTAATGCATGACAAGATACTCACAGCCAACATTTAGCAAAAAGGAATTGGCCAAACGACCTGATCTACAAGTTGTGTGGCATCGAATTGGAAACATTGACTCAATTATGCAAAGATTGCATTTTCACACAACAAGTCTAGTCCCACCTCAAGCGATGGCTAAAAGTTGGAGGTGATTGATTCAACAAGTAGTGTCGGATCAATACACAAGTACTGGAGACCATGTCGGGCAAAATTCGCCAACGTAGAAAGAAGGTGAGCAGATGGTATAATGATCTATCTTTGGTGGCATGTTTGGAAGGAGCGAAATCGGAGGACTTTTGAAACAGAAATCATTGACGGAAGAACAAGTAGCGAACCTCAACCCCCCCCCCCCCCGAAGTTTGCGGTAGTAGTCTTTCAATCTCTTTTCGGTTGCTTATGGCAATCCTGTCCGTTTTTGTTTCTTCTCCTTTTTGGGTTTGGCCTGTAAGCTGAGGTTGCGTTGTGTTACTGTCAGGTAGTGGAGACAGGAGTAGTTGTTGAGTTAAGCGGTTATAGTTGTATATTTTGTTATGTACCTTTTCTTTTTACCCCGTCTAAGAGCAACTCCAACCGTCTATCCAAAAATCAGGATTTAGCTATTCTTTAAAAACAAATATCCCATCAAAAAGCTACTATAGGGTACTCCAATAGCTCTTGTATAATTTAGACCGCTTATTTCTTTTTAGGTACAATTGCATGTCTCTCCTCGTCACAGCCCGTGGGAAAGAGGAAGATTGTGGGCTAAAAATAGAAGGAAGGATGGGAAGGCGGCGAGGAAGCTCGCTTATTTTGCCTAGCGGGAACAGAAGACGAGCCACGAGCCAAACTAGGGATTGAGATAGCGAGGCTGTTGGAGGCGTTTTCTTGTTTTTGTTTTTTTTTTTTTTTTTTTTGCCAAAAAAGGCCAAAACGGATTTTTGACGGAGCAATTTAAAGAGGTTGTTGGAGTTGCTCTAATAAAAATCCGGTAAAGCTCTTTGCCGCCTTTCTAAGAAAATATACATATTTGTCACGGGAGTGGTGTGGCCCGGATACATAATAATTGAATTTTAAATATTTCTAACGTGTAGCTCAATAATGAAATAGTATTTTTCTGTGATGGATGGCTACGGCAAATTTGCTAATTGATTCACATGGCAAATACGTTGGTTGGTCCACTGGCCAGCCAGAAAGGAAAGGGTGTCTACCTATTCCTTGTTTCACCATTGAGGTAAACAATTTTTTTAGTAACGTTGAGGTAAACAATTAAGTTGACCCCTACAAACATATATATCAGGGGCTTCTGGGATGATTGGCAAAATATCTAGTGCAAACCACATCTATCATGAAAACCCATGTAAACCACAGTAATAAAGTTGTCTAAATTCACTAGAAAAATCACACATGTAGGTGATACGATAATACACAACCTTGTTTCATCATTTGTGAGATATGAAAATAACAATTTTGAAGCAAAAGTTGTCTAAACGACTTGTTAAAATTTGTTATTTTCATATCTCACAAACGAAGTCGAGTTTGATGAGATATTTTACAAGGTTGTGTATCATCATATCACCTACATGTGTGATTTTTCTGGTGAATTTAGACGACTTTTTGCCATGGTTTTTACACGGGTTTTCATGGTAGATGTGGTTTGCACTAGATATTTTTCCGGATGATCTATGGCTTGATGGTGTCCTTGCTCACAAATACCCTAGACTAGCATCTTATGCTAGATCAGATGGTGCATCCATCATGCAAGTTATGCAGGCAGAGGACCTTGATACCCTCTTTTTATTGCCTTTGTCTAATGAAGCTCTTGGAGAGCTAGAGTTCTTGCAAAAATCAACTCCAAGAAATTGAATATAATGAAGAGATGGAGGATAAATGGCGGCCCATTTGGGAATCTCAGTATAGTTCTAGAAAATACTACAAACGCATTTTCCAATCCATTGATGCTCACTTAGCCTTCAAATTAATCTGGAAATCGAGGTGTACTCCAAGAGTAAAATTCTTCGCTACTTGTGGACAGATTGAACACGAATACCATGCTGCAAAGAAGACACCTAAGTGTTCAAGGAGGACAACATTGTATCATGTGCAGTACAGGAGCGCTAGAGACTATTTGAATGCCCTTTTGCAAAAGGGGGCTGGTCCAGCATTGGTATCGATTGGGATGATTCGTTGCAGCTCTTAGACAGATTAATTAGCCCAGGCTCGGTTAATGCATAGCATCCCTTGTTTCATTGAAGCATCTCTTATAGCAGCGTGGGAGCTCTGGAAAATTCGTAACGACAAGGTGTTCCACAGGCGTGACCCCAGTCCAGGACTTTGGCTTAACAATTTTAAAAATCAGTGCTCTTCATTGTGTTAGATTCCTAGGACATCCTTTTGTGTTTGGTTAGATATATTCAGTTAAACCTTTGTATGTAAGAACTCTGCTCTTTTTATTTTAATTGAAATTTAATCGCTGTGGGATCTCCTCCACAGTCTTTTGTGTAAAAAAAAAAAATGCAGTGAGCATATCTGAGCCATCTACCGGATGAGAAATGGTTGGGATCAGGGATCCTACTTTTCCTGTCCTAGATATTTTTGGAGGCACTCTTGGAGGGAAAACTCCACAGCTTTGGCGCCATATCCGAAAGACCTAGGCGGCAGCCACCTAGAGGGCAGAGCGGCCGTCGATCTGCTGCACCAAAGAATGCTCAGCACCCCTCCTCGCAGCTAGTGGAGGCGATGCTGCTCCTCATGTTTGAACAGTGCCAGCTCACCATGACACATGCCCATGGACAGTAGCGTGCATGTTTAAGGCAATCTGTTTTTCATCCAAACCCCTTTACTGCATCTTGTAGCAATAAAGACCATGATAGCAGGTGTCCCTTGAAGAAACATTGCATGATGTAAAAGTCCAGCTTTGTACTGTCAATTCAAGTATGCTTTTGTCAAAAAAAGAAAAAAAAAATCTCTACCAATGCAATGCAATTTGTATCAGCTGTGAAATGAGATCTGTTTACTGCTAATTGACACAACATGGTCTGGAACACGGACAGCCTCAAACTAATGCTGAAAATGCAGAAATGGAAATGTAGACTTCAGTGAGCAAGACCATTGCACGTATTAAAATATTTAGAAACAGGAAACTCGTTCTTTTCAGCACGTCTAAGGCCTTCGCTTTGCATATACAACTTTTTTTTCGAAAGGACGGCAAAAAGCTTTGCCGCGATTTCTATTAGACGAATAAAGGAAAAGGCAAGTGGAGACAATATAAGAAAAAAAGATTGCTAACTGAATTCTCCTTTTGCCTTATGACTATTCAACAATATAAGGAGAGACATGTAGTAAATTGATGAAATTGTTTCACACGAATTCCAAAACTAGCATCATCTGACAAGATACACACACTACAAGCCGGCTTAGTGTTACATGAGCTCCTGATGGTTACATGTAAGATGAAAAGAAGCTATCACTTTTACCATTGCAACTGCAACCAGAATTGCAGATACTGGCATACTACAACCAACATGCACTAAACTTGTCGGTACTGTTCTATAGATAAATTTGTGGACAGAAACACTACTAACGCACTGCAGGTTATATCAGTTCAAAACTGGTGTTAGCAGTACGATTAGGAGATGGTGCAAGCAAATACTTTCTTGCTTTTTATCTGATTAGCAGATGGTGTTAGCAGCACGATTAGCCAAAAGAGGTGCTTGCTCTGCCTCATCAGGCTGGCCTGAAGTAGTAACTTCGGAGCATTTGTCCTTTCTTTCTGGATTAAGCGTCCAAGAGAAGCATAAGGAGATAGCCTATAAATGTATTTAGCATTAGAAAACAACATGTTCATATATCCGATTGTAAAGCCATATTAACCATACTGCAAAGGAGGAAAGGTCCTAACCAAGAAAAAACCAGCCATAAAGAAACTGAATCCTCTGCAGTTGAAGGGGGCTTCGGGTGAAATGAAGTAAGCTGGAAGACAGGCATGAAAAAGGATAATACACTCAATATATAGAATAGGAGCGTATAGAGCCAGTCCATAGGATTAGGAAGAATGAATTTGTAGAATAGTGCTTACAGGTCAGTGGGCTCATGTATAGAGGTGCCAGCAATGTACCCATGGACTGCATGGTTCCAACGAATCCTTGCGCCTTTCCCCTGTGAATTTGTTTTTTTCAGAAACAAACAAAAACTATGACAGTAAGACAGAAGATTAGGCTAATAGGTTTCATTCTTCAATTACCAAAACAAAACAGAACAAAAAGACATGTAGCGTCAGTATGGATACCTGATCAGTTGAGAGTACTTCCCCAGAAATTATTGCATAGGTCTACAGATATGCATATTTATGACGCAAGTAAGTGTACACACTTGAATGCAGTGCTGATATGATGCATGAATTGGTGCTGCAAAAGTTTCAGCTAGTGCCTTCCTTCAGACAATTTTTAACCATGAAACTCTGTAGATTTGCATAGTTTCCGCACGCACGCATGCACGCACGCACACACAAATAGCATTGGAACACACTGAAAATGGAACTGATAAATTTGATGCTAAAACAGTTTCAGTCACAGAACGTCCTGTGAAATTGTAGCCACGATTTTTTTGTTCCATACCACCTATCAGAAGCCAAAATACAAGCTTGACTTACAGCTGGTTTGGCCAGAACACAGATGACATCCAGGGAAGAACAAATGTAAGGCACCTGCAAAACAGATGCAAGTTAAACGAATTTTTTTTTGCAATTGTACAACATAAACCCATCACAATGCATGTCCAAGCTCAAATACATACCCACCAAGCCCATGCAACACCATAAAGAAAAGCCTGCAGAACAACTTTTCTTCAGAAATCGACAAACTAAATTTTGCAATAGTATACCTTAGATTGAAAACATAACAAAAGCTCCCGGAGCAATAACTCACGTAGGCAATTGATGTGAGTATTGAAATGCATAAAACTCCTTTTCCACCAATTATGCGGCTAAGAAGAGGGAGAACCAAAATCTGCAATTTAGAAACAGTATCGCAAACTGTAAATCTAACAAATGATACTAAATCATTAAAAATTAAAATTTTCACCTGGGAAAAGATCGAACCAATATCTACCACCATTAGAATTTCTGAGGACTGATCCTTGTCAAAGCCAAATACTGACTTCAGGTAGTACTGAAAAAAAATGAAAATGAAATGATCCTTGTCATGAAGATTTTTTTAGAGAACGTTCTATGCACATGTTTCATTAAGAGAGGGATGCAACCCTCAAAAATATAGAACAAAAAAAAAAAAAGAACATTGTCATGAAGTAGAATGCAAGAAATAATTACCAGAAGAACATCACTGATGCCCATCATTCCCAATTCATAGAAGAAGGAAATGAATGAGATTCGCCTAAGTGTTTCACTATAAACACAATAATACAAGGAAGTTTAACAAAAATCCATTAGCAGATGCAAAACACTGATTAACTACAAAACTAATTGATTGCCATAGTATCAAAGTTTCCGGACATGGAAATATAAATAAGTATTGCCTTATTCTTAATGGAATCAGTAAGTCTGCTTCTCGTTCCTGTAGTCCATTCATGAATGATTGAATGAAGGAAAAAGTTTCACTTAAACTCTGACAGAACTTTTTATGATAGATATTTATGAACTCATATAAAACTTTATGCATACTTATTGGTTAAAAAACACCACATAGAAAAATACCTTTGCAATATTTCTGGGACAAGTCATTATTGTTGTTAATAATTCAAATACAAGTTTATTATCAGTATTTATTCCATGAGAACTAGGAGGGTGACCTAAACTTATTATAGTATTCGACATGAAATTTCATGAATTCCTTGAGTATTCAACTTCTTTAATGATAAAAGTCAACTACATATTGTCTGCAG
The DNA here is from genome assembly GCA_015847255.1 of Hyparrhenia diplandra. Classification (NCBI taxonomy): domain Eukaryota; kingdom Viridiplantae; phylum Streptophyta; class Magnoliopsida; order Poales; family Poaceae; genus Hyparrhenia; species Hyparrhenia diplandra. Next base: position 154,520 of record JADLZK010009279.1, on the reverse strand, counting down.
AAGCCTTACCTGTTTTTTTATTATATTAATGTTCTCCTTCATAGAGTCCCAGCGTTGCTGCGGTAAACTAACAATCCAAGATGACAAAGCCAAACGCTGACAAGGCGCAGAGGGAGCTCTTTGAACTATTTCCACCAGATATAGTTTCATGTAGAGCACAGATAAAACGGACAAAACAACTGATACCTGAAAAACCATGGTCCAGAAATAAACTGAAACTTGCAAAGAAGAAATAATTAACAATATGATGCGACTAAAAATAAATAATTCAAACTTTGATACCTGAAAAATCCAACTCTCAGGAAGAAACCTTGAACAGATGTTTCCTAAAGCATGCGAAGCAGAGAAAGTTCCTGTCAGGACACCAAAGGCAGCTGCCCTCTTTGATGGTTCAACCACATCCGCCTAATTTACAGGAAGATTTTAGAGTCTCGTATTGCATATTTTTATTTGCAAGCAACAAAACAAATGGATAGTGGTACACTTCCGTCTATTTTCATCAGTTATATTCAATTAATTAAAACAGTTCCACTTGAAGAACCTTATAAGATATGCCGATTGTCTTTCAAGTATCAAATATTGTTGATTTTTTTTGTAGTTTATTCTTTAAATTACTTAATTAGTGACATTGAAAACATAAGGTAACTAGGTTCCATCTAGTCACCAACTTCAGTCAAGGCAATAGTTCATGGAAAAAAAAAAAAGGAAAATTGATTTCACCTTATATAGAAAAGATGCAAAAGCAGACTTCGCTTGACAATAGGGGACCAGTTCAACCACTGACATGCCATTTTTTTTCTACAGTGGAGAAAAAAAAGTTGAAACTATTTCTCACCGTGTATGTAACTGCAAGGTACGTTATGGTTCCTTGGCCGATCATGTATGAAAAAGTACGCATAACAAGGTAGACATACACAGTAGTCCTTGAATTTTTCCATGCAAGCACAGCTGCAGGAATGAACACCAATTAACATCCACATCAAATGGTTTAACGCACAAAATTCCTATGGACAAATAAACACATTACTAAAAAGGAACAGGCATAGACATGCTCCATCGTCAAACTGAAACTGAACCCATATGCATTGTCTAGTGTAACTAGTAGTGTGGCCTACAAATTGAAGGGATCACATTAATAGCTGAGACAGCAGAAGGGAATATTACCAAATGGTATTATGGAGGTGGAGGCAGAGAGGAGGAGGATAGGCTTGCGGCCATATTCATCAGCTAGTTGACCCATCAGAGTAAGCCCTATAGCCCTGAAAATGCCCCCAACCTGCAATCAGTTATAAGGTGAACAAACACGTTCTGAATTAAATTGAATTGAAACTTCATTTCCAGAAAAGCAAACAAACAACCAGCACAAATGAAATTGTTTATCCTGTTTCAATGTTTACATGTTTAGCTGAACTATTGTACTTAGCTCAAAAGAAACACTATCCTTTAGGATTAGGAAACAAATAGATTTATCATATTAACTTTTCTGATGCCAAAGCAGAAACATCATCCCTAATCATCACCACATAATTTTGGTTGCTTAATTTCACCAACTTAGTCAATACATGTGACAGATGCATGGTCGTTTTAGTAACTAACTACAAAGAGAAGAACACTGATGTGGAAGCCTGGAAGGATGTGTACTCAGGCGATAAGATAGACAGATTCCAGGCAAACTGATGGTAAAGTTGAAGAATGCCATCTTCTCTTCAGCCACCCAGAATAGCACCAGCCTCAGCTTTGCTCAAATGGGTCAATGAAAAAAAGATCCTAACATTTGCAATCTTTGCCTCCACTCTACAACAAGATGTATATGTGATATTGCTCCTTGACGTGTCTCAGTTCAACTAGTGTTCCGTTAGCACTTCCTTTTCCTAGAACAACCAAGTTGTTATATATTCTAACTTTCAGCGAATCTTCTAGTATGAGTATTCAGATACATGTACATGTACACAATAGGCACTTGGGCCATGGGCCTTATGGGCCAGACTACTAATATAGGCTGTACTGTATAGTTGACAATATATGCTGGAAACAATAGATAGTGCAGAAACCAAAAGTGTACGTGTCCAGCAGGTATTAGAGACAACCGAGTTCAACTTTCTGATGAGTCAACCGAGTTCAACTTTGACCAAAAAAGAATGCAATTATCACTTTCCGATGAGTAAACCGAGTTCAACTTTGACCAATGTTCTATAAAAATTACTAACATTTACTATACAAAATAAGTATCAATAGATTAATGACAAAAATACATTTCATAATAAATCTTGGTTAAACCAAACTTTAACAAATTTGATCCGCACTATTCTCATAATTACATTCTTTTTGGATGAAAGGAGTAGTACCGAGGACTGAAGGCCGGTGAGGTAGATAGCCTCAGAGCAGGACGTGGAGGCAGAGCTGGCAGTGGCACTGAGGGGGCAGAGCGCGGTGGTGACCTTGTCGACGAGTGCAGGCACGATCATCTCCTCGGCGACCCCGTACAGCACCAACCCGACCAGGAGGTGCAGCAACGGCCTCATCACAACTCTCATCTCGTCGCTTCCAAGGTAACCCATCTTCAGATGTTCAGTCCAGTGCCCACTTGGTAATTACCCAATCGAGGAGGGTTTATACCTTATTTTTGTTTGAAAAAAAAAAAGAAATAAGAAGCACAAAATGCACGAGCTGCAACGTAGAGGAGGAACGCTTTAGTAGCTTTTTCTTTTTCATCAAGTATAGCAGGTGGAGCTTAAAAAGGAAGGACAGAGAGAGGTCGAGTGCCATGTCGAGCAGTAAGTAAAATTCAGGCGATGGATTGAGATCAAACGGACCTTCAGTTGACTTCCACTTGCGGTCGGTACCCTCTCGCGCGTGTGATCCTCCGGCCGCCGGGCTAGGTCTGGGCTGGCCGAATGTGGTAATCCCTCGGTGCAGAACACGGAGACTGCACCTTCCAAGGATGAGGGTGCGCTGTGGCGCTGCCGCCAGAGCTGACGGAGAAGAGTTAAATTCGGTGCCCGGGGAGGGGGAGGAAAGGGACGAGCCGACGAGGCGTACGAGGAGGCCGGCGGCGCCGGACGCGAGGTCGGCAGGGAGGTGGCGCGTAGGGGAGGCCGGAGCCGGGAACGGGGCTTTGGCACTTTTAGTGCACCGTGACCGATGCTTACAGACTTACAGTGATGTGTGTGCTGGTGAATGAAAAGGGGAAAAAGAAAAAAAAAAAGCCGGAGTTGCTAGCAAGCCGACGTCCGACTTCAAAACCTACTCCTAAACTTTATTTGTAAAAACATTGACAATGGTGCCCTTCCAGACTTCCAGGGTATCCATGCTAAAAAAACAACTTCCAGCCTATCTATTTAGCACCGCGCGCTCTTCCATTTGATTAAGCTAGCCAGCTTCTAGGACATCGATCGCTCTTATGTTTCTCAACATTAAATGATGCAAATGACGGTGAATAAAAAAAAGCACCCTGTTGAGCTGGAGCTCACTCTCCAGCAAGCAGGCCTCATGTTTCTCAACGACCCCAACGGGCTATTGGGCCCCAACTAACGTTCCAAGCATCATTCCTTTAGGTGTTCCGCAAGCCCGATCCGGATCCGGAACGGATGATAGTGGGACGTGCAACGCTAGTCCGTACCACGTTGAAAGGTCCCTTGTGGTTTTTGGTAATTGAGTGTCAACATTAGGTGAACTAATATGTGTGATTGAGATTATACACGTGGAGATTAGTTCACACATGATGATGCAATGAAGGAGCTTATTGCATATGAGACATGACATGGAGTCATGTGACCAAGGTGGTGAAGATCAAGACGAGGCTTGGCTTGAAGGACCGTTGCAAGTGTGAAGGGCAAGTCACTGGACTTGGCGCCGATGGACCGATGCAATAGCGGTGAAGAGCAAGTGAGGTCAAGATCGATAGACCAAGAAGGTCATGTGATGATATGAAGTGGATCATATCATTCTTGATCGTGTTGGTGCATTGGTTGCATTGGCACTTGAGATGGAGCGGAATGGAAATGCGCAAAGGCAAAGGTATAACCTATAGGGCATTTCATTTCGCCGGTCATTAGAGCTTAGAGAAGTTTATGACCGGGTTTAGGATAGATGGCCGTACTATCAAGAGGGGCAAACTTGTTTGCATATCGGTCATCTAGTGCCACTTGAGCGATCTAACTTTATGATGTGTTAGGATCGAAAGGCGTGCTAAGAGCTAACCCGACCTTTGAAATGATTGTGAAAATGCTAACACACTTGCACATGGTGATGTACACTTGGTGGTGTTGGCACATTTGCAAAGGCGGCGGTGATGGCAGGGTTGAGTTGGGTTTGGGAACCGCCATCCTCCCGCCGAGCTTGCGAGGCGGATTCGGGCGCTGAGAAAAATGAGATGCATATTTTCTATTGCGCCGGATGCATCGTGGTGGTGAAAACATGCTATTCCTCGTGCTCAAGTTTGGTATACTTGATGGGTAGCATGTCGGCGAGAAGGCGTCGGTGTTTCGGTGGAGTTTTCGCTGGAAATCGCCGACCGGACGCCGACCGACGCTTCGGTGCAGCGACCGGACGCCGTCTGCAGCGACCGGACGACCGACGGACGCGCTTCCCGGCCGGGTTAGCGTCGCGAGCCCTCGCAAGCGGTCTTGACCGACGCAGGGACCGGACGCCGCGACGGACGCATCCGTGCCGACCGGAAGCATGCACCGACGCTCGAAGCCGCCGTGGGGCTGTGGGCCAGGTCGCTTGTCGCTTGTGACCGGACGCGACCCGGGACGGACGCCGGACGACCCGCCCGGTGCGTCCCGTCGGCCGCCAAAATGTTTTCGGCCCCCAACGGCTAGTTTTGGCTTGGGGGCTATAAATAGAGGGTGTGGCCGGCCTTGGCTGGTGCTTAGCACCTTGGGGACTTTTGTGTCCATGCTTGTGAGTGCTTGAGAGCCCTCCCACTCATATATGCTTGATATCGCTCATCCGATTGAGTGAGAGATCGATTCCTAGTGCGCTATGCTGAGAGATCGCATCGCGGTGGCACTAGGTGTTCGTGTTTGCAAGCCGGTGGGGCTTGTTTCTTCTCTTGGAGGTTGCCACCTCCTGCACGGCTTGGTGGCAAGAGGCTTCGTGGAAGCACGCAAGGAAGCTTGTGCGGTGCTCGAAGAAGAGAGATTGTGAGAGGTTCGTGCTCACCTCGCGGGGATCGTGAAGAGCAACTCTAGTGGAGCGTGTCATTGAGCTACCACACTTGTGTGTGGGTTCACACACGGCACCCTATTGAGGGATTGGCTAGAGAACTCACATTGGTGAGTGTCTCGATCGAGCTCCCAAATGTGGATTTGGCACGGCCATTAAGCTTGAGAATCATCACCGGGTGATTCGCCAAAACCGTGGAACCACTAAAGTGTTGGTCGACACAACGAGGAGTAGGGGGAAGTTGGCAAGCTTCCCGAGACCTCGGTAAAAAATCACCGGTGTCATCTTGTGTCCACACTTCGCGGTGGTTTGCATTCTCTCGATCACAAGCTTTGTTCTTACTTTCATATATATTGTGCTTGTGCTTGAGTAGAGTAGTTGTAACTATCTAGCTTGTGTAGCTTGTTTAGTTACTTTGCTTAGCTTGTGTAGCTAGGTAATTTGAGCCTTTGGGTTAGGCGTGTGTTGCCTTGTCCATTGTGCATCTAGTGAGCTTAGGGGCTTTGTGCTTGCGCTTACTAGAATTGTGTAGGAGCTCGTGTGCTTAAAGTACTAGTGCTTAGGTTTGTGTGACCTTGCATTAGAATTGATTAGGAGCTCAAGCTAGGCTTGTCATCTCACCTTTTGTGTGTAGGATCTTTTGTGAGGTGATTTAGAGTCTTAGTTAGAGGGGTGAAGTCTTGGCTAGACCGATAAGTTTAATTCCGCATTTGTTTCGGTTAGCCGGTGCGATTAGTTTTTAAAAGGACTATTCACCCCCTCTAGTCCCCATCTCGACCCTTCACACGTTTTGACTGTGGGAAGGATGCGAGGAACGATAAATAGGACATGGTTTCCAATCCAAATATATACAATAAAAGAAATAAAGTATAAAATTAGTTAGAGTGATTTGAAAATAATCTAGAATTCCTAAAAGAAATTGCCACCATCACCTAAAATTAGTTATAAGATTTCATTCCTAAAAGTAGAAAGTTGTGTCAAGATCTAAATTTTCATATAAAAATCATCTTCATCCAATGTCATATTGAAGAGTTATGATTTTTTTAATATAATGATAAGAACTCTACCTTTTAATTAAGTAGAATAGAATTAGCCTAGTTTTTAAGAAAAAATAGGCCTAAAAACCTTACATGCATAGATCCCGAACACAACTAACCCGTGACAATCCACTTACATACAAGGTAAAATAGAAAAAAACAAACAACGCCCATCACATCTTCTCAATGCCGAGCTTGTCACAGAGAGTTGTGATTTTTTTGAAAGTTTAGTCTTGCCACGTCACTTCTAGTGGTGCGACAAGACAATAGTGTCACGTGTGCCGTGACAAGCTTTTCCATATTGGAAATGTCGTCAAATGTGTTGTAGTTTGTTGTACTAACACATATAGCGCAACTATGTTATTTGGTCGCACCACAAAAAGGGCTCAAATATTTTTTAGGACCGTTAATATTAACATATTTATAAATATTTATTTTAAAAAAAAAAATCCAAAGGAGGTGAGGATTTGGGGCAGTTGAAAGGAATCTCTGGGATATGAGCCGTGGATTGAGGATCCGACGGTGATGGAGACTAGCAGCTGGAGCTGGCTGCCCGTACGGCTCTTCTGCTCGGCTCATCCCCAATCCAAACGGCTCGCTGCTTGCTCATCTCAATCCGATGGCCCGCGCCGCCGCCGCTCGCCTCCTCCCCATCTTCCTCCCATGGCGGCGCCCTCCCCCCGCCCCGCCTCCTTCGCCGGGGCTTCCTATACCCCAGCGGCAGCCCCAGAACCCTGGCCACGCGCGCCGACACCCTCGTCCTCCCTGGGGACGAGCGCTCGCCCTCACCCTCGCGCCTCCCAGACCAGCTGCGGCCGGACTACGGGGGCGGAGGCGGGGGCGGCGCTCCCGGGGACCATCGCGGCCATCGTCACCTCGCTCGGCGGCGGCCCAGCAGCGGTGGGGATCGTGCGGCTCTCCGGCCCCGACGCCGTCACCATCGCCGACCGCGTTTTCCGCCCGGCCAGGGCCCGGAGGGCGTCGGCGGCGTGGCAGCCGCGAAGCCACTTCGTGGAGTACGGACTCGCGCTCGACGCGGACGGCAGCGTTATTGACGAGGTACGCGGCGCCTTCTGTGCGTCACTGCTTCTCTATAGCTACTTATGTAGCTGCGAACTGACCTTGCCGTTTCTGAAGGTTTTGGTGGTGCCAATGCTCGCCCCGAGGTCGTACACGCGGGAGGATGTGGTGGAGCTCCAGTGCCATGGCAACGACCTCTGCTTGCATCGTGTGCTCAGGGCTTGCTTGAAGCTGGAGCCAGGCTTGCTGATCCTGGTAAATTGCTTCTTGTTTGTGTCTGGTAGAATTCCCATTGTTCTTGATCCTCGCCTTCAGTCAGTCAAAGATATATATAGAGAGAGTACATGTGTTGTACTGTTGGGAGATCACGGCCATTGTTCTTGATCCTCGCCTTTCAGTCAGTCGGATCCTTAGCTGCTGGAACCAAATGACTCGAAGGACATGTGTTGTACTGTTGTTTACCCTTAATGAATTCTCACCAGCTTTGCATCTTCTTCATAGGCGAGTTCACCCTTCGTGCATTTCTGAATGGGAGATTGGACTTGGCCCAAGCAGAGAATGTGTCTAGGCTTATTTCAGCAAAGTCGGCAGCTGCAGCGGACTCAGCTTTGGATGGCATCCAGGTATTTTACAGGAACAATTGTTTTCTCTTATTATGATGCCATTCAGAAAAATGGGTGTGGTATAAATACCAGATATGTTGTGGTTAAAGTTAGAGACACCAGAAGCTTATGCCATTCCAAATTTAATGCATCTGAAATGGATTTATATTATATTGAACAACTTTCATACTGAAACCGAAAGTTCATTTGTTTCAGCTTCTTTGTAGGCTCCATGAAGGAGCTAAGTACTTGAAAAACAGGTCTGAATTTGACATGTTTCGATGTAGGGAGGCTTTTCTACCCTAGTAAAGTCATTGAGATCGAGATGCATTGAGCTGCTAACAGAAATCGAGGCTCGTCTAGATTTTGAAGATGAGATGCCTCCTTTGGATCCAGTGATGCTTGTCAGTAAAATTAATTGTATGAGGCAGCAGGTTCAGGATGCTTTGGACACTTCCAATTATGATAAATTGTTACAATCTGGTCTACAGGTATTCTGTTCAACCTATACATTAGTAATAATCAAAGATATATATTTTTAAAAAAAATAACATAATGAAGATTCGAAGGCTCATTTAAATTATTTTGCAGATAGCAATAATTGGCCGCCCAAATGTTGGCAAGTCCAGCCTCCTTAATGCTTGGAGCAAGGTATATGTTAGATATCCATCTTTCATGTTGAACCATCTTTCCTGTTTCGGATATCCATCTTTCATGTTGAACCATCTTTCCTGTTTTCGCTTTTCATTATATCAATTCTTCTTATTCTTTACTATTATACCTTCGTCTGAGCAGCAATGTGAGCTGTAGCTTATTTAATCTGTTTCTACTGTGATTTACAATAACTATACCAAAGTCAGCTATGGATGCCTTAGGGCTGTGCAATCTGTGTGGAGAATTGGCTAGTGTTTAACATATTTTGCACTGATGAATAATAAATTATATTTAATCCTGCCATGGTGATTATTTTTAGGAAATCTATATAGCTCTATAGTTCTGCATACCATATGCTTCAATATTGTTGTGTATAGATGGATTTGTTTTGTTTTGATATTGGAATTTATATGTTTAGCTTGCAGAGTGAAAGGGCTATTGTTACTGAAATAGCCGAACTACACGGGATGTAGTAGAAGCAAATGTCTCAATTCACGGTGTACCTGTTACTCTCTTGGACACTGCTGGTATAAGAGAAACTGATGATGTTGTGGAAAAATTGGTGAGGTTTTTTCTTTTGGTCTCAGATTATACATTCAGTATTTCATAGGGACTAATCTTGAAGATGGTGCTGATCTTGACATCAAATTCTGATCTCTGCACAGGTGTGAAAAGATCCGAGGCTGCTGCACTGGGAGCTGATCTTATTGTAATGGCAATAAGTGCAGTTGATGGATGGACTGATGATGACACTAAACTTATGAAGCATGTTTTGATAAATAGGGTATATATTGTTTTGCTTTCCTACTATTAATTTTCATGGTAATACTGCCTGATTGAATATTGCCTGGCTCACTCCTAGTATTAAAAAAATTGCATCCGAGAACTTATGGTATATCCTTGGTTAAATATATGCACTGATTGCATTTTTTTGCTTGCTTGCTTGGAGAGTAGAAGTCCTCAGATTCTGCAGTTCCGATGGTTCTTGTAATCAACAAGGTAGATTGTGCGCCATTTGTTCCTGGAGAACAGTTTGAACAATTCAGTGGCCTTTTCAGGAAACATGTACAGACATGTGCAGTTACTGGTAAAGGCATTTCCGATTTGGAGAGCGCTGTAATAGAGGTCCGGGGTATTGAGCATGTACCTTCTGAGGGACGAAGATGGACTGTAAACCAGGTAACATTCTGTGCGTTCAACTCTTCAGAGACATTATCAATGCTCTGTTTTAGGTACTGCTTCCCTAATGAATTGTTGCATCTGAAAGATCGCTAACTAAAGATGTCTCTGAGAACTATGCAGAGGCAATTTGAACAGCTGTTGAGAACTAAAGATGCGTTCGCACGTCTAGAGTCATCAATCAACGAGCAGTTACCAATGGACTTTTGGACTGTGGATTTGAGGGAAGCCGCGCTTGCTCTTGCAACAATCAGCGGAGAGGACATCTCTGAAGAAGTTTTGAGTAGCATATTCAGCAAATTCTGCATTGGGAAATGATCCTACGTGATGGTGCATCCAATAGTTTGGAGCTGAAGCTTTTTCCTTTGACTCAGAACAAGAACCAAGATGCTGAGTGGCACTTGGAGTGATGGACAGGCGTGCTTGTTCTCTGCCAGCTGAAGAACGCGAGGGAAGTGAAGCCCTGTCCATCTTAGTGCACACCACATAGATGCTGAGGATAGAACCATCAGGTTTCTGTCTTAGCGTTGGATGCTAATCATCATGTATACTATTGGAGTAGCGGTTGTTAGGAGAAAACTGTTATTTCTATTTGAAATACGAACATACAGTTTCATTCATCCGAGTTGCTGGTACTAGTTACCCGACTTGTGAGTTGTGACCAGACACCGGAAACATAAATGGGCATTAGTTGTCCTCATGAACCTGAAACTTCGCCTCACATATTATCATGAGCGGAGAGGAGAAAATAGTTGCTGGATTGATTGAGTTGTTGGGTCGTGTAACCTTTTGACAGATTGGGCTATGCGGCTATTTATACAGGTTTTTAAGACATCAAGAGAGAATGCCAATCTGCCAAAATGTTACATTGTTCCCCTTTGAAACAAGCAGGACATAAAACCGGTTGGCTATCACAAGTTACCATACTAAGATTAAAAAACATTGTCATACTAAAAAATTAGCAAGCCAAATTTTTCAAAAGTTAGACAAAAAAAAATGTCATAGACTTGGCAAGCCAAATGTAAGAGCTTAACAAATTTCAGCTTAAACCAAATGAAAACAAAAAAAATGTCAAAAAACAATGAAAACAAAAAAAACCCGTAGATTTTCCCAAATTTAACCACTAACCAATCGGGCTCATAGTCCAGGGATACTAGTTTAAGTTTGATGAAGATGGTTAACCTTTATGACACCAAACAGGCACATAGAAAACTATTCATGATAAATCTAAGGACCAATAGCTAGTTACTAGTTGCACAAAAAATTAGCCGAAATTGGCTATCTTTTTGTTAGCTAGTTGGCTAACAACTAGTTGAAGACTTGGTTAAAAAAAATAAAATCACCTATTAACTCTCCTGTTTGGATGCACTAGACCTAATTTTTAGTTAGCTAGTAATTGTTTCTTTTTATCCTAACATGCCCTGCTATTCTTCAATATAAATTTTAGTAAACATAACCCTGAGAATACAAACCGACCTTAGCTCAGTTGGTAGAGCGGAGGACTGTAGTCGTTGCAGAATAATCCTTAGGTCGCTGGTTCGAATCCGGCAGGTCGGATTTTTTTTTTTTCTTCTTTGCAAATTTTTTATTTTATTTTTTTGCAGTTGATGGTATTGTTTTTTAGCTTTTTTGCTGTTGATGGTACGATTATTGAAGATCAAGGATATGATCAAACACAACAGAAGTAGTCGGTGAAGCTCGAGCACAATTCCAGGTAGGGTCTAAAGCCAAAGGCTAATTGCCATAGCTCATGACCAGCCTATAAGACATGTTCAGTGTTCACTAGGCGAACCATACATACATACAAATATATAGTTCCTGGCCGGTAAACAAGCACTGACGGACACAAGAAACTCACTCTCTGCAGATCTGTAGTAGTTGTGATCATCGTATTACCATATCGTATTGCAACGAGTTGTGTATGCTTCATGGTATATATCAGTTTTTAACATATAATATATATCCTTCACCTTTTAGTTTTTTTGACTAGTTCAACCATGCACGGACAGGCTGGTCCATTCCTTCATCATGCAAATAAACCGTGGATTTCCCAACCACAAGATTGAAGGTCCACAAGTGAACTATTACTAGCATAATAAACAAGTGTCATACATCAAAAGCACGGTTTAGTGCTACTATAATACTCCTCCTAGTGTCCTCTAGGTGATGGATGCTACTGCATTTTATTTTATTTTGCGAAGCTTTCACTGACCTGGCGATAGGCAATCACTCGAGTATATTATATGGAAAGCAATCAAGCTCCCAACGATGATACCAGCCTCTTCATGCTCCCTATCACCCCTGCCCTGCTCCTGCCTGCCTTTCGGTAAACAAATTCAGGTTCGCGTCGCTACCTCAGAGCTCACATCACGCCGCCTAGCTTGTTCCAAACAAATTGGTCCGATGTGCATCATTTCCCTTTTTTTTTTTTTTTTGACCAAGTCATCATTTCCCTTTTGTTCATTCGTATATTGCGCTTGATGGGGAGATAAGCAAATGCTGACTCGGATAGGTCCCAACTGACAACGGAGTGGTTCAAGCAGCGGCGGCTCGATGGTATGATGATGTGCCGGATGCCCTTACCGCGGAGGCCATGGCGGCAAAAAGAAGGGCTGGAGCTAGCGGCCGAAAACGGGCATGATCGAGTTATCCTCGAAGTGGACTGTCAAGGCCTTTAAACCTTGCTGGATGATCAAGGGTGTCTGAGATCCTCGATAGGTGGTCTTTGCTTCGACATCATGGAGATTGGTAGGAGCTTTAGTGATTTTCGTGTTGCGTGGGTGTGTAGAGAAGCTAACTCAGTGGCACACTGCTGTGCTTGTATGGTGTCGGTCACTGAGCGCTCTCACTTTTGCTTGACTATGTCCCATAGTGGCTAACAGGACTAGCAAGCGCTGATTGTAATCCTACCATTGATTAATGAAACTCCGTGATGCTAAAAAAAAAACTGATTGTCAGTGATTCTTGTTTCGGGAATTACCTAGTGAAATGGTGTTAGATCTTGTGTCGTGGTCGTCAGGTTTTGTAAAGCGTCGGTGAAATGAACCCAACGCATCATTGCAGAACATATTGGTTGCGGTGAAGTCCATATTTCGATCTTCTAACTTGCACGGTAGAAATCGGGTACAAAACACCCTCTAAATGCTGAAACTGGTAAAGTTAGTCATCTAGCTAGTTTCAAAAATGATTTTTTTTCTATTTTCTAAGAATAATAAAAATCTTTTTACAATCTCTAAACATCAATAAGTAGTTTATTTTAAATTTAAAAACAGGAAATGAGTGCCAATTTTCTTCAAAGTTGTTATCTATATTCTATCAATTGATGCTCTATTTAAATCTTATTTAAAGAAATAAGAGGCACTACTTTGTAAGCTTTTTCCAGTTCAACAACCACCATCAGATTGCATAGAAAACAGTTCCAATTCTTATGTTCTTTAGAGGTTGTATACATACCTTTACTAGTAGAATATAATCTACCTCTCGCCATATATATTACATTCGCCGGTCATTCACGGGTCACACATGTACTGATATATGCACATTGCAATCGCAGGTGAGTCGCTACTAGTTACTACATACAGGACCGCCACTTGCAATTCACAAAGCAACTTTCTATCCTTTTTCCCATGACCGTGATGAACAAAAACAAAGCTTTTTCCCCTCTCGATCGCAAGCAAACTTAGGTTGTGTTTGGATTGCGGATTGGAGTGGGATGACCCGGGTTGGACCCAGATCAACCCATGTTTGGATGACAAATGAAGAAGCTTGGGTTCAACCCAACTCGGAATATGCTCTCCGTGATGCAGGTCGAGGGGATTCCTCCAAAACCACCGACCACGCGAACCCGCATGGACGCCATCTACTCTGTGCAGCGCAGATCCGTCCCCGAGGAGTTGCGGTAGGCACGGGCAAGCTCGGTAAGGCACTACGGCCAGGGCAAGGTAGGGCACGGGCGGAGCCATGGGTGCCGGAGCAAAGCGGGGAGGCGGTGGCAGGTTGCCGGCGCGAGGCGGGCCACCATGGTCGCCAAGGTGGGACACCAACGCGGACCGGAGCAGGAGGCGAGGCGGTGGCGGTGGCCGCACAGGGGGGGAGGTGGTGGCCGCCGGGTTGGGGAGATGGTGGTCACTAGCGCCATGCAGGACCACGGGCACCATGGCAACCAGCGTGCTGCAAGCCACTGGGGAGGGGTGCCATGGCCGCTGTACAGCTGCAGGGGAGAAGTGGTGGACGCGTGTGGTGGGGGACTCGTGAGCCGCCGGGTGGGGGATGTGGTGGGGAGCGACCCTGGTCGAGCAGAGGAAGAAGATAAGGTGAACATACAGGTTGGCCCCACTAACGGTGTCAAAATGGCATCTATTTCATCCCTCTTCATCCCTAAAACCAAATAAAGAATTAGGTTCAACTCACTCCCTTAACCAAACATGAGATGGGTTCATTTCATCCCACAAAACTGGGTTGGACCCAACCCAACCCACTTCGACCCCAAACCAAACACAGCCTTACATGTTGGCGAGTTGTGCAACCACCAAAAAGCCTCGTCTTCACATTGTTCACATTGTTGTTACTAGTATACAGGATGACGAAGAGCATCATCAGCTCTCTTCTCTTCAAAGACTAATAACAGTTGTAGTTTGCATCACACAGTTGCCCACTTCTCTGAAGACGACTGGCTAGCTCTCTTCGTCCCACAACAATGCTCGTGCCCGAGCCAATTCCTAGCTCCATCAGAGAGGCCGTGTCTTCCTCCAGAAGTTGTGGTAGAGGGCATCCCTGTTCCAGTAAATGCAGTAGTCATCGTGACACGACTTTATGCATGAAATGCATGAAAGGTACAGCCCCAGATCATTTCGATAAGTATATGCAACAATAATCGTACACGATACAGTTACAATTCATACCTCTTCTTCTTCGACAAACAGTCTCACTTTTTATGTCCTTCAGTTTAAAGAAGCTTTCGCACAAAGATTTCAACTTCCCGACCTGTAACATAGACTCTAAACATTACTTCATCTAGATACATGGAAGAAACAAGCAAAGGTCTTCAAATTACTAGGCAACACAACTTTTACTAGTTCCCAGCAGTCAAATTAACGTATCAATTATTGCTAAGAGATGGCTCGAACAAAAATCAGGAAATTATGTCCCACCATCATTGCACTGAAATATACTAGGGCCTCCCAAGAGAATGAAAACAACCTGATAAATAAGGATAGCTATGTAGTACCAACAAGTACTCACAGTTGTTGTAGGAGGCAGTTTTCTTTGTCAGTGGTTGCTTTTCACCCATTGATGGCCCCACACATTTCAATGTAACACCTGAATGCAACGACAAAAAATCAGTTCATTGACCCGTCAACTGTGTAAATATTGTCAAGATTAAAGTTCAAGATCAGTACTTATAAGACCAGAAGCCATCTTTTGTGGCCCGGATGTGATTGAAGTTGGCTTCTCATCTTCAATTCCATGAAATGACTTCAGTTCAGCAAATCTGCATCAAGTTTTTTTTAAAAAAATGTATAAGTATCATTAACGATTTTGCCGCTAGTGATGCAAGTATCAAGTACAAGTCAGAAGTGAATAAAACTGATAGATGGAATCTAGCCATAAAACCCTTAATTATTCTGCATTGCATATCCTATAGGCTGTGATGCCAGTTGCACCTCTCGTGGTTAGAGATAATCACTGCATTAGCATGTTACACAGCATCATTGATGTTGATTCCATTGAATATTGAATGTGTGTGTTTTGTTGTTGCTAATGATTGTCTTCACCGCAACAACTGAATTTGATCATTTAAGCAACAGATTCGAGGTGGCAAAAACACGGCAAACACTGAAGGCAAACAAAATATATATCCTCAGTCTTCGGTTCAGCTGTAGTTTCTTGCGACATAACTGATGAAGAAAGCTAGGCTGATGCCACCTCGACATGAAGGCCAAGGCCCATTTGTTGCCATCCGGGATCTGATGGTGATGACAACTGTCTCTTGTAGCCCCCTAATTCATTCTTCTCTCATTCTCCCTAGAACAAATGCAATCAGTGTCGTGGAGAGATTCACCGATGCAGTGAAGAAATTGAGTCCCACCTTCCAGAAGGTTTCTCCCTCCCTCTGATCTTCTATATTACTCTACCCCCACCCCCACCCCACCCCACCCCCACCCCCCCGATTGTGTGCTGCTCAGTCTGATCTATCCCTCTCATACCCAATAGTCAGGCTCGGGCATTGGAGGTGTGGTAGGCATCAGCTAAATTAAGATCCACTGAAGACAGAGTTCAGGGGTCGCTTACTCTAAGCCAATGTCCTAGTATGGCAAATTGGTTATTGTGGGTTTTTATTATCTTTTTGCTGCGGCGCATATGTAGTGTGAGTGGGTGTTTTGGGAGGGTTTTTTCTAGCCACCCCATTTTTGTAAGTTTTTCCTTTCTGAGTGAAATGACATGCAGCTCTCCATTGTTTGAGAAAGCAAAAATCGGTGGAAACCAAGAAGTTTCACTGAAATATTTTTGTTTTGTAAATTTCAGAAACTAAAATTTCTTTGCTTCTTTTGTTTTTCAAATGTCAGGAGCCAAAATTTCCAAAAAAAAATATACGAATTTACCAAAACTGACCGCCCACCCGACACCCCTAAAAAGAATTATATCATCAATGGACTGTTTCTTCTCTGGACATGTCGTGTCAGCATATACAATTTAAAAACCTAAGAATGAGATAAATGCAACAAACTTACCTAGGGTGCAGACGTTTGATCTCTTCTGGGTCATTTGATTCTTTTTTCCCATAACAAGGCGGACATATCTGCAAAGAATGCTTGTATCAGAATTGCAATGTGACTTCTAGAAAGGTAAGTGAAGGGTCTTTTTTTATTAAAAAAGCCCGAAAAATGCAGTAGCATTTCCTCAGAAACCAGAAGAAAACTCTGCAGTTCAGATAGAGGGGAAAAAAATCTTTAAATTTCCTTTAATACTGATCTGATATCCTAAATAGGCTTGACTGACCATACCACAAAGAAACCTCATATGGTCATATACTAATTGGAATGATTTACAGATACAAAGGATCAACTGACCGTATTTCAGATTCCCTCCGTTCACGTGGGCTTATCTAGACATGGCAAGAAGGATTAAGGATGTCATATATCTGTACAACATATTGTACATTCGAAAAAAAAACAGGGAGTTGGCATAAACCTCACTGCCATTTAGCTGCCCAACTTTCCCAAGTCGAGCAACAAGCACAAAACGAGGAGCACCACCCTTGGCAGGATCAGCTATAGGATTATCAGAAAGCCTGACATCCTTCAAAAATTAGAGATCAGTATGGTCATACCAATGTATTATAGATCAGCAACAAGATTCCAAAAAACAAGTGCAGTTCACTTAAACCAGCTCACCTTTTAAACTTGGGAACAGGTTAAGTGAATCCACTGAAGAAAAGTCATCGATGTCATTAGATCCTGGTGAACTTAAAAAATCAATATTAGCACAGTGTCTTCAATTTTCCATTTGAAAAGCAGGAAGCACTAATGCAGTAGAGTTAGACAGAATCATGCTTGAATCTTGGGTTCTTTATATGGCAAAAGAAAACAAAAATCTACACCCCACAGAAGGCATACCTAACAAAAGAACTTGCAAATTTTCAAATGGCACAGAAGCTGCATCTGGTGAAAAGATTAGATGGATACTTCACATGCTTTTTAGCCTGTTTTTGTTCAAATGCAGTTGTTCCAAACTGGAGAGACAAGGGAAAGAGATCATAAATATTCACAGTACCCAAATCAAATGCAGGAGTATCAATCAAATTAAGGATGGAAATATTACTATTTCCATTTTACCTTCTTAAGTAAGAAAGTTTCACAATTTCATCCCATGAATCAATGTGATTATCTTCTAAATTTAGGAGCCGCAGTGTGTATTGAAACCTTGTACAAACTTTCCATGTGGTGTCTAGATAAGAAAGCGAGATACAGTTAAAAATAATAATTTGTAATGTTGATGTACACCTTGCTGAAGCAAGAAAAAACATGCACTCGAAATATTGGAAAAGATAATCCAAAAACACCTAAATGTGTTCTCTATTATCATCGGATGCACATGGAAGCTGCGTTATAAGAAGAAACACTAACCATGATCATATTGAGCCTGTTTGACATCAGGTGGAGTTCACTGATACATGAAAAGGAAAATTTAATCTTTTCAACCTGTTATAAAGAAGTTAAAATGAGCTCACAGTGTGATTGGCAATGACTAAAAACAAAAGCTTCAAAGTGACAACAATTGGGGGCATACCAGTTCCCATGTTACACCACAGTTGTTGAGAACAAGAATTGATATTCTCGAGCATTGGAGTTTCTACAACATCATTCTCCATGGTATTGTTTGTCAAATTAAGAACTTCCAGGGATGCCAGTGCTTGACAAAGAGAGGATATATCCTGAGAGGGAACCGAAATGTTTAGACACACAGCAAACAAACAAACAGTTAAACACAGAAACACAGAAGGACAGGGGATATGCTGCAAACTCTGTTTCTCTGTTGCTTTGATGTTATATATAGCCACACCAATTGTAAGTAGAGCAACTGAAATAACAGGAATCGTTCTGTGGGAATTCTTACTTGCCACTGTGAGAATAGATTTCCAGTTAAGTCAAGAAGTCTGAGACCTGCAACATGCAAAACAGCTGTCAGAACAAATGGAAACCTAGGCTTTAATAAGTCCCTGAAGAAACAAATTGATCAGAACCATCTGCTCCAATTGCTACACACATCATGGTTTATTTGCAATTGCAATAAAAACAAGTAGTAAAATGGACAAGATGATGATAATTCATGAGAGAGTATTTACTTGAACCAAACTCTTTAATTCATCCGGCGCTCCAATTGAGCTCACTCCCATGTACAGAAACGGATGCACTGGTCAATTCATTGAAGTTGTTGAGCTTCTCCTGAACTTTGTCTGTGCCAACAAATTCAACCGAGACACGCTTCTGGCTTGTCGAGAAGACATACATCTCATCTGAAAACAGTGCAGCAAAGCATGTAATCAAGGTCATTGCGAAGGCAATTCAACAAACTGCAAATGATGTTTTCACAAATATTTCTACTCCATTGCTGAAAGGAAGTGAGCCATTGCCGGATCAAAGGAAATGTGAAGGCAGCAAATTCAGGGAGCTGTCGGTCGGCACGCACTGCACTAACCCTGTTCCTCCTTGGTGAAGTCCTGAACGCGGTAGCGTAGGCGGAGCGCGTCCGGGAGCGAGATCCCTCCGCTGAGCGCGGTGGGGCGCGCGAAGGAGGCCGAGCACTCTCCCTCGGCAACAAAGTATCGGCGGCCGGCGAGCGAGCCGTCGTGCCGGCCGCCAGCGCCTTCGTCCCAGTCGACGCCGACCCAGTCTCCGTCGTGGCCTTCTACGGGGCCCAGGTAGCGCACCGTGCCTACGCGGCGGGGGTCGCCGGCGGCGTGCACGCGTTGGCCCAGGCGGAAGGCGACGGCGGCGCTGGACATGACTGGCCGCCTGGACAGTGGTGGGCAACTGCCGGTCTGTGATTGGTGAGAGTCGTGATGAGTGATGGAAGCCCATTGGGCTAGCCCAACTGTGTTTGTTCGACCCAAACTAATAGTAGATGGAACTATAAAAAACAGCCAACTTAAAGCATACTTAGTATATATGTTTCGAAAAAAAAAGACTTATATTATAATTTTTGCTCAAAATAAATATATATTAATTTTTATATAGAACATGTAAATAAAAATATTTTATTTCGGTAATCATCAAAAATATGTAATCCACACTAATGTTTCTCACCAAACTTTGAAGATAGCTAATTACACATTTATCATGGGCCATGGGGCGTTCTTTTTTTTTTTTTGTGCTAAACTCTAGTAATAATTCAATGATGATGCTTCGAATGAAGTATAGGTTATCTTATGTTTGCAATCATAAGTACATGAGAGGAAACATCATCGTATATCTTGAAATGAGTGTGGATTTCAAGTTTCAAGAGAAATGAGAAAACAAGTAAGGTAGGAATTGATTCGACGAACACTAGTGGTTTAGCGCGATGCTCTACCATATATGCAACCAATACATCTAGATATTAGCATAATGGTTAGAGCATACACATTCACATGAATCACATGTTTGCTTCTAGTTGGAAGACTAACATATGTGTCAAAAAGTAAAGATAAGACAAGTAGACATAATTATATTGTGATTGCCCTTAAGGGCCAGCCCTGATGATCATGGCAAGACAAACAGAAAGATATCTTATGAATTTGTGAATAAATGTGATGGAATCGTGTAAGAGATATATGGAACCATGTTCATCTCTTAACTGTGAATGTTATTCTTGTTGATTACAACAAAAATGGAGGGTATTTTTTTTTTACTATGGGAAGGGTGAAGATCTCTAGTTTGGTTTTGGATAATTAGTGACACTAAGGACTAATCTCTCGATGCTAAGTGTTTGACTAGATTGGAGATTGGTCATGTCAAGCTTGGAGCATGGTGATCATGGAGGATGGATCGAGGCGATCCAAAAGATGATCAAGTGTCCAACTTGGAGAAGTTTGAAGATCAAATGGGCTCAAGACAAAGGTATAATGATAGGGCCATTTGATTTTACACTCAAGACACCATAGAGGGTGTGAGTGATTATAGGATCGATAAGCCGTACTATAAAGAGGGAAAACTTATCGCATATATTGGTCCTCAAGCGCCTCTAGGTTCAAAATTCATATGCAAGCATTCCAACCTAGAGAGCTAATTCTGTGCTTGATGAAAATGGTTTTCAAAATGCTAACACAAGTGCTCGAGGTGTTTTTCGACGTGTTGGAAACAAGAATCAAGTGATGGAAGCTGGTTTGGAGCAAAGGCGAAGGAATGACAACACAACGACGGATTTTCGCAGCCTTAGAGCGACCGGACCGACGCGACGGGACACTGGATCGACGCATGGGTTTCGACCGGACGGTCCGACGGAGGATCTGGTCGATGTCCAGAGAGCATGTTTTTGGGGCTGATTTCCAGGCTCGACCGGACGCGCAGGATTAGAGAGTCCGATCCACGACCGGACCCATTGACCGACGCACGCGACAGGGTTCACCGCGGGCCAGCCAAGCTTGTTGGCTCGACCGGAAGCTCGACCGGACGACCGGGGTCCTGGGTCCGTCGCGCCTTGCGATTTTCACTCCAACGGCTCCATTTCATGATGGGGGCTATATATACTTGTTTGGCCGGTTTGTGCTCTCTCTCTCTTGGTCACTAGAAAGTCGCTACGGCTTTGCCGCCGCATGGCCATTGGCCGTTGCAGTTAGGTATTTAAATATGAATAATGGTGGCTACCTAAATTATCATTTGTGGATGATTGGACATGTTAATCGTGGAGTTTTTATTTTGTTGTCTATATTTTCCAAGTCTCATAAAAACGACCGTGAACTCCTATTTTTTTTTAAGTGAGGATGGAATAATAATTTTTTGAAATATTTTGTTTTTTAAAGAGGTTGTTAATATCACGAAATATTCATGAAATAAATATCGTGGAAGTTTTATTTGTTAATTAAAAGAGGCTTTTTGTAATTTTTTTTTTTTTGTACATAGAGTGCATCATGGTGAGTCTTCAAAAAATTTTCATGATTTTACGAGCTTTTTATTATTTTGTGTGAAATAAACAAAATTAGTATATTATAGGATTTAATAGAAGACAAAAAAAAGAGAAGGCCATTTAAGTCCGGTGGCCTCTTTTGATGTGGCTAAATGGCCCGTCAAGCCGATGACAAAGTGGCCCATACATTTGCTCGGACGGTTGGTACTATTTTGGAAAAGATCGAGGATGTTTTTGCAAGATTTATTGTGAGAGGAGGCCGGACGGCGGGTTCTATTTTGATGAAGTTCGAGGGCTTGTTTGCAAAAGTCCGATGAACGGTCGACTGAAGTCCGTCCGCCTCGGACGGATTGCTTGATAATTGCCGCCGACGTGGCCACTCTTGCTGGGCCTCTTTTGGTGCCCAAATCGTAGGGTAAGAGATTTGAATCACTCCTAACATCCTAGAAAGGAGAAACAAGCCCTCCCCTCTCTCATTCTTGCTTGTGAGCTTCAATCTTGAGAGAAGAGGAGATCCAAGTGCATTTGCATTGAGTTCTTACATCTAGTGGCACTTGGGGATCGTTGTGAGCCTAAGTAGTTTCCTTTTGCTCTTGGAGACATCGCTCCTAGTCGGCTTGGTGAATTGGTGGAGGTGTTGGCAAGAGAAGGTGATTGTTCTTGGCCACCTCCGGAGATTGTAAAGAGGATCACGCATTCCTCGTCGGGAAGACGGTTGCAAGTAATACATTGCTTGTGTCTTGGGTACCTCACTTGTGAGTGGTGGCTTGGAGCTAGCAAGTGCACCGTCTAGCTCAAGCACCATCCTTGTGTTGGTCGGCACAACCGAGACTAGCTTGTCGGTGTACAAGTGAACTCCGGGTCAACACATCGACGTGTCATTTGTCTTGATGATTGGCTCATCATTCTCTTGTGATTGATTGTTCATCCACTCCATCGGTGATTGGTCCTTTGCCTCTACACATCGGTATATCAAGTTCACTGCTCTAGTTATTCTTTTCTAGATTACTTTGTGTAGAGAGCTAGCTTTTGCTTGTGTAGTTGTTCTTGCTAGCCTAAGGACCATATTTAGGATTGCTCATTAGTTAGAGTAGTAACATAGCAATTGAGTGACATAGAGATCATAGTTATATTTAGACTTGTCACTAGAAGACTTGCAAGACCACTAGAGCTAGTGCAAACCGTATTTACGTCATTTGTTATACTAATCGGTTTGTCAAGTTGAGCTTGTAGAAAATTTTTATAGGCTATTAACCCCCCCCCCCCCTCTAGCCATCTAGAACCTTACAAAGGGGCATATGGGGATTAGTGGCATGTTATTGTTTGGTTCATGGATAGAAATAAGAGAGGGGGGTTGCTAAGGGAATTCATATTCCCTATTTAGTTGTAGGTTTTAAGTCACAAATTATATGATAAGTCATGATGTACAACGAGGATGTATTTATCTTTTTTTACTATTAAATATGGTGTACGGTGAGGTTGTATTTATCTTCATTAAATTCCCAACCTTCCCGATGAGAATTGACTAGAGCATCTCCAAGAGGTTATTTATACAAATCACCAATACTTCAATACTAATCATGCAATATACTCGCCCGTCCCTAAATAGTTGTCATACTTGGCGTGCGTTTCCAAGTTTGAATAGATTTGAAGAAATACGTGCAACATTGAATCTTCAAATAAATCTATTTAAAACTAGATTCAAATATCTTACCAATGATACTAATCATGACCATGAATATTAATATTTTTAATGTATATCTAGTCAAAGTTGTTTTTCGGAAAGCGCAAACGATGAATATTTAGGAGTAAGATATTGTGTGCTCCAACAAATTATTCATCATATCCTCAGTAGCTCAAAGTTCTAAGTAGTTACTTAAACCACCCTCTCCCCTCAAATGTAGGATATGCATCCCTCTCCTCTATCCCTTCCTATCCACTTTTAAGTATTGGTAATCCGTTGAAAGATAAGAAGAACAAGCAAAACTACATATAATAGGAGATCACCTATATAGAATTTTAGGGATAAGTAATTTGTTCAACATATACTCTTATGTCTTGTTTGGATGCACATGTATCTACCTCAAACCGCATATATGTTAGAGTGGACTGGAGTGAACTTAGTTCAAATACACTCCTACCCACTTCAACACATGTGGATTGAGGTAAATACATGGACATCAAAGCAAGCCATTAGTGGGAGTTGGTCATTCTTTTTCTATCAAAACTCTACTCCCCACCAAACAAACAAAATATTTCAAAACTCGCTCACCAAACTCGCACTTTCTCCTTTCAATTACCTCCAACCAAACGTGTTGTCAAGCATACAACACGAAACCTTGAGCGTTTATTCTTTTCTCTTAGTAATTCTCACCTGACGAAAATAAACCTTTTTAACATTTCCTCCTATTCTCTTTTTATTTATTCTCACCAGAGTGGTATAGGTGATACTCCGTAGGTAAAAATACAACTTAAGTGTAAGAGCTTAACAAATTTTAGCTCAAATCAAACGAAAACAAAAAAAAATAGATTGCCCTAATTAACCACTAACCAATCGGGCTCATAGTCTAGGAAACTATTTTAAGTTTGAAGAAGATGGTTAACCATTATGACACCAAACAGGCAATAGGCACATGCATAGAAAACTATTCATGATAGATCTCAGATTCACGTAGGCTCCACCGTGGAGCAGCTCCACCGTGGATCTAAAATCACGACAAGAGTTTGGTACACCAGATTTTCCCCATCCCTATGGCATCTAGGGCCCGCATGTCAGGAGAATAGAAAAAAAAAACTCTTCTTCCTCTCCCTCCTCTCGTGCCAACTCACCCCGCACTCCATCTCCGATGTCGTCCTCTGCCCCATGCTCCCGCCGGCATCCCACCTCCACCTCTTCCTCTTCTCCGCGCTCACCCTACGCCTCCGCTCCATGCTCATCTACTCCCTCCAACGACACAGATGTCGCCATGTACGAGGCCATCGCTGACGCCCAAGCCGCTGGCCTCCAACCCCGGGGAGGGAGTTCGGGTGGCGCCTAGAGAGGGAGTTTGGGCGGGGAGGCACGGCGTCGTGGCACGGCGCTCGGGGCCGGGGCGGCATAGCGCTTGTGGCCGAGGCGACACAACGCTCATGGCCGGAATGGGCGGAGCGAGGTGCGGGCGGCGTGCCGTGGAAGCAGGTGTGGGCGGCGCAGACATGGAGGTGCGAACTACGCAAGAGAAAACTATGCGAGGAAGACGTGAAGAAGAGAGAAAAGAAATAAATTGAACCGGTCATTTTCTATCCATCAGTAGTAGTGGTGGATAATTTTTAGCTAGCTCATAATTGGTACATTTATCCTAACATGCCTAAGTATAGCTATTCTTCTATACAAATTTGGTTAAAAATATAATGTAGTATGTAGAATGTGATGAGGATACATTAAATAAAAACTTGTCAAACTAACACAAACCGACCTTAGCTCAGTTGGTAGAGCGGAGGACTATTAGTCTTTGCAGAATATAATCAGATTTGTTTTTAGATTTTTTTTTTTTGTTTTTTTTTTTTTTTTTTTTTTGCAGTTTATGATATTGTTTTTTGCTTTTTTTGCTGTTATTGTACGATTGATTGAAGATCTTTTTTTTTGTTTTCTTTTTTGCTGTTGATGGTCTGACCAATTGGCAATCGAACATCAAGGATCAAACACAGCAAAGGTAGTCAGCGAAGAAGCTCGATCACAATTCCAGCAAGGGTCTCTCATCAATGGCCAATAAGTCAGTGAAACTCGAGCACAATCCAGGGAGGGTCTATCGAGAAAGGCCAATTGTCATAGCCTATAATCAGCCTATAGACCTGTTCAGTGTCGTAAACAAGCACTGACGGATACAAGAAACTCACTCTGCAGATCAGTAGTAGCTGTACCGGTGAGATCATCGTATCATACCATACCATATTGCAATGAAAATAAACCGTGGATTTCCCAACCACCAGGCTGAAGGTCCACCAGTGGTGAAGTATACTAGCATAAACAAATGTCATACATCAAAAGCACGGTTTAGTGCTACTATAAGGGCATGTACAACCCACAGGCGGTGTCGTCACGTAAAACCCTCGAATTTAAAGATCTGAGACGGATATAAAGGCAACATACAACCCTACGACAAACAATCCGTGCATAAGCTATTTAATCTTTTCGCGTGTAGAACTTTAAGATCAACTACAAATGCATTTGTGTATACAGTTGTGTGGCTATTTGATTGAATAATATCTAGCATATATAATAAAAACAATGATTACAAAAATTTTTGGAAACCATTCAGAAAGATCAACTACGTTCAGTTCACACGCACTACTTGTGCACGGATATCAGTAGTTGAACATTCAGTTCATAGTACCATTCTAACAAAATGAACAAGACAAGATAACATCTAACAAAATTCAGATATGACTTCAGGTCGCCTCCATCAGGACTTGATATCAACACTTGGCTGCAGGAAACATTCAAAAAAAGTTTTCAGAGAATGCATGCCACAGCCAAACTGTACAGGCAAAGCAAAGAGATACAGCATAATAAATTGGACAGCATGTATTCACAAAGTAGCAACCTGATCGACTATTCAAAGGGGCACTGGGTTCATTGCACCAGCTTGGCTACCCAAATGTTAATCGCATTGCAGTAATTGAGATAGACATGCCAAATACTATACTGCACTGTTTCATTCAGACATGTGTGTTCTTACTGAATCCATTACAAAAGGGAAGGCTAATGTGTGCTACTGATATCTAGCTAGTAAATCCGCCCCAAAAATTACAGCTACTAGCAGCTAAGGCTCTTGATCGACACCGAAAAACAGCTAACTGTTCAGATGTTCTAAAGCTAGCTGCTGCCTGCTATACAACATTCAGTTTTTTCTAAAAAAGGCAGAGGATAACATTCATATAGTAGCACTCATGTACCAGTTCAGGATGAGCAAGAAACATCTAAGAAAATTCAGTAAGTTCAGTAAGCCAAAAGTCAGTTTGCCATCATCTCCAATTCAGTAAGCCAAAAGTCAGTTTGCCATCGTCCAATTCAATAAGCCACAAATTCAGATAACATTTAGATAAGCCTCATCTACACAGCTAGAGCCAAAAGTACATGATAACATTCAGATACTGTTCACATTCAGATAGTAGCAGCCTCGTCCATCAACAAGGATAAGCTACAGCCTCATCTATCAGCAATTTACTAGCATCCAAGGGCGCGGGAGTCGATCCGTTCTTCCTCCGAAGGCGCCGGGTCGCGGGCTATCCATCGAGAAGAAACTGGGCGTCATGGAGAGGCCGGCAGCGAGGAGACGAAGGCGGCGAGGAGGGGAAGATGCGGGACAACGGGGCTTGCGAGAAGGGGAAATCAGATGCGAAAGACGGTGAACTTCGGAGGAGCTTTTGGCGGGGGGAACTCCAGCGGTGTGCTTTTGGCGGGCGCCGGTGAGCTTGTGGCGGGAGGGCGAGAAGTCTTGGGCGCCGGGATCCATACCGCCGCACGCCGGAGACGGCCTCTACAACCCGTAGCGCCGTCTGCTCGGCATTGGGGAACGGGACCGAAGTGTCGACTCGAGGCGGCGTGGCGGTCCCGTCCGTAGAAGGACGGCGGGGGATTTTGCAAAAACTGCCGCTACGGAGACGCCTCTTACCGAGCGTTGTGCGTGCCCTAATGCTCCTCCTATAGTGTCCTCTAGGTGATGGATGCTATAGCTATAGGCTACTGCATTTTATTTTTATTTTTGCGAAGCTTTCACTGACCTGGCGATAGGCAATCCGCAATCACTCGAGTATATTATATCAAAAAGCAATCAAGCTCCTCATGATGATGCCAGCCTCCTCCTGCTCCCTATCACCCCTGCATTATCAGATACGGATTAGTAGCTCCTGCAAGATCTCTCTGCCTGCCGTTCGTTAAACAAATTCAGGTTCGCGTCGCTACCTCAGAGCTCACATCACACGCCGCCTTGTTCCAAACAAATTGCTTGGTCCGATGTGCATCATTCCCCTTTTGTATATTCATATATTGCGCTTGCTTGCGCCCTGCTGCCCAGTTGCAGGTGTCGCTTTGGAGTGTACACCTAATGCTTACCAGAAGGTGAAAGCTACTAATTCTCTCTCAAAAAAAAAAAAAGCAGAAAGCTACTACGACTAGTTCATTCGTCAATGGATGGCAACGTTTAGCTTTCTTACACAATTTTTATGGGGAGATAAGCAAATGCTGACTCGGATAGGTCCCAACTGATTTGTTCGTCAGATTCTTGTTTAAGGAATTAGCTAGTGAAATGGTGTTAGATCTTCTGTCATGTTCGTCAGGTTTTGTAAAGCGTCGTTGAAATGAACCAATGCATCATTTTGCAGAACATATTGGTTGTTGCGGTTAAGTCTATTTTTCGATCTTCAACTTGCATGGTGCAAAGCGGGTAGCAAGTTAGCACCCTCCAAATATCGAAACTGAACTAAGTCTTTTTAGCCGGTTCCAAAGGTGTTCTTTTTTATTTTCTAAGAATAATACAAATCTTATTTCCGGCCGCCGTCCCCGCTCCGCTCCCAACGGGTGGCTCGGGGGCTCCCGGCCCCCGTCCCCAGCGCCCCGCCGCCGCCCTCCCCTCCAGCCGTCGCCGTCGCCCTCCGGCGTGCGGCGGCGGCGGCCCGTGGTGGCCCGCACAACCGGAGCTGCCACGTTCTTTCCTGCTTCTCCCTCCCTCCCCCTCTACCCCGAACCCCCCCCACCCGCCTGGTTCCGCCGGCGTCATGGCCAACCAGCGACGCGTCCTCTGGCCAGATCCGGGCCCCTTGGTTCGAATCCGGCCTTCCCCTCCAGGATCTGTGCCGCGGCACTGGTATTGGAGGCGCGGCGCTCCCCTTCGGCGGCGGCAGGGGAGGGCCGCGACGACCGCGTGGGTCGCCAGGGCTACTGCCGGCCACTGGCCCGGCCAGGACTGGCAGCGGTTGTGGTGGGAGCCCTAGCTTCCATCTGCCTCGTCAACCGCGGTCGTCGGCGAGGGAGGCAAGCTCGTGCTCCCCGGCGACCAGATCCGCGACTTGCCTAGGTGGCCTCGTCTGGGGGCTGCCGGGGGAGGGGCTGATGTCGTGCCCTGGTGGCCGGATCCGCCGCCCTCTAGGCCCCCTGTGCCCCTCGACGGCCTTCCTCCGACCTTCTTATGTGGCTTGCTGTGATTTCTTCTGCGCCATGGTGGCATGGCTGACGGTGGCTTCGTGTTGCACCTGCACCGCCATGGTGGTGGGGTGGGTGGCGTCGGCCGCCTCTTTCACTTTCGGGGAGACGCGGGTGAAAACCCATCCCTCTTGGGGCGGCATCGACGGCGCCTTTGGCGCCGTGTCCTTACTGAAGGCTACGTCAGGCTTCTCTTCCGCAGGCCATGGCTCTTTGTCGGTCATCGGCATGGGGGCGGCCATTTCTCGCCTTTGGATCCTCGGGGAGTTCCTCTTGTGCTGCTGCGCTTCCTCTGTCGTTGGTTCGTCCTACAACTCTTGATTTGTCCTCGTAACGTTTGGTTCGTTGGCGGATGCTTTGCCGTCAGGTTCGTGTTGCTGACCTTATCTCGGGTGGCTTCTGAGTTGCGGGAGTAACGGTCACTTTGCTTGGTTCGTTGGCGGGCCCAGCTTTGCCTCTATGTCGTTGGCCTCCTCTCAGGCAGTTTTCTGAGTTGTCGGGAGTGACGGTCCTGGGCCGGATGCTTTTGCCGCTTGCGGTCGCCTGGTTTCCTCTCGGACAGCTACTGAGTCACGGGAGTGATGGCTGCGGGGCTTTGTTCGCGGGCGGATGCTTATCCGTCGTTCTTTGCTAGAGCGGTCTTCTGTGGACGATGTTCGAATTGTTTTGTTGGCACATGGCGGATTTACCTTGTATCTTGCTCAGTCGTTGGGGTTGTTAGGTGGAGGGACCCCACCTCATTTCTTGCTTTTCGTTGTGTGTCGAGGACTTCGCCGTAATCATCCGGATGACCCCCGAATCCTTTTGTAACTCGGTGCTCCGGCCTATCTTTGGCCTCTTTCCTCTTGAAGCAAAACGGGTAACGACCGATTTTGAAAAAAAAAATTCTTTACAATCTCTAAAATTAAAAGTATTTTCTTTTAAATTGAAAAAAATATGAAATGAGTGCCAATTTTCTTCAAAATTGTTATCTATATTCTATCTATTGACGCTCTATTTAAAATCATTTGAATCTTATATTTAAAGAAATAACATGCACTACTTTCTAAGTTTTTTTCGGTTCAACAACCATCACATTGCATAGAAAACAGTTCCAATTCCTATGTTCTTTACGGGTTGTATACCTTCCTAGAATATAATCTACCTCTCGCCATATAATATATTAAGCGGTCATTCATGGGTCACCTATATGCGCCAACTTGTTGTGTTCAATCTCCTTCGGTAGTCTTGTCTCCGGTTGGGACAACACATTGCACTCGTGTCCGCTACGCAGGCGGTCCTGGAGGACCAGGATACGTAGCGGATGGCAACCCTGCGGCGGTACGCTATGGCGCCCGGTACCCAAGCGGAGTGTCCCTATCCGCCAAATGCAGCGAAAGTACGTGGGCAGGTTGATGGTGGACAGATGGGATGGGCCCTCTGGGTCCCACAGGTAAGTGGGCCTGGAAGGGGGTGGGTAGGGAAGATTTGAGTAGAAAATGTAGATGAGTAGAATGTAGAGGATGATTTAGAGAATGAGAAATGCGGGAGATTCAAGTATAGAGGAGAGAAAATCGATGACCAGGACATTATATTCTTTTAGAAGATGGATTTAGGTGATGACGAGTATGACAAGTGCGGATAGCTAGCCTGATATATATGCACACTGCGATCGCTAGGTGAGTCGCTACTACAGGTCCAGGTCCGCCACTTGCAAGTCACAAAGCAGTGTACTGATATATTGCCAGGCTCGCTCCGAACAACACATGCGAGTGATGAAAAAAAAAAAAGTTTTCCCCTCTCGCAAGCAAACTTACATACATGTTGGCGAGTTGCAAACCCCAGAAAAACTCATCTTTTCGCATGAAACACGTAGTAGTATTCTTGTTCTCTCTCCTTTTCTCATGGCGGCACTGAATTTGAACGAGTCCTTTACACACACACAAACAAAGGAATTGAACAAGTAGTCCAAACTGGTCCGCGTATGAGAGAGAGACCGGAGACTGAGAGACTATTGGAGGCACGCGGAAATGTTGGCACAGAGATGCGCAGCCGCAGCGGAGGGCGACGACGAATAGTGGAGGTGGAAAGCGCTTGCTAGCTGGGATCGATAGACAAGTGGACGGCGCTGGAGTGACGAGCGAGCCAGTGTGAGTGTGACTGATAGCCGCGGTGGAGCCATTTTTCCGGCAAGCCACGTCAACAAGCTGGACCACCGGCGGCGGCGATGAGCGGAGCAGCCGCTAGCACCAGCAGTGGGTGGTGCATCGATCGATCGATCGCATGCGGTGGCAAGCCTCCAAGGTGGCGAAAGCAATGTGGCACTCGTTCCAAATAAAGATGCGCGCCCTTTTCTTCTGGTGGAGATGAAAAAGCTCCCTGTCGTTGGCGTAGTACGCAACATGCATGGTTGTCAAGATGCCGAAACCGAAAGGGACCCTGCAGATCTGAGCGTTATTGATGTTCATGTTGTGCTTGTGCGTGGCCATTGGCCATGGTTTCAGTTGGTTTCCTCTCAGATTTTTTTTTTTTTTTTTAAAAAAAACTCCCCCACCACCCCCTAGATTTATTAGCTAGCTATACATCTGGATTTTCAGTTGCTAATCGAAGATATTTATTTGTTTCGTGTAATGTTTCTCTCCACAAATAATATTATTGCTAGCTACTTCCTGCAAGTTTTTGCAGTCGTAGATCTGCAAAATAAAGATGCTCTCAATCATGAGCTGGCAAATCCAAAACATTCCAAATACAGAAGTGCTTTTGAAAAATTCACGGCCACGTTAATTTGAATTAAGTTTTATACAAAATAATGGAAATAAGCCTAGCAAAAATACTATCCAAACCACCAAAAAAATGTTTTTGTTAATGTCAAGTACATAACCTACTCATCTTCTGTTGTTAATATAAGCTTCCTCAAAATTTGTGAGACATCAACAAACAACAAAATAAACGAGACGACTCTCACCTTTTTTTGGTAAAAGTACTAAGTTGGCTGACCTACACAAGTGTGTTTAAAGGTATTTTGTTTTTGTTTAAAGAACCATTTCATCCTAGATGGGGGTGATCTGTTATGACTTTTTCATAAGGATTAAATAGAATGACTCTACATCTTATATTACTGTGTTATTGGTTTGTGAGAATTGAGGTCGTGATTTCGTTCCGAAATACTCTCTCCGTTCACTTTGACTTCTCTGATATATTGCTTTTTCTATGCACCTCAACAAACACCCTCATGATTTAATTTATTAATTTGATGAGGTTCTACTTAGACTTAGATCTCCATCCTTCTCACTTCTTATAGGTGCTTAATTAAACCCCAGAGTTTGATTATTGGCCAACGATGCTCCTTCTCACTTCTCAGGAACCACTGCCAACTGCCCTATGAGGCTATGCCCACTTATGTTTTGTGTACTTCTCAGGAGGAACCTCTAGCAATTTTACGGTGGATTTTAGGTACATCTTCTAATTGTTCATTGTGTAATGTCTACGTCCTAAACACTCAATCGCTTGTGATTTCAAAGCTAAGAAATTTACCAAATTCGATATAATCAAACGTCAAAGGTTTAACAAATATTTCATCTATTTTAATTTGTAAGTCATACCAAAAATCTTAAAAAAAGTAAAAGCATCTTAAGTTTGACCGAAATTATAGAAAAGAACTACAAAGATGGCAAAATTTGTCTTTGTAACACACCATTAAAACTTGCCATTGGCTAGAAGACATCAAAAAGACGTCTTTTGCTGTAACACACTGCAAAACGTATTCACTTTGCCACAGGACACAAACTGAATATTATATTGGATGTTTATTGAATGGCCACGCGAAATGTCAAAAATACCCTTACCCTTTCATCCCTTCCTCACGAAGCTTTGTGTTCGTTCCTGAAGCTTTGCGTGCGTTCCTGTGTTCCGTGGGCTCGGGGCACTCAGCGTCTTAAGAGAGAGGCGGCGGCAGGTCCTCGGCGGCGTGACCGACGCGACTTCTTTGCTCGCCGTCGGCCATGCGTATTCGGTGGCGTCTTTGAGAAGCACTTGTGGCCAGCATGTAGAGCTTTTCAAAAGCACAGGTTTGAGGAGCACTACAATTTGATGTATGAAGCATGTCACGAAGCTATGAAGTGGATACATGATAACCATAAGCACCTATGGACTAGGCACCTATTTTTCGAGAAGCAAGCAAGTGTGATTATGTAACAAATAACATTCTTTGAAACATTCAACAGCCGGATTAGGGATGAGAAATCATTGCCAGTAGTTGAGCTTATGGATAGGATAAGGCAATTATGCATGGATAAAATGTTCTTGAGGAGAAAAATTGCCATGAAGCTTAAAGATAAGATTTTGCCAAATGTCATGAAGGACCTCAATGCAAGAAGTAGGGGGCTGAAATATGTGTGGAGGTATGCATACAAAGATGGTGGTAGGGCTACTAAAATGTTAGGTGAAGTCGAAGGTGTTACAAGGAATCTAGTTCACTGGAGGCATATTGTTGACCTTCAAGAGAGGAAGTGCACTTGTAGACGTTGGCAAGTTACTGGTCTGCCATGTACACATGCCTTGTGTCTTATCACCTCAATTCGAGGTTGTAATATTGAAGGCTACGTTCATGAATACTACTACGTTGAAAAGTTTAAGAAGGCATACCAAAATGTGTAAAGCCAATGGCGGATAGGAAGCTTGGGCCTCAAGTGAACCTTGGATTTAAGTTGTGGCCTCCATTAAAACCAGCCGGTAGGAGACCACGGAAGAGGAGGTTTAAATCACCGAAGGTGGATCCCATTGCAGAAACCACAAGATGCAAACGATGCAAACAACTTGGACACATGGAGAAAACATGCAATGAATATGTCTATGATTCGATGCACCACCACCTGCTGCCCAAAGCCAAAGAGAAAGAGAGGCAAGAAAAGTGTCACAAGATGGTGCCATCCAATGCTTCTTTGAGCCACCATAGGAACTACCATCATGTGTTGACCCATTGTAAGATTTTTGAACTTATTTATGGATTTTTAGTTTTCACCTAACTTACACATATCATAAATTTAAACAACTTACAGTGCTACACCCACAAGACCCATCACTTTTTCTCAAACACCAAGCCCTATGACAAGAAGGTACCATTGCAATTTGAGCATTTGAGATATTTGTCCCCTTCAAATATGTAATAATACACCATCATATGATTGTATTTGCATGTAGTATGACAAGGAGGTTGTTGGAACTAGAATCATCTACACCAACTAGAATCAGCACCTCGGTTTCTACTCCAAGTTCTATGACAAGAGGGTATAACTCTCTTGCTGAATTTTTTTATGTTCTGTTGCTACTTCTATATATTTAGCTGACATGTTTCTATAACCTATACTCATCGATAATAGTAAGAAGAGGCTGCTGGAACTTGAAGATGCCATAGAGCCTTGTTGGACATCCAGGTGACATCTCCATTTTGTGTTGAAAAGGGAAAGGCAAAGAAGGCTGCAGGTTGTTAGGTCTAAAAAAGCATAGGCTTTCATCAGTATTAGTTGGATGAAACATGTTATTCATCCTATATTTTGTTGTTGTACTTGGTGAAAAGTGGAGCTTGAATGTTGCTAGAGAATGTGTGTATTTTGTGGGCCTGGACCTGCTACTTTCTTTTGAACCTATCATGTTAGTGGGATACGCTAAAATGTTCTTTGAAATGTGCATGTTATGGTGATGACATATGACATGTTATGTTGCTTCAACCTTGAATTGAAGGGCAGGGGGTATTTACGTCCCGGATATCATGTTTACTTACCTTTTGGTGAGAAATCATATTATATGAGCTATAATGTCCAACAACAAATGACCATGTTTTTGTAATGTGTTGTGGCAAAGCCATTCTTTTTAGTGTCCAAAGGCAAAAGCCACCTTTTTTAGTGTCCCCTCGCAAATTTTGCCTACAAAGATTTATGACATCAAATAGGTATACTATGAAAAATATAATTAATGATGAATTCAATGATACTTAATTGACATGCTAAAAGTTATTATCTTATCGTTATAAATTTGGTCTAACTTGAGATGTTTTGACTCTCCAAGATTTTTATAATGACTTAAATTTGAAATAGAGGGAGTACTTAGCACAATAGCACATACATGTGTGGTTGTTGGGGTGTTTGTTTCAGAAGTTTTTGTTGTTGAGGTGGTAGAATCAAACAGAGCATTTGAGGGAATAATCTAGCCATTCAAGACCACATAGATGATATGCAAGCCAACGTCATGGACATCAAGGAGCTAAGCACGAGGGATTACGGTGATCTTAAGAAGGGCGCGATGTTCGGTCTATATGTAGTTGTAGGGGTGGTGTGTGTAGTGCGTAGAGTGGATGTGCGTGTATAGCAGCTACAGCTCTATTTAGATGAGAGGTAAACGAAAAAAAGAGCTGAGCACGCACTGCCAAAAAGATCGCAGGAACGACTTAAGGCGTCTTGTGGCGGGCCCCGTGGCCCGGGGGATCGCAACCCGCCAGGCCGTTCCACGACGAAGCAGGCCCCACGACTTGAAACCTTTGCCGCTGGCCCGACATGTCGGTGCTAGATACTGTGGCTTATGTGGACTTCGGTTTATTGTTGGCGCCTTGCTGCAGGGTGCAGGTTGACGACAACAAAGGCTGGTCCACGAGGGAGGGACCGTGGACCCGGAACCATGCAAGCACCATGATTGATTTCAAGTGTGCACATGGTGTCGACATTGTTGCACTAGCATGGCCAAAAAGGATACAGTGATTTCTCCAACGAAAAAAATATGTCAGTATACAGCAGTTTGCACTTTGCGGTCTTCATTCACCCCCGACGTGGATGTTTCATTGTCGCCATTCTCTCGTATACTTTCGTCCTCAAAATCTTTAGAAGGATGCATGGATCTTCTTTAATCTAATTTTAAAATTTATAGGAGGTCCTCAACGCTAAACTTTGGTGAAAAGAGGGGGCTTTGATAAGATGTTTTTTTTTTTAAAAAAAAAATATTTGGAAAATAAATGCTTGTCTCAAATGGCAAAAGGCTTTCTCTTGTCACAAGTTCCCTTGTGGAGTTTTCATACATAACTCCTAGCATTAAACAAAGTTTTAGGATTTTATGGATTTATTAAAAAGTGAACCAAACCTAACTAACTTGTACATGCATGTCGTATGCATGCATATCGTACTTTTCCATGATGTTTTTATTTCCTTTCTCGTACGTTACTTGACGAGGAGCTCTACTTGAATTTACGTACGTGAAAAGCACAAAGCCAAATAATCATAAACTTTGCAAGCCAAATAAAGCTTAAATGTTGAAACGGTCTGCAGACTAGTACTTTAATAAATCTCCATTGATTTATACAGTAGTGGACATAGATGGGTGCTCACATATATGATGGCAGTTGAGAAAAGATCTTTCTCAGCACAAGTAGCCACCTCTGGCGTTCCACGTTGCGCGTGTCTGGTGCTGCCAAATTGTTGCGACAGCTTGGCCATGTGAGGAGAGAGAGACCAACAGTTGGAGCCAAAATAAGTAGCTCTATTATTGCTAGGATTATTAGCTAGATCGACAAAGCGTGTGATGAACGCTCGTATGTACATCTAATTATTCTCTTAGTGGTAGATGATATGCTCATTAACAACAATGAGGTATATGACTATATAGTTAATAGTAGTTTACTAATTTTAAAAATATCATGATCTGAATCCCTGGATTGAATTAAGGTGATCGATACCGGCATATATGGTTGTTCGGCTGATCAATAAGTCAGTTGATTCTGGTTGTTTCAATAGTATTTTGTGAGACGATGCAACCAATGCAAAATGTAATGAGATACGTACAACTTCAACAATCGATTTTACGATCGCTCGAAGGTGCTCGAAGGTGTAGTTGCCAGGTCGACCTTAATTAGTCTCATCTCATGATTAGATTAGTCACATCATCTTGTGATGTGCTCGTAGAGCCATACACAGTACTAGCAGTGTGGTGGAGCGCTGACACAAAATGTAGTACACGCACGATCTGTGGAAGATTCGTGGTGCACACGGTGACACGCACGAGCCCGCCGTGAGAATCATCAGAACATTTGGACATTAAAAAAATGATCATGTCATCATGTGGGCTGTGGCTGTGGGAGTTCTCAACCATGCAATTCAGAAACCGGTACAGTTTTTTTCATTCGCAAATTCTGGAGAAAATATATATATTCCTGCCAATCATCGGGAAATTAAATCTGGACGTTCGTTCTGAAGACCTGTAAGTGGAAGACGTGTAGCTACCTTTTGCGGAGCGCCGATGAAGAAGAGATCGATCATCGGCCAACAACAGATCATTGAGCACCACGCATGGACGAGAAGCAAGCATGCATAATCTAGCTAGATCATCCGATACATCGACCGGCAGCGAAGGTGTCTGATTCGAGAGCTGATGATACATCATACATCCCATCTTATGCGTGGCGAAGGGCCGGACAGAGACTGAGATCAAAATGCCCGTACGTATCATGTTCATGTATGCGTGGCATGCATGCATCCACACGCAGATGAACCAACATAGCAGCAAGCAACAGTGCTCTGATCGAGCTGAGCATATTACATAGCTGATGATGAACATAGCAGCGTGGCGCGCCAGATCGAGCTAGCTGGACATGCCTGGATCGATCCCTCAGGAGGCCGTGGCGACCTTGTCAGAGCCCGCGCCGCTGGGCGGCAGCAGCACCACCACCGGGTCGGACGCCGGCGCCGTCGGCGGCGGCGTGGCGAGCGCGCACTTGTCCTTCCACTCCTCGATCGTGATGTGCTGCTGCCGGCACTCGAGGCTGCAGAACGCCGTGTCGCCCCTGCAACGAGCAAAGTGGCAGATCAGATCCATTCATTGGTAGCGTGCCGTGTGCGTGCATGCAGCGCGGAACTATAACTTGAGCCTAGAGG
Organism: Hyparrhenia diplandra; assembly: GCA_015847255.1. Lineage (NCBI taxonomy): Eukaryota > Viridiplantae > Streptophyta > Magnoliopsida > Poales > Poaceae > Hyparrhenia > Hyparrhenia diplandra. The sequence continues at coordinate 117,184 of JADLZK010009279.1, read as the reverse complement.
GCAGCCGCGGCGCCGGCGCGTGTACCTGTACATGAAGGTGTCGCGGCCGGGGCCGAGGCGGCGGTTGCAGAGCCCGCAGGCGCGGAGGAAAGCGGCGGTCTCGGCGGCCGAGAAGTCGGCCGAGTTCCGACGGAGCCCCGCCAGCTTCGGCGCCGCGCGGGCGCGGTACGTCGCCAGCCAGTCCGCGCACCCGGCCGCCGACGACGCGCCGCCGATGATGGTCCACCCGTAGGGGTCCGCCACCACCTCCGGCTCCGCCTCCGCGTGCGCCGGCAGCAGCTGCAGCTCCGTCTCGTCCTCCTCCTCCGCCACGTCCGCCAGCACGTCCTCCGGCGCCGTGAACTCCGTCATGCTCGTCGTACGACGCATGTGGCGGTGCTGCTGCCGCCGCGACGCCGTCGCCGACGGGCGCCCGGATCTCTGCTTCCCCAGCATCATCTCCCCTGCCCTGTCTCTACTACCGGTCTTGTGTACGTACTATATGTATATGGCTACCCTCTCTGAAGTCTGAACGACTGAACCTATGTACGGTACGGCTGAGAGGAAGCGCTAGAGAAGGTGGTGCCGGGGTTTCGAGAAGTGCCGAGGTGAAGAGGCAGAGGTGGTGGTCGCCATGGCTATGGCCGAGGGGAGGGAGGAGTGGCAGGCAGTGGATGAAGAAGGGGGAGGAAGAGCAGAGTGTGCGTGTGCGTGTGGTGAGAGAGGGAAGGAGGAGATAAAAGGAGGCCAGGGGAGGAATCGGGGCCGTTGAAGGAATCTCTTGGATCCATCGGATCCACGTCAGCCCCCACTAGGGGTTATTCCCCGGGTCTATTTTGTCTCCCATTTCCTGCTGATTGTGCTATTGATTGATTAATATAAGGAGGGGTTTCTTCTTCATCATCATCATCAGGTTCTAATAGGAGAGGTTTGTTCTTCAGGTACTTGAAAATTGTTTACAACTTATCGAGTAGGGATGTTAATCGAGACCTCACCCTCGTTTCTCCGACACAAATTTCGCTAGGACAAAACTTTATGCTGGCTCCAGGATTTTTGAAATGTCTTATAATTTGAAACCGAAGGATATAATAATAATTAAATGGAACGAGTACATATTAATTACTTGCTCTAATTATCCAAGACACTGATACTACAAATTGGCTATAACCGCATAGAACATCACTAAATTCATGGAGACTTATTTTCTTCATAAATCTGAAACAATACGATCCAGAAAGAATGCGAGACAAAATATATGTGCATTTGCCTGATTCAACGACCACAATCAATCTGTTTCATCATTAAAATTGACCCCAAAAATTATGAAGCATAAATGCGATTGAGAAATGAAAACCCCTAGGGTTGTTTGCATGCAAGTTGCAACTTTGCAAGGGGACCTTTGACCTACCACCATCGGTATGGTGTGTCCACCGATGAATGTGGTAGTATTCCATTTAGAGTGAAATGCACCATTGGTACTTGAACTTGCATTTACGCGTCAAATAGGTCCATGGACTTAGAAACCGCCCATCTAGCCCGAACTTGCGAACCCGTTCATCTCGGGTCCCAACCCGGTTTTGCATGGCTTGCATGGTGGCTTTGCATGAGTACTGTAGTAATGCTTGACATCAGCGATGACGTCGGTAGCTCCTTTTTAATTCTGAAATTGATATCTTTTTATTTGAAGCTCCAAATATAGCAAATAATATATCAATTTTGATCGTCTCGACGAGCTCTTTGCAATGATGTACTCCGTTTAGTTATTTGAGATAGTTTTATTTTTGTGTAAATTTAAATATTTCTATAAAACGAGTGAAATATTATTTGCTATATTTATTTTTATATAAAATGAGTGAAATATAAAATGACTGAGGTCGATAGATGCATTCGATCTACATGTACGCTTGCAAAGTTAGAAAGTCCTCCTGTTGCGTAGTGTGACATCGCATTCACATGCAAAATATACTCCTAAAGTACTCGGCAAGTGTTCAAAACCAATCACGCTAGTCGCTCGATCATCGCCATTTTTTGCCTTTTTTTTTTTCTATATAATATGTCTGGCTTATTACGCCCCTCAGTTTCTCACCTCGTGTGCGTGCGTGTGCGTGTATATATATATCGCAGTGCAGGGTCAGAGCCGAGCTCGGACACCCAGGCGCCGCATACGCGGCGGCCATGGAGGCAGACCACCACTCGGTTGCTGCGCTGCTGTCCGGCGGCCATGAGGGCCCTGACAAGCTCTATGCTAGTTATAGAAATATCACTTGTTTTATGTAAATATTTAATTTCATACGAAATAAAAATATCTCAAATAACAAAACGGAGTACACCATTGCAAAGAGTTCGTCGAGACGATCAAAAATTGATATATTATTTGCTATATTTGGAGCTCCAAATAAAAAGATATCAATTTCGCAAATTAAAAAGGAGCGTTTGCGTCATCGCTAATGTCGGATTGCTACAAAGACTTATGTAAAACCACCATGCAAGCCGTACAAAACCGATTGGACCCGAGGTGAACGGGTTCGCAAGTTCGGCGCTTTAGATGGCGGTTTCTAAGTTCAATGACCTATTTGACACAAATACGCAAGTTCAGTGCCCATGGTGCATTTCACTCTTCCATTTATAGCAGTGGATATTTTTAGCCCTGACGTGTACGAAGTTGGATCCTGATCGTCGAGTTGAGCTGGTACACCTGACTGACATCACATGCGTTCAGGTAAGGTGCAGTTAATTAGCCGCGCGCCAAGGTCTAAACCAACCAGAGATCATAATCACATTATCACCCCCACAACAAAGGAGCGACATTATATATATTGTACAAAAAAAAAAACTTATTCTGGTCTTCTGTTATCGCCACCATTGAACATCAACGGTGCCTCACCAAGGTCCAAAACGTCTTATAATTTAGGATAAAGGAATTAGTACGAGCAAATTTTGAACCCTCCACACCGCACTTTTGCCCGTGCACGGTATGCGTACTACGTGTAAATTTTGAACCCTCCACACCACACTTTTGTCTGCGCACGGTATGCTTGACTGCAACAGCATACCGATGATGTGCCCAGCCGGCAGACGGTGACCATGATTAGGTTTTTTTCGCTTATAAAAATCTTTAGCACCGAACAGTTTATGGGTTTTGTTCTATGCAACACAGTCACATCGACCGCTAGATTCAAGGATATATATGCTAAGGTGGTGTTTGGTTTTTAGGGACTTTTTAATGTTAGGACTAAAAAACATTCATAAAAGTCCCTAGTAAACCAAATAGCTAGGGTGAGTTTTTTAGATTATTTTACTAAAAGTCTCTAAAAATACCTCCTTAAGGGTCTCTTTTTAAAAAAATAGGACTAAAAAGTCCTAAGACTTAGAACCAAACTCCCCTAAGATAACATGTTTATATATAAAAAGAATAGTGCGTGTTTAGGATATATGCATGCATAGCTCACCTTACAAACGCAACTGAAGAAACCAACATGCTAATAACAACTTGACAACATCCCTAATTAGATTGGACCCTTTTGCTCACACTAGTAGGGCGTACGCCGTCCCTCCCCCCTCCCCCACCTTCTAGCTCCTTCCAGTCCACCGCCGCCCCCCCTGCCTCCATCTCCGGCGACCTCGCCGGCGACGAGGCAGGGGAGGTTGATCCTCTTCTGTTCCTGGTTCCCTTCTTCTCTTCTCCTTGTAAAATCCCTAGCCAAATAATGCTTATGAGGAACTTTTTCCTCTTTATTGTTGTTTGCTTCAAGAGAGACGGACCTCCGGTGGCCATGATGGAAGCCGGTGCTGGGGCTGCTTATCGTAATAGCAGCATCTGCTACAGCGTTGATGCAGCCGGACGAGCGGCGAGCGCTGCGAAAGCACCCACCACCTGTGCTCGGACGTTGGTCCAAGCACCAGAGGCATCTCCGCCACTAGCGGTGCGGCTCGGGCTTGACCGGGCTGCCCATCGCAGTGGGGACGAGAAGGTGTTGCAATGGGTGTTCAGAGACCTCAACTCGGACGCCGTGGATGGTTGTCGCGCTGACGGACGGGGACGCGTCCTCGGCGCTGGCGGCCAGGCACTTCTGAGGCGGGTGGCAGGCTCTGGCCAACCTCCTGCTCCTCTACTGTGGTGCCGTGGGCGCCGCCGTGCCGGGTCACCTCAGGCTGCACCCCGCAACTCTCCTTCTGCAGTAGTCGGCCGCCGTCATGGCAGGCTCGTTCGACTGAAGCGGCGCTTCTACGACGCATCGGGCCGCCGTGTCTCCGCCGGGACAGAGCCTGCGCCTCCGCTTCGGATGGTGGTGGACCACCCTGGGTCACACCAAGCTACGTGGCTTTCATGCACCGAGTCCACTCTTCAATTGCAAGGCCCACCAGTGAGTCGTGCCCATCCACGTGCTGCAGGTTCTCAGCTTGGGCGGTGCTGCTGGCCCCATCCATCGGTACTATGGAACCCACAGGTGCAACATCGTGCATATCCAGCAGCGGGCTTCCGTGTCCGTTCAGGGGACAACACGGCCACGCGTGCCCTCATCGCCTCCGGCCCGGCAGAGATGGGAGACGACCTGTAATGCCTGTCCTCGTGGCGCATTGCGATTCACTTCCTTCCTGCGGTCATCACCATGACGTGGAGGTCAATCTTCAACAGCCTATGGTCTTGCAACTCCAGATTCTAACTACAACACAGCTTCTGCTTTGGTACTGGTTCTATGAATCTGCTTCCCCTTGGGTTCTAGGCTCGAGTTTTTTCTACATCCGGCGATAACATCTACATTATCCTTTGCACGCCGGTATATTTTTTATTCGATGCCCCCTACTCTAAGCCTCCGCTATGCGAGGCCAATCCATCCGGGTGCACGCGTCTTCGACGCCCCTACGTATACCCCTCACCAGCAGATTCGTCCGCCTTCGTACTTTAGTGGTTGTTTCTTTTACTGGTCGCAGGACCTGAATGTTCCACGGTCCTCTTTTGAGGACTGCCTTGTATCTGGGCTGTTTTAATATAATATATGTTGTTGTTTGTAAAAAAAAAAAACATGCTAATAACAACTCGTGTTAAATAAGGCTAGGAGCCGACGTGTCATCAAATGAAAAAAAAACTGAGAAGTTTTTTTTATACAAGCGTGGAGAGCAATCACCCTCAAAAAAAAAAAAGAAACAGAAATCACATACGTGGGCTCAGCGCTGAGCTGGGCGACGCAGTCTATGTGGGCCACACCAACCCGACAGGGCCCCAAACTGTACCATTCGGCCTGGATCGGGGCTGTATCTGCCAACTGGGTCAACTGTGGCTGAAGACAGCAGGGCCCAATAGGTCACCAAGTAGCCCACGATCTTTCTGTGGTTCGTCTGGAACAAATACAGTATCTGCTCAAAAAAAAAAAAAAAAATCCAGTAGTTACAACTTACAAGTTACAAATCCTTATGCCTCTTGCGCTTTTTCTTTCGTTATTATAAACTTTGCCACTATGCCTACCTTCCTTTTTCTGTGTTTTTCTTTATTCCTATATTTTATACTCCTTTGTTCCAAACAGATCCTGAATGTATATTTAAAGTTGTATTTTACACACTGAATGTGCTTCATGCTTACAATGTTTAAATTAGAGGTTTATATTTGTTGAAATTGCTTGGATGTTTTCATGCCAGAACCTTCAATTTTAGTTTGGTCGTCCGAGAGTAGCTCCATCAATTAAACTTCAAGAAAATGGTAAGAAAACAAACGTTATATGCCGTCAATCTCGTCATATGTGAATCTCGGCATTTCGCATGAACCAACCAATGTTAAAAAGTGTTTTTTGTTTCCTACTGGTTCACGCGTAGGGATAGCCACTATAAAGAAAGATTTACCCACAGAAGAGTAGAGTGAAATGTGATTAGTGAAATGGCAGTTGCACATCAAATTAAGGTGGTGCCACTGGCCTGTCACGAGCAAATGGAGAGGCAAGCATCGTTATGGACACTACGTGGGTACAAACCACAATGTCATGGTTAATTTTAGGTCAGGATCCGAACATGCCCTAACGATGTGTGCACCGTATCATGGAAATACGCAAAATTAACCGAGAACTGAAATAACTGGAACTGAAACTGAAAAATTGGTCGCTAGTTTGGTTCCAACTTTGAACCACTATCCGGATTTTGCATTGTAGCAAATCATTCCAGACAAATGTAGCCCAACTATACCATTCAAGAAACACTACAATAATATCATCGTGGATCCCCTCCTCCCCACCGCCCCCCGCCTACTCATCCTCTCAGTTTGTGGTGCACTTCCGTTAATAACACTCTAGCTAGAGAAGCTAAACAAATGTCTTGTATCATTTAAATTTCTCTTGCACCTATAGTCCTATCGGCACTCTATTTCCCAATGTAACTTGCTACAGGACCTTCAAACCGTTGGCCTCTCCGGTGTGACCATCCTAGCAGCACGTTGCTGCTAATAAAAAAAAGTTATTTGTTGTAAAAAAAAACCAAAACAGAAAAAAGAAATTAAGAAAACTGCAATTCTAAGTTCGGAGAAAATTTAGGTTGCCTTTTTGAGTTAACCGAACTCTGCTGCACCGCCTCACCTCTCCATCGGCAACAGTTGGTCCAACGTTTGAGCCAGACGTCGGCGTCCGAGTACCGGATCCTTAGCCCGTACGGCACCGTGCACCAAACCAACCACGGCACGCGAGACAAGCCGCTGCCTTGCGGGCCCCGCCCGTCCGTTCCCCCCTGTAGCCCCGGCCCGGTCGGTGGTGCGTTCCCATCCACCCGCTCCCGTCACGCACGCGCTCCACACCACACCCAGGCGGTGGTGATTTGCTTTTGCCTTGGCCTGCTCCGCCCGCGCCCGCGTCGCCTCGTCGTCTAGGCCTCCCCTGCCTGCTGCGCCTGCCGCCGCCTCGCCTCCTTGCCTGCGCTTTTGCCAGCGCGCGCGCGCCCCCACCACCACCAGAAAAGGAGTTCCCCAATTCCGCTCCACCCCGCCCGCATCCGGCATCCGGATCCGTCCGCTCTCCTCCGATCGAGGTGAGGCCTCTCGAACCCGCGCTAGATTCGCCTGTCTCCTCCGCGTGCTGAATTCTTCGTGGGGAAATTTGGGGTGATTGGTTGGTTGCGGCTGATTTTGCCTTGGCAGGGTGGGTTGATTTGGGGGAACTCCGTGCCTGCCTGCCTGCCTGTGAGGGCGAGGAGGAGGAGTAGGAGGAGGGCAGGGCATGGACAACGATTTCGACCTGGAGGACAACCTCGAGTTCATCCTCAACAGCATCCAGGAGCTCATGGAGGACCAGGGCGACATGAACGCCTTCGGCGACCCCAACCAGAACGAGTTCTTCGCCGTCAGCGACGACCAGGTCTGTTGTCCTTTTTTCTTTCTTCCGTGTGCTGATTTCATTGGGGGACTCCTGCTCTGTTGGGGATCAAACTTTGATCCCTTCTTCTCGGCTTTTTTTTTTCCTCCTGAGGAATGCCTCGTTGTTTGTCTTGCAGGAGAACATGTTGGTGTTGCCCGACGTCTCTGCCGCCGACGTCGCTGCTGGGAAGGACATGCAGGGGATCCCGTGGGAGAAAATGATCTTCGGCAAAGATAAGTACCGGGAGATGAAGATGAAGAACTACAGAAATTACCAGAACCTAAGTTACGCACGGGAGGATGCTTTGCAGGTGCTCAACAACTTGCCCGTTTCCTATTTTCCTATCAGATTCCACCCAAATTCAACTCAGTTGTACATAATATACTCCCAGAATGCTTTCACTTAGGCATTAGTCTCTGGTACAGACGTTGTTATATACTGTGTGCTTCATGTTTGCTTCTACGTGCTAAACTTCAGGGATGTTCATCTTCTCCTGAATCTCAGTTGTCTTGCCTTTTCATGTGAATCACAAGCCAAGTTACGATAATCAAACGTCTTGTATACACAAATTTGTTCAACCTATCTAACCTAAATATTTAATTTCCTCAACTTTTAGTGGTATATTTTGCTGACATACTCCCTCCCCAACATGGCATTTAACAATACATTCTGTATGTGGAATGAGATAGATATGGCATTGAAGGCCGCTTTTAGTAGGGTTCTGGATTATTTTTTTTTAAGCAATAGGGCTCTGGATTAATAAATTTATGTTTCTGATTCCTTTTCTCCCTGCCAATTTCTCTGCTGAATCAGAATCATTCATTTGACTAGTTGGTGGGTTTGGATAACAGTGGGTTTCAATGCATTAAGAGACCATGTCTGAGTAGTTTCCACAGAAATTTGTTACAATTAATTTGCATTTGGGACTTTGTTATCAATATTTTGCAGTGACCCAATTTTTTATGCATTTGGATATTTGTGGTACAAGAGTGAATGTACGACCTACACCTACTCTTTTTAATTACACTGACAATCAGTGATGGCATTTCTGACTCCCATAACACTAGAGCGTGCAAACCGATGGTTCAGACCTGTGATCTAGGTTGTTAGGAAAATTGACAAGATGGTATTCCCAATGGTTTACTAGCTGGCAGATACTTGGCTAGGAAAGATTATCGGAAGATGGAGGTCATGGAATTAGGAAGGATATTGATGACAAGTTTAACGTGATCATAAATTTGCTGTACTTTTCTCAAGCACAAAGTACACATTTATAATCATATACATAAGACTATATAAAGATCACTAAATTAAGAAGAATGACATGCCAAATGTCATATCCATGGTTATCTGGTTCTGGGAATAAGAATATCTATCCATCTATAATTATGCAGTATCTGCTTTGTTATTTCTTTGAGATACCTATTATTTTGTTTTGGTTCGCAAAAAACTCTTGAAAACATACTAAACATCACTCCTTATCACTGTGTTACACTATACTGCTGATCTCATGTCTGAACCATATGAGAACACTACAGTTCACTGCTGTAGTTCATGGGGCTGATCGTGATGCTTAGCTATGTCCAAATTTTATTTCACAGTTCATTATTTTTTCATCCTTTCTTTCTTTTTCTTTTCCTTCCCGGTGGGCAGCAGAAGGCATGAATGAACAGGTGGGTTTGGTTGGGTGCATGTGCATGTGCTCATGCTGCTCATTGATGGGGATGGGTGCTAGCTTTTCATATCTACTTCAGTCCATGGTGGTGGTTTGGTGGGGGCATACATCATCATGATCCAAAATCGATGGGTTGAGATTGTGTGAACCTTTTTTAGTTGACCTAGTCTAACTTGTACAATTGGCTAATTGATTGCCAATCTTGAGTATATCCACTTTCAGTACAGTTTGGAATGGCAAATCACTTAACATGTTAACATAAAAATAATTCAAATCATATTCCTGATTGTCATTGACTTATATTACTCAATGCACAAAACAGGGAAGAGGGGTCATAATCCCTCCCTGACATTCATGCTCCATTTTAAGAAGTGGAAAGGGCCAGTTTGTAAGAAACAAGAATGGGATCTTTACTGCTGTGCCATGATTTCTGGTTGATTGGTCGAACCTGGTCGACCGGGGGACCGACCAGGCGATTAATCGTGATTAATCGTCGACCAGGAAAACTAATCGCCCTGGTTGAGCCTGGTCGCCCACCGTCGCCCGGGTATTTTAGGATACATACTATATATATATACTGTATATTTAGCTCTTCAATGTCAGGCGCAGGCATATCAATTCCGTGTTTGCACATCGTCGGTCCACATCTGCAGCAAGTGCAGAGTGAGGGAAGGGGTCGGGGGAGGATTGAAGAAGATAGCAGTTCGAAGATAGAGAGGAGAATGGCTGGCACGCATGTCGCCGGCGTAGCTCATCCTGTAGACCGGGCGGCGAGCACCTTGCTGGCACCTGCAGCTCCCCGCTGCTGCTCACCACTTCACTGACTGACAGAGAGGAGGACGAGAGAGAGGAAAAGCGCGCGGGGCTGGGGAAATCCCGCGCGGGAAGAGAAGAGCGCGCGCGCGTGACTGCGGAAAATTCTGTCCGCGCGGGGGAGGAAATTGCGGCGCCAGGGAGAGTTGGGTGCCTCCTTTGTCTACTATAATAACCCTAACAGGCCAAGTTGAAGGCCAAGGCAAAGCCCAGCAACCCAGCAGCCCACATGCAAAACAGGCCCAAAAACATGAACCTGGTCGCCCAATTGGGCTGGTCGGACGACTAATCGGACGACCAGGTTTCTGGTCGAGCTGGTGGTCGAGGCACCTGGTCGACTCCCTGAGTCGACCACCAGGGCGACTAATCGCGATTAATCGGACGACCAGAAATCAGGGCTGCTGTGCTAATAAACATATCAAATAGTAATAGGCCAAATGTGTTAGTTGAATCAGCTATTTGCATGGACCAAGGATAACAGTCACCATTTTCTTATTGTGAATAATTTGAAATTTAATATTCTTGGGGTAATGCTGGTCCACCATTTGTTTGGGCTATGGATCAACCTACTTAAAGGTAAATCTGTTAGAGCAGATTCAGATCATTACATGAGAGCCGCTCAGAGCATTAAAAGCAATATGAAAGTGTTACATGCTGATTTGTTTTTGAGAGTTCATTTCTCATGTTAGAGGCCCCATCTTTTCAGTTACATTACATGCCCTAGTATCATCTGTTTGCATGGTGTTCAGTATATTTGTAAGATGGTAGAAATAGTTCTCCCGAGATCACTAGGTGGAAGCATGTACACTGATTCCTGGTTATTCAATTGCTGGTTCCCATCATTTTCTTATTAATTTACAGCTAGTTGTCACATGGACAGATTGATTTACTGTTCAACTATGTTTCATCTGTTCACCCAAAATGATTTATGCTGAAACTTATCCATGCATTCTCAGTGTCATTCAATGCAGCACTGTTAAGTTTTATCGAAATATGACTTCTCCAGCTCCTTACAATCTGTTTTTGTTTCTTTCTTGATCTCAGGAGTGCAAACAAGTGAAGAAGGATAGCCCTTACTATGATTTCCACTACAACACAAGGGGTGCTCGGCCAAAAATTATGCATTTTCAGGTCTGATTTCCTCTGTTACATTACAGTCCAACTTTTTGTGCAAAGTTGTCATCAAGCATGTTCTTTTTGGGTTAGTTCGGTTTGAGGAATGATTTGACCTTGGAAGGTTGGTCCATCACAAGGCTATCCTATTTGTGTAGCCATTTTTTAGTGATTCTTGGCTATCATCTTAGAAGATATAGATGTGGAAGAGAACTATAGTCTTGTTTACCTTGATACTGGAGGATAACTTAAAATTAAAATTACTATCTGATGCTGAACATTTTGGGTTCAACTGAATCTAGGAAAGTATTTTTATTATGTATGTAAAAGAGAGTCACAATGTTGAACTACTTATGTTGTAGATTTTTCTTGAATTTGTCACTACCAAACATTTTTTTTTGGTCCATGGAAAACTCATTTCTAGTTGTCCTTACGTTGAACATACAGGCGAGATTTTCCTAGAACTGTCCTAAAAGTAGCTCAATGAAATCTGTTTGATAATTCTGGGACTTCCATTATTGATGGGATGTTAACAAGCAGTTGAAGATCTTATTGAATACAAAAAAATTTATGTGCACTTATCCTATGCACATTAGTATACTGCTGCTGTCAATACTGTAACCGATAAACTGCCTACTTGTGTACAAGCATAAGCTTATTATGAGACTTTTCTTTTGCCTTCTGTATGGTCTTTACTACTCCCTCTATTTTTTTTTATGTGATGTTGGCTAGTTCAAATTTAAACTAACCAACGTCATATATAAAAAATCTGAGTAACTCTTAGCAAGGTTATGCTGTACATGTTGCCAAACTGTTCAAGACATTTTTGCTTCTGTATGGGGTTTCCTAATCCTAGCATTATCCTAAGGGAAATGGAAGAACTCTTTTTAATTCAAGTTTATACATTTACATCACTGCTTGTTACACTCACTGAAAGTTCAAAGAGCAAATCCATCCACATATCATGTTCATCTTTTTGCATGATGTCTTGTTTCACAGCTACGGAACCTAGTATGGGCAACAACCAAACATGATGTTTATACAATGCATAAAAAATCAGTGACACACTGGTCCTCACTGGAGCAGACATGCACTGAGCTGATCAATGCTAATGATTGCATCATTCGAAACAGGTATAAAACCTTCTATATTTTTCTTCTATATTTTCTGGCGTTCAATATTTCTGTGCAGCTTCATATTCTTTTTGGTTTGGTCCAAAGTATCCATTTTTGTTGTTTCACAGAGAGGGCATGGTTCACAGTCAGTGGCAATGGTCCAGGTCACGACAATGACCGTGGATAGTAATTTATTGGTAGTTGGTGGCTTTCAAGGGGAGCTTATATGCAAGGTATTCCTACTGTACAAATATTCTCCTACTTTGTGGTCTTGTACTTTGGTGTAGTAACTCGTGTAAATCTGACATATTGTTTTTGGTATTTACTAGCGCTTGGATGATGATGGGGTTGTTTACAGCACAAGGGTTACAGATGATGAAAATGCAATCACTAACTCTTTAGAGATCTATCAGGATCCCAGGTAAGATTCGATGGTTTTCTGAGTCAGTTATCTTGTTCATTTTGACTTGAGTTAACAGTTTGTTTATGAAATGTATATTTCAGCGGATCTAGAAGGTTGGTAGCTGCTAACAATGACTGCTCCATCAGGATTTTTGACACCGAGTACTTTGACCTCCTCAAACACTATGTCTTCCCTTGGTCTGTGAATGTAAGTAGGCCCTTATGCACTGTAGTTTTATCCTCTTATTTGGCTGCTAAGTTTTCTTCTCCAACAGAGTGTTTCTGTTAGCCCAAATGGGAAACTCTTTTGCTGTCCTGGGAGATCATGAGGATGGTTGCATAGTGGATCCCAAGTCTGGCAAGGTAAGTGAATGGATGTTTTTTTTTTTCTTCTATATTAGTTTTGCAGGGCACAGGGCTATATGCCTATATCAGTATGTGGTTGATCCTAATATTCAGCACTCACATATATTGTGTAGGCAATTGGTTCTCTTAGGGGTCACTTGGATTACTCATTTGCATCTGCGTGGCATCCTGATGGCAATATCGTGGCAACTGGGAGTCAAGACACTACATGCAGGCTATGGGACATCAGAAACCTATCGCAGTCGGTAGCTGTGCTTGGTGGAAAGATGGGCTCAATACGCTGTGTCAAGTTCTCTTCAGACGGGCGCTTCCTTGCGACAGCAGAGCCTGTGGATTTTGTCCACATATACGATGCTTGTGCGGACTACAGCAAATCCCACGAGATTGACTTGTTTGGCGAGATTGGAGGTTTAGCGTTCAGCCCGGACACTGAGGGGCTATGTGGGTCTTGCGGACCCGACGTACGGAGGCATGATCGAGTTCAGAAAGAGGCACCAACATCACTACTTGAACTCCTTGTGGTGAGACCAGCCACTGGGCGGAGATTTGGCTTCGCAGCTGTTGCCCGGACCCAATTGTTGCACCGTGTGCTGCAGAGGAGTGCATGCGTGCATGGTCCTACAGAGGGAGGATCTCGTGGAAGCGTTTGCTGCTTTAAGTTTTTGGCCGCAGCACCGGGATGCATAACTGTATAAAAGTCTGGGGGTGTTTTTCTTTCCTTGTTGCTAGTAATCTGGGTTTGTCGCATGACTTGTGGAACTGATGGTGATAGCATATGTATAGCGTTTCTGTTTGTCGACACCTAACAATGTACATAATTCGTGTCTGGAGATCATCTCCACATTCACCGTCTGACTGAACATGGTGGAACATGATGACATGTAGGCTGAAGTTTATGTTTTTATTCGGGTCGGGAGCTCTGGAAGACTGCAATAGAAAGAGAGACTACTCTCCTCTGCGGCAACTACTGGCCGGCACCTTGCGTTGCAGTAGTAGCATCAGCACGGTGGTGGTGGTCGGTGGTGGATCGCCCACTGACCAGTGTGTCGAAAAAGAAAATGTGACAGGCGTACTACACTACTACATGATACTTGTTGAGCTGAAAACTAGCAAAATTGGCTATAGCCGGCAGCTAAGCTAGCGAACAACTAGTTGAAGACTTGGCTAAAAAATCAGTCCACCTATTGGTCATTTTGTTTGAATGAACTAGAGCTAATTTAAGCTTATTTTTAGCTAGTTAGCAGGCAATTGGTTTTTTTATCCAACCAGGACCGTAGGCAAGCAATCGCTGCTTGATCTTTTCCTATTTTGCCCTTTGTCTTACATCTGAAAATTTCTGCCAAACCTCTTCTAACAAAGCATTGCGATAAGATTCACATCCACCTCTGACGAGATCGAGCTTCTACGAAAAGTAAGCTGGGATTTGAAAGGAAGGTTTTGTCTCGGTGTTGAGGTGGTTGGATGGCCGAACGGTGAGATCGACCTTCTGGAGGCTGGAGCAAGTCAGTCAAAGCTTGGTTACCCCTGGTTGGAAGGAAGCTTGCCGGGCCATTTCTGTCTGCGAAATCATGGCCCCGACGATGCCGAAGCCGCCAGGAGGCCGGCCCTTATTGGATTGAGCCCGCTAGCGCTGATGGTACCGGGCTAGATAGAGGCATCGGTCAAGTTTTCGTTAGTGATGGATGGAGGTGCCGTCGTGATTAAGAAGCCTAGGTGTGTTCGGGTCAAGTTTTCGTTAGTGATGGATGGAGGTGCCGTCGTGATTAAGAAGCCTAGGTGTGTTCGTTGGGGTGAGTATAGGTGCGTGTCCAGACGTGTGCGTTGTCCCGTGTAATTCTAAAAAAAATTGGAGGATGACCCTCCACTCAAAAAGGAGAAGAAGGAGGAGGTTTGCCGGTGGAATATGGATGGTGATCGGAAAATGTGGCACAGATATAATTTACATAAGTAGAAATTATGAGTGCGGTAAGCTAGCCTGGTGTTCTTTTTTTTGACAGAAATGTGCGAGCCAGCAGAGAGCAACAACAGGCAGGCAGGCTGTTCTTGGCTGTCCTTGCTGGTTCGTTCCCCACCTAATAAGCAACTTAATTATCTCCCGTAACAAGGAATCTTGGCGGACATGTTCGTCCTCCCCTCTGCTCTGCGCATCGTATCGATCCGTGGGCGCCATGTGCGTGCATGCATGCCATCAACCCGGCCGCAACCGCTTGACCAGCTGCATGCACTGCACTCTAATGTTTTGATCAACGACAAAACCGACGCAGGATAATAAAGATTAGATTAGCGTCGTCGTAACGTAGGAGTAGCAGAAGGCCGAGAGCAGAGGAGGCAGGTAGCAGACAGACAGCAGAGAATCCGAGACCCTGGAATCCCATAAACTTTATATACCGTAGTACTCCCTCTGGCTGTGCCTGTTGATTCATGCACCTGCCTAGAGAGGTGCGAATCTTGGCAGTTTAGGTGGGTGCAACAGATGCAATGCAATACGAGCTTCAAACCAACGCATCTGCATGTAGTTGTACGAATTGTAACTTTTTATTTGCCTCATTTGCTTTTGAGTGATCTTGAGAGGAGTGGAGGAGCATGTGCAGTGTGAATGCATCGCTACAGACGCAACAGTCGCCTTGGAATGGAACCGTTTCTCCGGGGCTGAAAAGTTTAACACTAGGATGGGTATATGAATCTCTGGATATTTAATATCTAACTAATGCATGTCCTATATCCTGGATCTAATATTTGGAGTCTTATTTTCGACACACATGGATATTCAATATCCCATACAAAAAGACAACACAATGAGGCCTTTGAGCCACTAAAGCAATATAATCAGGTGGAGGATCCTCTCCTCCCAAGTTGAATTTTCAAAAAAAAAAATATATATATATAAAAAAGACAACTATTTATATTCGTATTTGAAAGAGAATCTCCAATAGTTTCTAAAAGAAACTAGTTGGTAAATCAATGAGTTTTCCAAATGGCTAAAGAAATAGGCGAGATGCATTCACACTGCACATGCACCTCCAAAATCACACTTCTAAAATATTGAAGTCAGGGGCTATTTTTATATAACACCAACCTCTTTAATATTTTCTTCTCTCTTGCATATTTGCATTTGGAACCATATCCATCTCCTTATTCTTCACCCACATCCTTCCTTACGGCTTGGTTGATTTTTTTCAGGTATGGAAACTAAAGAGGAGTTGAGATAGGAAGTTGTTGGTGATCATTTTTTTTATCAATCTTGCTAAAAAAATCAAAATTAAGAGTGGGTTACGGAAAACTCAATTCATATACTGTATATTCTATATTTATCCAACTCTAAATCCCAAGCAAAAGACAACTGTTAATTTAGATTATCCAACTCTAATTTTTGTGGTTTCGGTTTCTAGAGAAAAGGACTTCGGCTCCACCTTTTTTTGGCCTTATTTGAGCTTCACAAATAACAAGTCATTTGTTTGTGTTCAAGTTTTTTTAGGTCTTTTCATTTAGCCAGTGGAGACTCACCCAAAAAAAAAAAATCCTACTAAAAAGAAACTTATAGTGCTTTCAAAATTATTTCTAGAGACGTTGGATATCAGATGCGGCCTTCATTGTACATGGGCATCATGGCAGGTCCATGCTGTGGTCCTCCTAAGTCCTAACTACCGGTAGCTTTCCGGCAACGCTCCACCCGCGAAGGCTCCGCAGCAGCACCAGACGACGAACATGGGGACATGATGAATCGTGCTTCTTCTTCATTCAAATTCTCATAATCTCTCTCCTCGACCTAGAATATATATGGATTGAGTGATATATAAATCAGAGATGCGTTTCACCTTTATAGATATAGACAGATTGCAAACGAAAGATATGGCATTTTGGAACAAGATTCGCCGAGAGATGACGAATATATATGCAAAGACTTAAGCTATATATATAGTACGTACTATTTCTATTTTTTTTTTTTTTGATACTCCTGTTTTGTTAAAAATTAAAACAGCCAATAAGCATGCACGCTACTTACAGATATACACATCGAATCACTGAGTTGTTCATGAAGCATATAAACAATAAATGCCTAGTAGCTTATGAGTCAAGTGATGAGATGTTTCGTGTGTGCGTTCATGTGTGGGGGTAGATTAAGCACTTTCATATTCCGGGACTTTTGGCTTCCAATTTTGTTAAGATCACTTTGTATTCAAACAATTAATCTCACAGGTGCTTGTATATATGTAGCACTTCTGATTTGTATAAATTGGAGGGAAAAAATCAAACGACTTGAAACGCCAAGTGACATAACACACACCACTTGATTATGGTTTGTGTCCCCGTCCTAGAAGAAGTCGTATAAATGTGGTAAAATTTCAACATAACGTGTGGTAAGCTCTTGAATCTCTACAAGTGTGAACTTTTGTAAATAGTCCTGGCGTCGGGGGCCTAAATCAGGGATCCCCCAACCCTAAAACTAATCCAAACAATCAAACACAACCAGGGACCGAGGCGGCCCACGAACGAGCTGGGCCACGGCAAGGGCCCGCGAAGGACTCTGCCCTTACGGGAGCTCGGAATCTCCGCCTCGCCGCGAGGTCGAGTCCGGACAAGATTCCTCGCCAACACGCCGAGCTCCGGGCTCGCACCGCCCGAAGCTCGGATAACAAATCCGCCTTCTTTGACCCCGAGACCCCCTCCTGACCCGCACGAGCTCGAGTTCGGTGGGGGAAGGATCTAGCTAATCTACGAATCGATCGTCGTGGCTACGCTACGATATCCACACAAGATCGGTGTCGGACCCTCACGGTCCCCCGGGCGGGAACACTCGAGTGTCATAGGCGTGCGGTGGGGTTGAGTAACCACGGCACGCCGTCCCCCCGAACACTGCGGCGCGTCGTCATCGGGAAGTAGAGCTCGAGCCGAGCTTCGGCGGGCGAGCCGCGGCCGGAGGGGATCGGACCTCCTGAGCTCTCTCGCTCCACACGTTCGACGCACGCCTCGCTAAGTTCAGCGCCACCGACAAGCCGTAGGACGATAACGGGCGGCTCACGGTGTCGCGGCGGGGTGGCCGGCGTGCTGACGGTCGACGTGACATTACCCGAGGCGTGATGCTCAATCGAGTACGGGGAAAGCACGCCCGGCCTCCGGTTGAAGCTTCCCCGAGCCCCCGAGCCGCGGAGGGGCCCCGACGATGAGATCCTTTGACGCCGAGCTCTCCTACGCCGAGCTAGATAGGGAGCGGGTCACGAGGTCGTGGGGAGCGACGCATCACCAAAGTCGTGGCCTAGTGATGGAGATCTTGCTCTCTAAACCTAGAGATGAAGGGCATGCTTGGAATCTTTGACGCTTTTGCTCACCTCGCCTCCTTGTCCTAGCCAAAGAACGCCAAAGTGTGATTGTTTTTCTAGGGATGGGCTTTTCATCCGGGGATTCAATGAGCATGACGTAAAAAGACGCAAAATGTAGCTAGCTTTTTTCTCGCGCGATGGAGGCGATTTGGCTCGCTAGCACTAGCAAGGAAACCGCCATCGAGGCGAGTGAGATTGCCTCGGACAAGGCAAAAAAAAAAAGATTTGAGGCACTTAGGGCTTTCCCAACGGAAGCAACAACAACCATTAACCCCATACAAAAGTGACATGCCACCTCTGCACAAATAAATTGAAACCACTAGGCCATAAAGAAGATCAGAACCCTCACTTGCTATCTCCTGTTCTTTTTCTCGGGCCAAAAAGCTAAAAAATCACAATCCTTTCCCCTTCTTTATACTAGCATGCTGCTGCTCCCAAACCACAATGCAACTTTTAGGAGCTGCCTCGCCTTTATCTCTGACAAGGGCATCGCTTCTCCCCGCAGTTCGCTGCGTGGCTTCTATAGGGTCATTATTTTGATGAGTTAGCCACTAAGTGCAGATGTGGAGCCTAGGGCGGCACGTCATGGTGGCGCATTGGAGAAGGCCTTACCAAATACATGTCCTAGCTGAGCAAGACGAGGCAAAATAACCATTTGTCACTAGACAATCGGTCTTTTAGGGTGAAATATATAGGACCGACAGGCTCTGGTTGTGTTCTTTCTTACGAATTGGACCGTTGGTTCGATCCGGTCCTAATGACTAGGCTCCTAAGCCGTCTATAGAAACAAAAAAAAAAACTAAGTAAAAGTAATGCATTCCTTGATGAGGCCAATTAAATTAAGTGGCTGGCTACCAAGGCCAGAATAGCGTGAGCGTTAAAGTGTTAAAACCAGAGTGGAGCTTATTAATAGAGTGTTTATATAACACGAGGTAGGTCCTTACGACTGGGTCAAAAAGCTCCAACCAACAAGAGGACCTCCTATCCATTCATAAACATGAATAAAAAAGAGACCAAAAAAGCTTATTCGTTTTACTCCACTGTAAGAAAAAAGAAACAAATCAGGGGTCCTTTTCAAAAAATGAAAACAAATCAGCGGTGCACGCCACCCTCGTCGTCGCCGCAGGCTGCACACTTGCGTGCGGTCTAGCCAAAACACGCGCCCCGCGCCGCACCGCAGGTCCATCCACAGCCTCCACCGCAGCGAACACCGGACAGCCACACGGACCCACTGGCTCCGCGCCACGCGCCCACGGGACCGCCACCTGCCGGTCGCGTCCCGGACACGTGCCCTTCGAAGACCCACGTGGCGCCACGGCAGTGGCTCCCTGGCCTGTCACCGCGCCGCGCCGAAACCCCACCCGCGGATTCTCCGCGTGGGTCCCAGGGCCCACATGGCAGCGACACGGACGAAGCTTCGTGGGGTGCCGAAAAGCGCGATTAGGAGGAGTGGTTAGTGAGGTGGGTGATGAGGTTGGAGAAAAGATCATCCATCCATCGCTGCCTATAAAAGAGCTGCCATGGCTGTCTCCCCAAGCTCCTCAACCCAAAACCCACAACACACCGCACTCCACTTGCAGCCAGAAAGCCTAATCCACACACATCATCATCGTCTTCGTGCGGTCTTGAGCGAGGTAGGATTAGCTCTGAGCGACTTCTCCCGTCTTCTTCGTCTTCCAGGTAGAAAGAATCTGTTCATAATAGCTCTTGGGTTCCTGTTTCTTCTTCCTTGGGTCATCATAGTACTAGAACAGAGCTCCAGAGCCTATTAGTTTCTGGCCTCTGATTTTTCTTTTCTTGTTTCTATTGTGTTGGGATAGGTTGTTAGCCAAGAGAGGTTCTTTTTCGAAATCTCTCTTGTCTGTTCACTGACCATCAGTTGAGTAGATAGATCTGTCCTAGCTAGCCTGTTCTTTGATTTTAGCTAAGAACAAGGCGATTTATCTTTTTTTCTAAAAAATCCCAAGAAAACAAAAAAAGAGCTGTGAGTACTACTAGTAGTGTATTATTCTTCTTGTACCATTTGATGGCGGCTGCTATAAATCTCCCCGGGCCCAGCGAGGATCTGCTGCGAGCGATGGAGTCCTTCATGCAAGACGACACCGGCGCCGCCGCCCCGTCCCCTCTGGCCATGCCGCCGGCGCCGCCTCTCCCGGTGGCCGGAGCCCACGGGGCCCAGTACCCGGCGACGACCCACCTGAGCCCGGCGCAGATGCAGTTCATCCAGGCCCAGCTCCACCTGCAGCGGAACCCGGGCCTGGGCCCGCGCGCGCAGCCCATGAAGCCGGCGGTCCCCATCCCTCCGGCGCCGCAGCGGCCGCCGCCGGCGCAGAAGCTGTACCGCGGCGTGCGGCAGCGCCACTGGGGCAAGTGGGTGGCGGAGATCCGTCTCCCACGGAACCGCACCCGCCTGTGGCTCGGCACCTTCGACACCGCCGAGGAAGCGGCGCTGGCGTACGACCAGGCGGCGTACCGCCTCCGCGGGGACGCGGCGAGGCTCAACTTCCCCGACAACGCGGCGTCCAGGGCCCCGCTCGACCCCGCCGTCGACGCCAAGCTGCAGGCCATCTGCGCCACCATCGCCGCCGCGTCGTCGTCGTCGTCGGCCAAGAACGGCGGCAGGGCGGCCAGGAGCAGCAAGGCCATGCCAATCAACGCGTCCATCCTGGCGGCGTCGGCGGCGGCTGATCCCAGCAACAGCTCCTCCGACGAAGGGTCTGGCTCCGGGTCCGGGTCGGACGACGAGATGTGCACCTCGTCGTCGGCCGTGACGACGCCGATGGTGGTGGCGCCGACGGAGTGGCAGCGGCGGACATGGGGCAGCTGGACTTCAGCGACCAGGTGCCGTGGGACGAGGCCGAGAGCTTCGTCCTCCGCAAGTACCCGTCCTACGAGATCGACTGGGACGCGCTGCTCTCCAACTAAAACTCGTCGCCGTTCTTCGTCGCCGACGTTCTTCTGATGTGCTGTTTGTTGTTGTTACCTCAGTAGTAGTAGCTCCGTCGTCGATCGCCAGCCGCCGCAGATGAGGTTTTAGTCAATCTGCAGGCCGCCGGCACCACCTGTGTAACGATTAGTAAGTAGGTTCTTGTTCGGTTGGTCCCCGGACCTCGATCGCCGGCGTTTTTGTGACCGGCGTCGTCCCTGATCCGGATGTTGTAAAATGTGTGTTAGTGAGTGCACAACATTGGTGTACCTAGTCTGTCTGTAAAAAGGAACAATGGATCTGTAGCGTGTATTCAAGTGTTGTTCTTTAGTGTAAAAAAAAAAGTGTTGTTCTTTAGTGCAATTCTATTTTGTGTACGGATTTTGTTCATTGCTCCATGCTTGCCATTGTTTTCTCTTGATGCATACTAGGATCTGTATACACACTACAAACGAGGAAAATTGTTCTTGTTCTTGTTGCTTGTGTTGTGCTGTGCTGTGTGTATTGTCTTGTTCCAAGCTTGACGGCATCCCTATCCACCTGCTGAAATGGATGAAAAGTCGCGGATTGTGTACAAGTATAAACAGCTCGGTTGTTTGGATTTGTCGGTCCAACGACGAAGTGGGACAGTGACGAAAAAGTTCACATGCAAGTAAAGCGCGTCGTTTGATGGGAGCGGCGTCCATCTCTTACTAATCAGTGCTGCAACTACTGTAGTAAACAAGATGGCTGCGCTGCGTTCACTCGCAGAGAGACGTTGGCACTGGAGAGTAGTGTTGGCCTGAGGCGTGAGCAAATTGGCACCGTAGAGGCCTCGCGATTCTTCGAGTTGTGAATCGTCCAAGACGGAGCTTCTTCAGAAACCATAAAAATTTGCTGAAATTCACGGGAGTTCCCGAAACGTCTCCGGAGCCTCGGAGGCAGATTGAAATGGAGCGCACGCCCTTCGCGGGGTCCGTCCCGTCCGGCCATTGTCGCAATCCGGCGCTGTGGCTGACGTCTCCACTCCGCCCCTTGTCCTTGTCCACATGTGCGTGGCGTCGAGCAACGCGACCATGTCGTTGGTGGGCTGCCCCGGCCCACGGGCTGCTCTTTGTTTGTTGAGAAATAAGCATCATGGGCTGGCTACCAGGGCCGGTCCTGAGTTTTCGCGGACCTGGGACGAAACTAAAATTTTGGGACCATTTATATGGACATGGTAATACATTTTGGGACGGACTAATACATGTCATTGCTAGTGTATGTATGTATGCACACATAAAGCAGAGCTAGAGCGAATACGAGGGGTGTGCTTACCTTGTGGATCTATATGATTTATCGTATTGGTGTGAATATGGTAAAAGTTTGGTCGAGAATCACTATTTTTTTATATTGTTTGAAAAATATTAAAATACCTCAAAATTTATCATTCCTCATTGTGAAATCATCAATGTAGATGTC
This sequence comes from Hyparrhenia diplandra, assembly GCA_015847255.1. Lineage (NCBI taxonomy): Eukaryota > Viridiplantae > Streptophyta > Magnoliopsida > Poales > Poaceae > Hyparrhenia > Hyparrhenia diplandra. The sequence goes on along the minus strand of JADLZK010009279.1, from coordinate 94,709 downwards.
AATATCAACCTCATTGTGGAATCAACTGCGCCTAACCTCTCTTATGACATTATAGATCAAATGGTTCTTTAGGAATTATAGTTTTGAGGAACAATCAGTAAATGCAATTTCAAATAATCAGTACACTAGACAAAACAAAGTCACAAAGATCAAACAACCTTAGGGAGTCAAGTACCTAACACATTGAAATCTGAGTACTCTAGCGTCGGTCGTACAATAGGGATATGGAAGAGATTCATACATGATTGGGTGGTTGCTGCCGCCTGCCCCTGCTGAAAGCCTGGTTGCCTGGAAGAAGTCAAGGGAGAGACGAGCCGCGAGATCACGGAAACACAAAATGCACGGCGTTGATTTATCTGCCGTATGTTTATTGGGTTCAAAAGCTGAATACCAGTACTAGTACTAATCTATGCATTACCTACTTATTATATATATGTTGATGGCGATAAACGTCTTCGGAGCTCGGAGCCCTACTGAATGGGCCTCTTTCTGACCCACGCTGTCCACATGTGCGTGGCTTCCTGACTTGCAGCCCATAGCCTCTGCTTGTCTTGAGAAATAAGGCCCATAGGCCACTTATGTAGAGTGAGCGATGCCGGAACAGCCCACGCAAATCTAGTGCAAGCCGTCGTGAAGGCCTCATATGTCCGGGCCTCGGGCGCTCTTAAGCGTCCAACTGGTCGGAGGCCATCAGATCATCTCCAAGCCCCCTTCTTGTTATGAGCCCAACTAAGTCTTGTGATAATCCGGAATTCATCGGAGCAGCGAGAGCTGTCTGACCACAATTCTCCCGGCTGCTTCTGCGTGGCCTGTTAATGAATTCAGCCCACACGTGCTTCGACTCCCGCGGTGTTTTTTTTTTTTTCTCGTTTTCTTTTCCTCATTTTTCATTTTCCTTTTATTTTATTTATATAATTATTTAATTTTTTTATTTTCTTTATTGTTTTACTTTTCTTTTTCGTGGTCCTTTATTTTTCTATTTGTTTTATTTTTCTATTTCCATTTGTATTGTACTTTTCCTTTATTTTTTCTTTCCTTTCATTGATTTGTTTATATTTTCTTTTTTTGCTTTTGTAGTCCTTTTTAATTATTTTATTTTATCTATTTATTTTATTTTCCTTTTCTTATTTGATTTCTTTTTTATTCTTCTTCTTTATTTTAGTATGAGAGCCTTTTATTTTTCTTTTCATATTATACTCTGTTTTTTTAAGATTCTCATACGTTTTTTTTTCATAATGAAGCAATATCAACACAAGGTTATGTCATATTATCTATTTTCTCCCAAGTTTTTTTTGGGCACACGATACTGGAACATAAGAAGCACTGTACTCTTTTCTTTACTTGAGTTTCCATGATTATTTATGGGTTCTTGTATAAAGTTTTAATGAGACATTTGTGGACAAAATGGGCCAAATTATAGTTGGGCCAAAGTAAGGAAAAGATCCCATTAGAGCACTAGCACCTGCTTCAGTGTGTTATGTATTGCTTTCTTGTCTCTTTTGTACCGTTCATAAAGAAAAAATATTGCAATTATAGCGCAATACCAAGTCAAACTACATTTTAAGTTTCATCAAATTTGTACGAACAGCTACATATATCTGTCAAGTAAATATTATTAAATTCTTCTTAGAATAAGTGTAACTATTTTAAATATTGATATTTAGTTTTTTTACAAATTTGTTGAAAATAAGAAATGATATGGGCATTTGCAAAGAGTTGCATCCGACTGAGATAAGGAAACAAAACTTTGGCCTCACAAAAGGTTTATAAGCCGTTTACGTATAAACTCACTTGTACAAACCTTGCATAGATAAAGGGTTCATCATAAAGTAAAATTAGAACCATGACAGTTAACTTGAAAAAGAGAGAGAAAAGATCCATGAGCCATGACAATTTGATGGACAATATTAGTCCTTTATATTTTTTTAAAACATATGACGTTTATACCGAGCAAATTAATTCACTTATCTTAAACTTAAGAAACGCGTTGCAAATTTAAAGTTCTCTCCCCCACATGTTTGTACGGCCCCCAAAAAACAGTGAATTAAGTGATTTTTTGTGTTCTAAAGAAAGCTGATGCATATATATACCAGAATATGGCCGAGCTTAATTATTACAGTAGTTATGCTGCAGAAAAAGTTAGTCCACAAATTATGCTGCAGGAGCATATATGGATGGATCTGGGCGGTGGGTGTCCCGCGATTTCTACTGAATTCATTCTCCCTCGGATACAAAGAAGGAAGCAGAGGAGTGGAACAGAATGTGGCATATAATCATCATCATGATGAAAAATATCGCTGACACGCTGGGGTCTGCTTGCGTGCGCACGTGGGATTTTCGCAACAACTCCTATCATATCGTATCGTATCGGAGACCTGCGGATGAGCTTTGCGTTCACACGAGGGAAAGAAAGATTGAGAGTCGAGAGAACATAGGAACCTCCCTCCCGTCGGAGTGAACTTGTGCGGCTGGCTGCATTCTGCTGCATTGTAAGTTTCCATGGCACTGCATGCTGTCCTGGAATGATGTAGAATGTGGACGGACCGAATCACCGACCGACCAACGTGATCGATGGAATCGTACGTGGTCTCACAGCCTCAGCAGGTGCGGTCGATGTGGCCAATCAACCACGAATTCCATTCCATTTGACGACGGACGGAGGATGCCGGCCGGATGCAGAAGCAGTGGAGACTGGGGAGGTTCCGGGTGTGCGTGCGTGGAGGTTATACAACTGCGGCGGAAAGCAACGAAGAAGAGATCGCGCACGTGTGTGAGTAAGCAAAGGAGCCGTCCCGAGAAGAAAGCGGCTGCAGGCTCGGCACCTCGTGTCATGAGTCGTCGTGACTCGTGGCCGACGACGCAGTCGGCCGAGAAAAAGCAAAGGAAAAGCGGTGTGGACGCGGAGCGAGTCGTGGAGCGCAGCACAACAGAACAGCCAAGCCCACCACCACCTCATCTCACAGTCCCATCAACCTTGCGGCGGCCGGTTCTAGTTGTAGGCGGTGTGCGATGCGTGTGCGGCGGCGGCAGTTGCCATCGACGTACGGCGTGCAGTCGTCGGCCGCCGCCGAGCGGGTGCGGTGGGTCGACGCGTCGATCTCCGGCCGGCCGTCCGGCGTACGTCGAGACGCGGGCGATATTTTGTACGCTGACGCCGCCTCTGGCTACGTATACAGTGTGGCCTACGAGTCGTGTCTCGGTACACTTTCCTTCGTCGTGTAGCAAACCGTCGTGCGTTTCTGAGTCAACCGCCGGGGCTGCCTGCGTGCCGCGGTGAGGTAGACACAGTGCGATGCCGACGCTCACCTCTAACCTTTCCAGGTGAGTAGAGGCTCTGAAGATGCAGCGCCAGCGCAGGTATCTGACTGAAATATCCGGGATGTTGACGGACGGCTGCAAATGGATCAGTCGGGAACTGTTTAGTTGGTGAAATATTTTGGGTTCGGGAACGGTAGAAGACTTTTTTTGTATTTGGTAATTATTGTCCCATTATGGAGATGGCAGCCAAAAAAGATTCGTCTCGTCACTTTTCAACCAAACTATACAATTAATTTTTTATTTACCTACATTTAATGCCCATGCATGCATTAAGCGATTCGATGTGATGGGAAAAAACTGAAGACTTTTGAGTTGGTGTATGGCACTTAAACACAACCGCGCCGGCCGCGCGCGGGTACAGTCAGTCCCAGGACCTTCCATTCCAATTCCAACAGGTCGAGTGCATGCGGCCAGCACCAGGAGGTGGGATTGGAAACAGTAGCAGGGATCGTATTCGTATCGTATCCTATCCTATCGGAGAACAGCGGAGGATGAGCTTGGCGTTCACACGGGGAAAGAATTATTGTATACATCAGAACCTCCCGTCAGTGAAGTTATGCTGCTGGTTGCAGGCATTCTGCTGCATTGCATTGCACTGCATGCTTGTCCTGTTGATGTCTCCTGTGCTCATTATGTAGAATGTGGACTGAGGCTGACCGACCAACGTGATTGATGGAATCGCATGCAGTCTTCACCCTCAGCCTCAGGTGCGGTCGATGTGGCGAACCAAGACTGGGCGTTTCATTTGACGAGGGAGTAGGCTGGATGCACAAGCAGTGGAGATGGTGGCGGTGGCGGTGGCGGTGCGATGCGGCCCGGAGGTCCGGATATTCCGGCGGCACGCACGCGGACACAAGAGTGTCGGTTACAATACAAGTGCGGAAAGCAACGAAGACGAAGAAGAGATCGCGCACGTGCGAGCAGAGTCGCCGGCCGGACCGGGAAAGCGGCGGTCACGGCGGCTCGTGACTCGTGTCCGACGACGCGTCGGATCGGAGCTCGCTCACTCAGGTCGGCCGAGAACGATCGAGAGAAAGAAAAGCCGTGTGGACGCGAACGCAACAACCCCACACCTGATCTGCTGATCCTCCATGAATAAACCAACCAACCTAACCTATTGCGGCCGCCGGTGGCGGTGCGTGTGTTGCGACGGCAAATTGCCAGCGACGGCGTCTCTCTCCGGCGTCAGTCGAGATGCATGGCGATAATATTTTTGCACGCTGAAGCCGCCGGCCTCTGGCTACAGTGTTACCTACGCATTACCTACGTGTCGTGTCTCGTCGCGTACCAAACCCAAACCGTCGTGCGTTTCCGAGTCAACCAGCCCAGGTCCGATGCTTGTTGCCTTTGCACGGTGCGATGCTGACGCTCCCCTCCACACTTTCCAGGTAGAGGCCGCGGCAGAGGTACCTGCACAGGTGCAGATGCAGCGCCAGCACAGGCATGGGAATCTGACTGAATCCGGGGTACGTGTTGATGGAAACGGATCAGTCCATCTCCACACAAATCCGGCAACTCCAGCGTGCACGACGGCGGTCGCCGGCGACGGGTGGTGCCCCTGCTGCTGCTTTCAGCTGCTAACTAATCCATCTCATCGCACCACACCTTATCTAGCTGCCTATCGTCTCTTATCGCCCGCATGCAGCCGGATAAAAAGCACCACCAGCTGCTAGCACCATCCATGGCCACCACCACGAACACTGCATGCGCCTCCGATGGATGACAGTCCGATCCTCATCACGTGGCGTTGGCCCTGCGCCCGGCTCATTCTCATCTGCCACTAATATTGATCCAACGTCCCTGCTGCTGCTTTTTCTGCAATTGGTATATCTAAGGATGTTCAACAAAAGTACACCCAACTTTTTATCTAATCTAGCAAAGACTGTTTCTTTACTCGACTAGCTAGAAACTACTTTTATCAACCTGTCATTCTATCTATCTATCTATCCACTTCCACTTTGTCGCAACCTTGTTTAATTAATTTGCAACACTTGATCGTTACTTCAATTTCTTATTTGGAGACACTTGATCGTACCCTCGCCTTGTTGTGTATTAATTAGAATCATATCTTTGGTGCTCTTGAGGTGGCCTTTTATATATATTCAGCTAGTCATATCGATCGGAAGGTTGGGTTGTTATCTCACCTGTCACCATTGATTTTAATTCAGCCTAGTCACATTTGCACACTGAATAATTGATATTGATTGCATCAAGCGGCGATTTTTTTTTGGGAATATCTCTGCACATATTTTTTAACAAAATTCCCATGACCATGAATTTAGGTGCTTATTTCAAACAACTTGTACACATAATTGGGCCTTTCAACATCTTTAAATCCAGGGGTTGCTCCACAATTATATAACTAGCACATTGACCTTCCCATTCAAGAAAAAGTCCTGTTCACACATCCCTTTGATATTACTCGATATTGTGAGAGCAAGCGTATGGCAAAAGGATCTCTAATTGCTTCCAATCTATCAATTGGGGCATTTGTTTCAATATAACTTCAATGCAAATGCAAGCAATCGTATCTTATGCACATTTCAAAATGCAACAGCCATGTTCACAAGGTCGCTCCCCTACTAGTGTGCTCCAAAATTGATCCCCTTTTTTTTTTTTTCGATCGGGCCATTCACCCGTTTTTTCATTAAGAGGAGGAAAACCAAATCCAAATACAAACTAAGCCGGGATGCCGAAAGGACATCGGTGCGAAAACAGAGAGACAAAACTAAACAAAACACAACACAACAACACAAACAAAGCAAGAACCTAACTACTGGATGCAACCCATAAGCCTATTACAAGATAACCAAATGTCGCGACTAGACCGCAAGCACTCTCGAGGCTGGATCGGCTGCACCGATGCGCCGCTTCTTCCCCGCCGAAGGAAGACTGCATGGCCTCCATGTTGACCTCGGCGTCGGGGCCCGTGAGGGCAGCGTGCCTTCGAAAGGAGCATCTTCACGCTCGGCCTCGACCTCGATCCCCATCTTCTTGAGCAAAACCCTCCTTGCCTGGTCCTTCGGCTTATGGAGCCTAGACGCACTCTTTGCAGCAAGCCGGCGCCAAGCGTTTCGGCGGCAAATGCGGAGGCATCTTGGCGTGGGCGCGTTTTCCTCAAGGCGGCGTGGAGAGAATGGGGGCTCGAGCGCTTCTTGAAAGTGGCCACGAACTCCTCGGCCCGGCGGCACGATCAGCTGCACCCACATCGATGCCCCCACCTCGGCCGGGCGTACCGTAGGTCACTCGGCGCAAAAGGCGTTGCACAACCCGCGACCAGCCCGCGGGCCCGACAGCGGTTCCGTGCCGGGGGTGCTGAAGTCCTCGAGCGACGGCGTGGACACCGAGCTCACTGCAGTTGCCGGTGAACACGAAACCGCCTCCTTCTCCTCGCCCACCACATCTGAGGCCCCGCCTCGACCGAGGTCGATAACGGTAGGTCCCGCCGCTAAGCGAGGGCATAGGCTCAACGACCACCCCACCCGCACGCCACCGTTGGTGCAGCCAACTCTATCTGCACACACATCTCCGACCACCAATCGCAGTCAAAGCGGGGCAAGGCTCGGAAGGATGGTCCAAGAAGGAGCGCTTGCCAACTTCGATGTACGACTCCCTCGGCCCACCGGTCCACATGCACCGTGGCTGCGCCGTGGAGGGCGCGCCTGGTACCTCGTCACCGTCGTTGGCGGCGACGCGGTGTGGCGATGGCTAGGGTCCGGCGTCGGAGCACCCGACCCGGTGCATGTGTCTCTTGCCGGCTTGCTCCGGCGTCGCTACCGGGCGGCGTCGGCTTACGGTCGGTGGCAGGGCCCGATGGTGGCCGACTTGGCCCCTCCTGATGCATCGCGGCCACCACTAACGGGCGCCGCTCCATCGGCCGAAGGCATGTGTAGCGACGGCGACCACGGGTTGCACACCTTTGCTGATGGCCCCACCCCAGCAATGGAAGCAAACGCGATGGATGGGCGACAATGGCGATGTGGCCGCCACGCGATTGAAGCATCGACCCACGAGCTCACGCGGGCGGGCGTCGCGTGGTTGTCACATTTCTCGGCCAGCGTCGAAGGCGGCGACTCACAATAGTGCGGAAACCGCCGGCGTCGACAATACACCACGTAATGCGGACCCGACGCCGCCACCGCGGACCAAGCGCTGGAGCACGGGACCCGCTGGCGTGGCGAGCACCAAGGCGTGTTGCACGGTTAACACGCGCAGGCTGTGTCGTTAGCGGTGGACTTGTCCTAGCCCGATGACCGAGCCCGCCGCCGCCTTCTCCCCGTGGGTCTCTTGTTGGCGCCCTCCACGGGGCGCAGGTCGAGGATGCATTCGCGTCCCTTGAAGAAGACGGAGACGTGGCCCGGCCGAGCCATGCGGCGACGTCGAGGTAGGACGGACGCGACGACAGCAGGCCCGGCTCGTCGTCGCCGCTACCTGGCCGGGTCAGCCTCCGCCAGCCGCGGCTGGCCTTGAGCGCCCCGCGAGCTGCCCCCTGATGGAAGGGGGCAGCGTGGGGGGAGGGGTGGCGACCTAGGAGAAGGGCCGCCGGCCGGCTTAACGCCGACGGCGATCGCGACGGCGGCGCAGAGCTGCAAAGTCTTCGCTGTCACCTTCGCTGCCGCCCTCGTCTTCAACCTCGCCGTCCTCCTCCTCGTCATCGCCCCTCAGCCGACGACCGCGGCCTCGAGCGTGCACAATGTTGAATTGGGCAGCGCCGCCGTGCGAGCAGCGGTCACCACGGAGCCGCCCAAGAGCTTCCCATCCTCCGCCGCTGGGAGTCGCAGCTGCTGGGCTGGGCGGCTCCGACGAGGCTGCCATGGGTGGTGAGCTTGCGGGCAGCCGACGGGCTTGAGAGGACGCCGACAAGGCTGGGTCCGAGCTCCCCAAGGAGAACCCATGGGACGGGTAGATCAAGGGGAGGGAGCTCGGATCTGGCTTGGATTGGAGGGGGGAGTGGCTGAGAGGGAGATCGGCTTGGGGGCTGAGGAGGCGCCGCCGCCGTCGCCCAGGAGACGGGTCGGGGGGTCGGGGCTTTCATCTCGAAGCAGTCTTGAAAATTGATCCCCTTCAATCTTGCTCTTGTGGTCTTCTCTCATGCATCTGTAGGCAATCCACACCCCCCCGTCCACTAATTAGATCAAAATTTGAGATAATGCTTGAGATCATGGGGCACATGGTAGACTTTTTAATGGATATGATCACTTATCTAGTTGAGGATCATTCGAAATATTCATAGATTGTTTCTATGAACTGCCTCTTCTTTGGCTTCAACTAGTTGAATTGCATAAGTTTCATACTCAGATTAGATCAGCCGAAGGAAAATCGAATACGAGAAAACTGACTGACGTATACTCTACTAAATCCAAAACTTAACTTGTTTTAGTTTTGTGCAAACATGTTCAATTTTGATTAGATTCAATTCATAAAAATATACCCAACATTTGTATTAAGGCCTGGGACGTATACTCTATGGTTTTGCATTTTGGCGATGGTGATTAAGGCCTGGGACATATACACCATACGTTGTTTGGATAAAGATCAACGACCGAGATCATGTTGCGGTTGCTTTCGCAATGCCACGGTGCCCGTGCATGGCGCAGGAGACAGTCTTGCATGCTAGCTGGACTGATCTGAGACGCATGACACACCTTTGCTGTGATGAGAGATGGTGGAGGAAAAGAGTCTCTCCATCTATTCAGATGTCTGGATTGATCGTCTCGACTGGATCCATGCAGAGATAAGCCTGCAGGCTCGCACTCGCAGTTGCTAGCCCACCAAGCCAAGGTTGTCCCACATTGCATTGCGTCCACGATCTCATAGTATTTTTTTAAAAAAATTGACAAATTTTTTTTTTTTTTTTTTTGAACTGTTGTGATCTTCTTTAGTTGCCCAAAATATGTCTTGATATCTAGATAGGTTTTTAGCTAAAATAGAAGACTGCATGCAGTGGTCGTCTAATCCTAGTAGGAGTTCGCAGTAGATGCCAGATCCATCTCAATTAGCTTTACGGCGGGCGTGCACATCTATGCAGCTTAATAGCTTATATGTTATCCCTCCTACTTTTACATATTTTTCTATGATAATATGGCTAGTTGCTAAATAAGATAACTTATTACTTTGAGTAGTGCTCAAGGCAATCATTTGGTCATATACTCTGATACTCTACAGTAGTTTGAGGGCACATCGAACTTCAACTAATTTATTCCTTCTGTTGCAAATATATACTCCTTGTTATATTAGTTTCATTATCAGAAGATATGCCTATTTGCTGTGGAAGCAAGATGCATGCATTTCCTGTTACATTTTGGAATTAACAATATTCTGTTTAATTTTTTGGGTAAACTTTTGTATCAGGTGACAAGCACAATTGAAAATTACATCCTGGTTACTATTACTAACTGTACTTGGACGAGAACCTTTTTTTTTTTTTTTTTTAGGAAACTGGAGGGCCGGACGATCACTTTATTAAAATTAACCAAAGTTACAAAAAAAGAAGGAGGAGCAGAGAACCCTTCATGAAAGAAAGAAGGATACAAAGAACATAAAACAAAAACCTGACATCTAAATCAGTTCTAGAGATTGTAGCCATTGATCAAAGATAACGGAGGAGCTTGGTTTGACTCTTAAAAGTCACTAACCTTAATTCACTGAAGAATCTTCGTCTGCATTCGATCAGGCTTAACTGATTGGCGTTAAAAATAATTTCAATCCTAGCTTGGGCGAGAACCAAGCCAAGACCGGCCTTATATTACTGGACTATGAGCCTGTTTGTATCCATTAGCATTAAAAATTAGCAGCTAAAATTAGTATTAGTGGAACCAAATGGGCCTGTTAATAAACCTACTATTTCTTAGCTAGAGGGATGCTTAATTACTATTTGTTCCATTAGTAGTTTTTTTTTAGCATAGTTCCATTATTAGGTTTGAGGTTGCTCTAATAGGTGCTGATAGTTCATATGCAACCTTCATCTGACTATCCAACCACCTATTAGAAGCACCCTGCTAAAAATTAGCAGCTACTTCATCCATTTCAAATTATGAGTTACTTAATTTATATTTTTTTAGAGATTTTGCTGTGTAACTAGACATATATTGTATCTAGATATATAAAAAAATTTGATGTACCAGAAAAAAGTCAAAGCAGCTTACAATTTAGAACAGAGATAATATTAGCAATTAGCTAGCTAATTTTAAGTTCTGATGGATCCAAACAGCCTGGATCCTGAACCAGTGCAACCTTTGCAAACTGAGGCCCAATACGCCAATAGCCACAACTCACAGTTCTGCTCAGCGCGCTATTCAAGTGATTGATTAGTATATAGAGATCATCTATATATTCGAATTTAATTAATTTGATGCGTGGTTTATTTCGAGCTAGTATGCTATAGCTTAGATGCTAGTAGATGCAAAGCTCTAACCGTACCGCCATGGAACAAATATAGGACAATCAGTAGAGATATTGGGGCCGGTCCGGGTAATCTTCGTCAAATAAAGCTGCTTTTCCATGCCAGTTTCTAACAGAGATATGTGCTGCGATGCTGGCAAGTGGCCAAAGATGATATTATTACATATTCTTGAACCGTTAGGAAAATATTCTTGCCACGAGGTTTTATAAGATTTCCATGGATACAAAAGAAGTTTCGGAAGATTTGGGCCATGATTAGACGGCGACCTAGCTATAGTTACGTGCATGCCAATGGCGGGCATAGGACAACGTGTTCTTGAAGCCGAACTCACTACTACAAAAGCCAACCAAGGGAGCGCCGACATTTAGGGTGTGTTTGGTTGGGCTTTTGGCTGTGGCTTTTGCCCTCAAAAGCCAACAGCCCAACCAAAGGGGTTAGCTTTCATCAAAAGCCAAAGCCAAAAACAGACTTTTCCTAGTACAAACTTGAAAGCAAAATGAACCACGCTTTTAGGTGCTTTTGGCTCGTAATTACCCACCTGCCACTCGTTATGTAACGAATCGTTATTTTCCTCCCCTTCTATTCGCATCGTTCCCATCGCATCGCATCTTTCTAGTCGCGGACGAGCATGTTCGGCGTCGTTCCTCGACCACCGGGCGGCGGCGTCGGCGGTCGTCCTCCCCACTCCTACTCCGACACCGGCTCCCGGCGACCACGTATCCGGCCGACGGCGCGGCGGGGCGCCTCCACCCCTCCCCTTCCCTTCCCCGACGCGGCCCCCGGCCCTCCCCCGGCTCGGCGGCTCAGCCTCCTCGCGTGTGGATGGAAGGAGGGGGAGGCGCGGCCCCCGGGCGGCGGGCGTGGTCGGCCCGGCCGTGAGCCTCTCGACTCAGGCGTGCTTGGGATGGCTGGCGCGGGAGCGGCGCGTGGATCCCGAGCTCCAGGTCGTCCGCGAGCTCGCCCCAGCTCCGGCGAGCGGGCGGAGTGGCGGGAGCCCTCTCCTCACGTCTTGAGCTCCGCCCACCCCAAACCGGCTCGCTCGGCGGCCCGCGGCCACACCCCGCCCGGTCTCCGGCACAGTGCCCGGCCGAACGGGACCTCCGCCCGGCGTCCGGATGGTCCCTGCCGCGGGCCCGCGTGTCCAGCGGCGTCGGCGCGCCGGCCGTCGGCGGCGCTGACCGGCGGCCGCCTGGCTGAGTCCCACCTCAGCACGCCAATAGCGAGGGGCGACCATGGTCGCTCAATGTAGAAGAAGGGCCTTTTTCTGATTATTTATTTTTACGTAATCGCAGATAGGTCCCCTGTCCGATGATGTGGCAAGACCGATAGGTGGGGTCCGCTCGTAAGTGAGGAAGCTAATAGTTGCTTTCTTTAAAAGCCACGACTCTCTGGCGAACCAAAAGGGCTTTTGACTCCTCACAGCATTCTTTTACAAAGCCGCTACGGGTCAAAGTCACAAACTCACTTGGTTCCAAAAAGCCACAGCCTCAACCAAACACACCCCTATATTAGGGGCGGCTTATACTTTGAGCCGCCCCTAATGTATGCGCTTTCCCGGCTGGCGTGACAAACCGCCCCGACGACGACATTAGGGGCGGCTCGTGTACCAAAATTTCGCCCCTATCATATCGAGGGCGGTTCAATCACCGGCATCGCCCCTATCGTGGTCTACAATAGGGGCGACTCTATATTGATGCGCCCCTACAAAGGGTTCTTAGAATTTTAAAATGAGGCACTAAAAATTAAAATTTCGTGAACGATCTCGGACGGAAAAACTTCCTAAATATGAAATGTAGATCTCGAAAAGTTATGAAACTTTGTAGTTGACCACTTTTTAGTTCGAAATCATCTAGTCATGCAAAAGCTGTGTTCAAATGTCTCAAATTTGAAATTCAAATTTCAGAACGACCTCGGACGGAAAAAACTTCCTAAATATGAAATGTAGATCTCGAAAAGTTATGAAACTTTGTAGTTTACCACTTTTTAGTTCGAAATCATCTAGTCATGCAAAAGCTGTTCAAATGTCTCAAATTTGAAATTCAAATTTAAAACGACCTCGGACGGAAAAAAACTTCCTAAATATGAAATGTAGATCTCAAAAAGTTATGAAACTTTGTAGTTGACCACTTTTTAGTTCGAATCCGCTTAGGGCCTCAAATAGTCAATTTACACTCGGATTTGTATAATATATGAGGACGCTGAATGGGATATGGACACATACAAGTGTGTAGCGCTTGCGGAGGGGGGTCACGCGCGAGCTCGAGGTCGCTGGTTCGAATCTTGGCTGCCGCAACATTTGCAAAAAAGCCCGAAAAAAATCACCATGTGTAGGGGATGTGGGTGGGCGGGCCGGTGGGGTCCTATACCCGATTAAAAAAAAAAATCTTTTGTTATTTTTTTGAATTTTGAAAATGCGAAATCTGGGATTCACATTAGGAGCGGCTCAAACAGAGCCGCCCATGTGTTCACATTAGGGGCGGCGAGACAACCGCCCCTAATGTGGATGAACATTAGGGCGCTTTGTTTAGGGGCGGCTGGGAAAACCGCCCCTAGAGTCCATCACCAAATCGCCCCTAATATTGCTCAATGTAGTAGTGACTGACACTCCTGTAGTAGCTAAGCTTTCTGCCCATCTTTCTAGTTTTGGAAATCAGGTGTTGTGGTCCATTCCAACAACCATCTATACAATTTTGGCATCAAATCGTTGCTACACGTATATGTATAGGCCCTAATGTAGTTCATTTTTGTAGATCTATGGATTTCATATAGCTAGAAAAGTTCTAGCACCACTACATTGTTTTAGAAGGCATACTATGAGATAGGCCGGGAAAATTGGTTCTTTTGAATATGCACAATACTTTATGTGACTTCATATAGTTGATATCACTAGTTAGTTTAAATCTTTTCCGGCCGATAGACAGTTCATTATGGGCACATTTTTTTCTGATAAACTATATATATAAGATGTTTCTCTTAAACGAATACTGTACTAGCAGGAAAAGAAAAAAAAAAAATCACAAATGAAACTAAAGTTAAAAAAACTTGTCACGCTATAGCAATTCTAAGAAAAATCGGTGCCTCAGTAAATTTATTTACCTAGGTGCCCCAATAACTATTGTGGTGATTCCATATTGTTTGTCACACTAATAATAATGTGAAAGGTTACCATGCATGCATGCCAAGCTACGCATTAATGGCAAATAAAGGAATCAGTTCACATGGTTACATAGATGCAAATTTAAATCCTATAGTACACTGTCTTTGTCCTGAATATAAAGGACATTATTTTTTTCTCAGTCAAACTATTATTTTTTTTTTTTTTTTGATATATCCCAACCTATTTTTTTAATTTTTCAATAATGCAGCATGTTTAAGTTCGCTCCCATGATCAACCAAGTTTACAAATAGTGTATAACAATCTACAACACCAAATAGATGATTTATGAAACTAAATTAAAATTTGTAATGGATTTAACTTGATGCTAATTTGATGTAAGTAAAAATATTACTGTTCTTTCTTTCTTATAAATTTGATCAGACTTAAGATAATTTGGCTTAAGTCAACTAAAAAATCTCTTATATTCAAAATAGAGGGAGTATGTGTTTTTGAGACAGAGGTACTATACAAAAATAATAGTTCGGATATGTATAGCTAGGGTTTATGTTTTTGTTCTTGATGATATGCTATAAATATATTATAGCACGGACACGTTCGTTCCTAATGATGAGGAAATATATATAATATGAACTCATAGAATATATTCCATCACAGTTTCCCTCTAATTGCCTATAAAGTCACGTATCTCTGCGAGCACTTAGCACCAATTAATCATGTGGATTTACACCACTACAGATTCGCTCATCACTACCGCCGGCATCACTGCCGATTTTAATCCACCGGCAGTGCATGAACCTCGTCCGGTAGTGATGAACCGCCAGCGCTGAAACTTCGAAACTCCACGGATTCGACCAATTCCGGCGGTGAAGACTTAGATCACCACCGGGTTGAATCGTTCCCAAGCGGTGGTCTTGATGGACACGAGATCACTCGCGGGTTTGAATAAGAACCGATAGCGATTTGAAGACCAAGGAACAAGAAAAACAAACGATAGAAACGTAAGATTGCACACGGAGACGAATTAAAACGACCGGTTTATTATATATTCGGATAATATATTTACAAGATGAAAAAAAAAAAAAAGCGGCGACGCCCTTAGGCCTCGGCCTCGCTGGCCTCGTCCTCGTCCTCCCGGCGGCGTTCATGCCGGCCGCCTCGGCGCCCGCCGTTCAAAGACCGCCGGCCTCGCCCGGTATCCCGCGGCGAGGATGTCGGCAATGGTATCGACCTTGTAGGCGTAGAAGTTGGCCTTCTCCACCAACGGCCAAGCCCACCGTTGGCGTGGCCGACCGCCCGCCAGGTTGGTGAGCTTGCGGAGGGCGTCATGGAGGCGCGCGACGGTGAACTGAAGCTCCTCCATGGTGTAGTTGCCGGCCATCTAAATGCGTCGTCGATGAAGCTGCTGGTGATCGGGGTTATGGAAAGAAACAGGTTAATTAGCGATGGAGATGGTACAAAATCAAAGGGTGCTGTGTATAGTTATATAGTAACAAGCCATGGAATGCATACTGATCGATTGTCATTTCCCAAGACGGCGCCATGAAAACGATCAAAGAGCGGCCAGCCCGTCTCCCGGACACACGAAGGCACACGCGTTTTGATCTCAATCCCCACGCTTAGGCGGCAAACCAAGGGTGACCAGCTATGCGTTTTGCCGCGTTCCAATGGCCGTTTCTCGGCTGCCACTGCGTTCCCCAAGGCACCCAATCCCGATCCCCCTTTCGATCCCCCAACGAGCCGCTTTTTGACCATTTTTTCAAGAACCGATGCTTTCGAGTTTAATTAGGATTACCATTGCTATAGATGTTGCTCACGAAATCTAATGATATTGATTTGATAGCATAGAAAGATACTTATCTAAATACACCATTGTTATTTGAAACAAGGAATGCATGCTTTACATTATTTATCATTGCTACAAGATCAACCACACGCATTACCTTCGATGCCGGCGGGGAGGGAGCGGGGAGGGAGAGGGAGGGAGACGAGACTTCGCTACCTCCGCCGGAGCACGAACAAATGACACTCAACTTGTCGTAGCACGTCCACAACACTACCGGGCTATTTAAAGAATCAAACTTGTACCGCCCAACGGATAGCCATCACGTTTTTTCTTTTTTGACCATGGGAGTAGTAATGACTACGCACAATATCAGAGTCACATCACGCTTCACTTAGCCTCGTTGTTCACGGTAGTTATTGACCACTTATATATATATTTTTTACCATCAAATGAGGATCAATGCTAGATAAATATTATTATTACTAATGAATTCCACGAGTTTTGGTGTACACTCAGTTTTACAGGTGAACTCTGGAAAACCTCGAAAATCAGAGAGAAAAGAGGATAAATCAAGACATCAAAGAAAAGGACCAAATCAGGGCGATTGGTATAAATTCCAGGGGTCCAAATGAGAAGAGAATGAAGCTCGAAGAGGTCGGAGGGCAGACCCACGGGATGGGGCTTCCAGGGCGGCACGCCCCTTGTGCCGCCCCCACCCTATGGTGGGTCCACGTGTCCAAATTTCTAGAATGTTCCTACAACCCAGACCTATGGAGTTGATCTAGTCCATCCAATCAAGTCGGTTTGATCCAAGGGCCGAGATTCGTCCCTATGGGCCTATATAGCGAGGGGGGGGGCTCCCCCTAAAACCCTAATTCATTATTCATCTCATTGATTAGAGAGGGATCCCAATGTAAGGAACTCTCTTCTCAATATAGATCTAGGGTTAGACTCTTCAATGTAATAGATTAGATCTAGTTGAGAGTTAGGGAGAGCGGAGCTGCGCTCCGGTTCTGAAGAGTCTTCAGAGTTATGGTATGTCTTTGTATCTTCACTCTATAAGACTTATGCTTTGATATATATCTTCTCTATTTACTTTTATGCCTTCCATTTATGGTTAGTATAGTTATTATACTTTGCATAGGATCTCCACTCGCATCGAGTGCTCTAGTTATTCCGGTTAGCTAGAGTAGTAGTTAATAGTGTAGACATGGTGTCTAGACTAGAGGTTACTTGAGATTGCACCCAATCCCACGGATATAGTATGTGGTAGCCCTGTGGTGACAAACCACGATGGTAGACGTATTCCACCACGTTCGGGTTGGTGTTTGTAGGACTTTAGTCGACCTTCCTAGCCCCCCCTTCTCATCCCTCCCCGGCGTGGCTAGTGTTCTGATGTCCCGAAGTGTTATTGTGTGATTGCTATATCTATCCATACTTCAGTTACCATAGAACCGAAGTATTAGAGAAGTAATTAGGAACCTTTGCCTCTCCCGTTGTCCTCTTGATTAGCTAAGCTATTCATTTATCATAGTATCCTTATAGGTATCTTATTATTTTATGCTTTAGTATTTATAGCCTTACTTATCATTTATCACTTACCCTTACTTTAGTCTAGTTGGTTTACTAAGTCAGTAGATACATGATTGTGAGTTATTAGAATTCTTTAGCCAAAGCTTCCCCGATAGATACGATACCCTAGAATACTCCCCTAGGGAAAAAAAGCTACATTGATGTTACGTGGCGCTTGCGAGAATCTTCTTATTCTTTTTAGCACTTAACAAACGTCAACACATGTTCCGCGAGAGGCTGTGCATGCATGCATGCCGCTCGCGTGGAGAACCGCATTGCCGGTAGTATTCACTGCCGCCGGTTAGGAAACCCGAGCGGTGTCTCGAACCGATGAGAAAAGCACGTGGCACCCGGTGCGGCGTCGGCGGGTTAAATCAATGTCGGTTAAAACACCGCCAGTGTAGTTTTACAACCGGCGGTGATCGGCATATCGCTTCTAGGTGCAAAAGCTTTCGGCAAAGGTGGTTTTGATATCGCTGCTGTGAAAAATCGAGACCGGCAAGATGATTTCGCAAATATTCAACGGCGCCGCGGTTCTCAACTCGACCGGGTCGACCATTTGCACCAATCTTTGGCGCCAACTGCCGCCACGCCCCCTCCGACCATTAAGCGCCTCAACCACGGCATCTCCAAGATCTCTAGATTGGTTTTGGCTAATTGATGACATCCTTAGGACTAATCTCTCTATGCTAAGTGTTGTTTTTAGTTGGAGATTGACCAAGCCAAGGGCGATGCATGGTGGTCATGGTGGATGGATCGAGATGATTCAAATGATGATCAAATGCATGACTTGGAGTGGATGGTGGATCAAAAATGGGCTCAAGGCAAAGGTATATCCATAGGGCCATTTTGATTTTACACTCAAGACACCATAGAGGGTGTGAGTGATTATAGGATCGATAAGCCGTACTATAAAGAGGGAAAAACTATCGTACATATCGGTCCTCATGTGCCTCTAGGTTCAAAATCATTTGCATGCATCCTAACCTAGAGAGCTAACCCAACCTTCGAAATTGATTGTGAAAATGCTAACACACGAGCACATGGTGATGTACACATGGTGGTGTTGGCTCGGCGGGATTCGGCTTTTTGAGAAAATGAAACGTCTATTTTCTATTGCGGCCGGATGCATCGTGGTGGTAAAACATGCTAGTCCTTGTTCTCAAGTTGGTACACTTGGTGGATAGCATGTCGAAGCAAAGGCGGCAGAGAACGACGAAAATTCGCCGCCAGAGTCGGCCGGACCCGGGACCGGACTCTCGGCCGAAAGCACGGAAATCGGCCGGACGCACCGGTGACCGCGTCCGGCGAGAGCATGTTTTTCGATGGTTCGCCGAGCCGGCCGGACGCGACGGCCCGATGCTTCGGTCTTGACCGAAGCACCCGACGGACGCGTGGACCGGACGCTTCGGGTGCTCGGTCGGGCGATCCTGGTTGGGGTTGTCGGTTGTGACCGGGACCCACCGCCGGACTCACCGGGTGAGTCCGGGCGGTCGTCGGTCCAGCTGATTGTCTTGATTGCACCCCAACGGCCACATTTTTCGTGGTGGGGGTATTTATACCCCTTTGGCGGTTCTAGGAGGTCTCTTGGTCATTTTGAATCAATCCTAACACCTCTAGAGCTGAGCACTCATCCTCCTCCTCACTCCTTTGCTTGAGAGCATCCATTCTAGTGAGTTGAGGTGATTCAAGTGCACTTTGCTTTGATCTTTGCATCTAGTGGCACTTGTGGATCGTTGTGAGCCGGTGGTTTTCTTGTTGCTCTTGGAGAGCACCACTCCTAGCTGGCTTGGTGATTGGTGGAGGCGTTGGCAAGAGAAGGTGAATGTTCTTGGCCACCTCCGGTGATTTGTGAGAGGGTCACACACTCCTCGTCGGGAAGACAAAGTGTGAGTAATCCATTGCTCGTGTCTTGGGTACCTCTCATTTGCATTGGGTGCGAGAAGCCTAAAGGCTTTTGGCTTGGAGTGAGCTCCACCTCGACCCACACGTGAGAAGGTCGACACAACGGAGATTAGCTTGAGGGTGCTCAAGTGAACTTCGGGTTAAATCTTGTTTCTCCACTTGTCTCTTGGTGATTGGCTT
Source organism: Hyparrhenia diplandra (assembly GCA_015847255.1). Classification (NCBI taxonomy): domain Eukaryota; kingdom Viridiplantae; phylum Streptophyta; class Magnoliopsida; order Poales; family Poaceae; genus Hyparrhenia; species Hyparrhenia diplandra. The sequence continues at coordinate 75,431 of JADLZK010009279.1, read as the reverse complement.
CAATTTGGTTATCACATTGTTTCATCCGTGGTGATTGGATTGACTAGCCTCGACATTGTGGTATATCACCTCTACACTCTTGCATTACTTTCATATATCTTGTGCTAGTGTAGTTTGAGTAGACTTGCTTAGTTGCTAGAGAAATTAGCTTGTTCACCTAGTTGGTAAAGTAGTGACTTAGCCTTTGTGTGTGATTTAGAGACTATAGCAACTAGATTTGTCAATAGGAGGCTTGCCGACAAGTAGAGCTAGAGCAAACGCATTTACGCTTTGTTATTTACTAACAAGTTGCTCTAGTGATTTTGTAGAAGTTTTATTAGGCTATTCAACCCCCCCCCCCCCTCTAGCCATTTAGGACCTTTCAATCTCGCCTATTTAAACGGCAAAGGGGGACGCCGTGTTTTTGCACCCGCCTCCTATCTCTCTTGCATTCTTAGTTAGATCCCATAGTTCCTACTCTCTCCTCAAAATACAGAGGGCTTAGTTTTGAATTTTAGTGTCATGGGTTTTGGATCTAGGAAATCTTTTTTCGCTTATTTTCCTTGTTCTTCGCCCTCGATCTTCTTTGCTAGCATTACTTTTCGAGTTCCACATACATATGGCCTTTCTTTGGGAGAAAGCCCTCCACATACGATATGCCTAGTCCAAGAAAATGGTTTTTACGTAAAAGGTGCTAGAAGAGTCTTCTATCAAGATAGAGAGACACCGGAGCTTGCAAACTACGTGGGGTGCCATGATTCAGGATCGAACTCGGACTCATATTAAGAGTCCGGAGTCCTTGTGTTTTGGGGTGAAAATGTCAAACCAAAACCCTAGGCACATGGACATATAGTATCTGAATCATATGGTGCATCCACGGAAAAACAATGCTCATTGGACGAAGTTACTGTGACTTCATCCTTCGTCCAATGGTCAAGTTTGGGCTGAAGACGAAGCTCCCGGTGAATCTCATCCTCCAACCTCCTCAGTCAGTTCTTTAGCAGTCTCGCCACTTCTTCAACCCTAGAGATATGCTACAAGAGACTTACTGAGGTGGTTAAATTTTAATGTGTTTGTACACTTTGATTGTAGCATTGACCTATCTGTGAATTGGTCTTTGTTACCGTATATTTAGTTTTATGTAAGGTCTTTGTTATGGAAATATATGTAATCAAATTTCTTGATCTGTTGATTTTTTTGTTTGTTATGGATGTTGTTTGTCTCTTCGATATCTTTGAGTTCCCATTTTTACCCTTCATCGAACATAATAGAAGACGGTTGCGTCAATGAAATATGCTGCAATGTCAGGAAAATACAACAGATATCCAAATCCAATGTGAATGAAATATTTATCCGGAAAACCTAAGATCTTGTGTGGGGTCATGTTTTGGGTGTACATGACTACAAAAAAAAATTCAAGCCATTTCCACCAAGAAGGATTACACATCCTTCACAGAGGCACATGATCCCTTCCATCGAACCGGGACTATACGATTGTAGTTCTTGTGCTCCGTGTGGTTCATATGTTTGCCGGTGTTGTAGTGGTCTCAAACTTTTTTGAGCCTTTCACACACAAATGGGGAAGCAACCACGAAGTTTGAGAATTTTTCGAGTTGGTTTGGTACTTTTCTCGGTTTATTTGAATTTCTCGCTGACGCCACCGTGTAATTATAGTTTGAACCGAAAGGTACCCACGAAAAAAGAGCCGAATGTTTGCTAGACTTTTCCACGGGGTCTCATGTGCCCTAGGAGGCAAATCACTTGTGGAGGTCTATGAAAATTTCTTGTGTTTCCATGGTGTAATTAGCCTTCTTATCGCCCGGTTTAGCTAGAAGAAAATCATAGTAATTAAAATATTTATCGAGAAAACCTAAGATCTTGTGTGGGGTCATGTTTTGGGTGTACATGACTGCAAAAAAATTCAAGCCATTTCCACCAAGGAGGATTGCACATCCTTCACAGAGGCACATGATCCCTTCCATCGAACCAGGACTATACGGTGTAGTTCTTGTGCTCCGTGTGGTTCATATGTTTGCCGGTGTTGTAGTGGTCTCAAACTTTTTCTGAGCCTTTCATACGCAAATGGTGAAGCAACCACGAAGTTTGAGAATTTTCGGAGTTGGTTTGGTACTTTTTCCGGTTTATTTGAATTTCTGCGCGACGCCACCGTGTAATTATAGTTTGAACCGAGCGCACCTACGAAAAAGAGCCTAATGCTGCTAGACTTTTCCACGGGGTCTCATGTGCCCTAGGAGGCAAATCAACTGCGGAGGTCCCCGAAAATTTCTTGTGTTTCCATGGTGTAATTAGCCTTCTTGTCGCCGGTTTAGCTCGAAAAAATCATAGTAATTAAAATATTTATCGAAAAAAACCTAAGATATTGTGTGGGGGTCATGTTTTGGGTGTACATGACTACAAAAAAATTCAAGCCATTTTCATCAAGGAGGATTACACATCCTTCACAGAGGCACATGATCCCTTCCATCGAACCGGGACTATACGAAGTAGTTCTTGTGCTCCGTGTGGTCCATATGTTTCTTGGGTGTTGTAGTGGTCTCAAACTTTTTTCTGAGCCTTTCACATGCAAATGGGGAAGCAACCACGAAGTTTGAGAATTTTCGGAGTTGGTTTGGTACTTTTTCCAGCTTTATTTGAATTTCTACGACGCCACCGTGTAATTATAGTTTGAACCGAGCGTACCCACGAAAAGATCCTAATGTTTGCTAGACTTTTCCATTGTGGTCTCATTTGCCCTAGGAGGCAAATAATCGTGGAGGTCCATGAAAATTTCTTATGTTTCCATGGTGTAATTAGCCTTCTTGTCGCCAGCTTTAGCTCGAAGAAAATCATAGTAATTAAAATATTTATCGAAAAAAAACCTTAGATCTTGTGTGGGGTCATGTTTTGGGTGTACATGGTTGTAAAAAAAATTCAAACCATTTCCACCAAGGAGGATTACACATCCTTCACGAGAGTTACATGATCATCCATGAAGTGACAAATTTCTATAGCACCGCTTGGGTTGCGGGTAATAACTGGCAGTGAATAGGATTGGGGTGAAATTTTCCAAATCTATCCGAACCTCCCGCCATTTCGTTCCCCACCGTGCGAAACCTCCCTTGATGATATATATATGTGAGTGGCTCTCGCGAAATTTTGGCAAGTCATTTGAACCCCGCGCCATTCGCGTTCCCCCACCGCCCGAAAGAGCACCCGTCGCACCGACGGAGAACCACCAACTCCAACGTCGCCGTTCGTCGTCCCCTACACCGCCGGCCGCCCATTCGCGCATCCCCGGTCGTTCCGCTCGGCCGGAATGGAGGCTTGACGGCGTTCTCCCACGCCTCTTCTCCACCCGACGTCCCCCAACGCCGCGCCGGCATCCTCGCCCTTCGGTCCGTTCCACGGTGAGAACTAATTATCCCTTTAGGTGTTCAAGTTTTTACCTATGAGAATGAGAACTAATGCGCCGCTGTCCTAGCCTCGCCTCCCGCCCGCTTGGTCTTCCTCCACGCCGACGGAGGACCGCCGCCACACCTCTCTCTCGGTCCGCAGCCTCACGCCGTCTTCCTCTTCACCGCCCGACGCCGTGCACCGTCCGCGAACTTGTCCTCCTTGAATGCTCCGAGACAAGATAGGTGCGCCGAGGAGCACGAAAAGTTTGGTGAGTGCGCCTGCCGCCCCTTGAGGTGTTCGTTGAAATACCCGTGTGGATAATCGCAAACCTGTTATTTTTCTTTTTATATTTAGATTTGGTTTTCAAAACGCTTCGATCCTTAGTAACAAATGAGCTCTAAAACATTATGGTCATTTACAAAGATGATTGAAGACATACTAGTGCTCGAATTGTGATTGAAATTCATAGATTTTGCTTTCAAACAGTTCCGGATCCTTAGTAACAAATGAGCTTTAAAACATTATGGTAATTTACAAAGATGATTGAAGACATACTAGTGCTCGAATTGTGATTGAAATTCATGAGTTAGTGTTGTTCGAAATCCAGTTTGGTTATTTTAAATATATGTCTGCGTGTTCTATGTACAACATTTATGAATAACATAGCATTATCATCCTATTTTGGTTACATGTGTATAGGCAAGCATGGCGTGGTACGTAGTGTTTGTTGATCGCGTCGGGGATCTATCTAACCTCGGGAAGATTGCTATGCTCAAGTCCAAGGCTACGCTAATAATTGTTACAAAAATACAACAATCAAGGTGAAGCCGCCATCGCCTACAATGGTGCAAACTAGCCGCCCCTCGAAGTTTGAAGAGAAGCCACCCCACATACTTATGAAGATTGCGAGAATTGCCGCTAATTGGTTTTGGAAAGATGTCATGCTTTTATTTATGTCTATGAATCTATGGTCATTGGTCTTCTTATTTTAGAAGTTGATGTAGGCTTAGTTTCTAGAACATTAGGTGGATGTTGTTGTATGTAACCATTAAATCCTCGTAATATTTTGACGATATTAATGTATGATGATTTTTTTTCGGTTTAAAAATAGCTGAATTCCACGAATAAATTCAAAAATTTAAAACAAAAACGCCGGGTGGCATGGGCCCGACAAAGTGAATGAGAAACAAACCGTAGTGTAACTACACCAAACACTATCGGTTTGAATTACAAACCGTCATCTATGACGTAAACATCACCGCCGGCCGCATTAATCAACCGATAGTCTCCACTCTAATAACGCTTGTCGGGTTGAAATCAGCCGACAATATTCACGTAAAGTTCACCGACAGTCCAAAGTAAACCGACATTGTTATCTCTTCGATACACCTGCCGGCTCAATCTAACCCGATAGTGTTATCCCCTCGGTTACGTCGGTTCGTTAAAGCCCGACAAAGCTCTCAATATCAACTCGGTCGGTGACTTCGAACCGGCATTCCTTGGATCAAAAATGCCGTCGGTCTATGGAACACCCGACAAGTGTTCGGTGATAGTCTTATTTGCCGCCGCCCGATGTCAAACCGGCAGCCTCTCCTCAAATCACCGCCCCGGTGTTTTGACCGGTAGTGTTTCGAACCCCACATCACTATCGCTATGGTTCTCGCGGCTCGGTTTTCAAAGTGAAGGGGGTTGGAGCCCGCGGTGATGAGCGATTCTCGTAGTAGTGTTAGGTCGGCGGCGTGAGACGGGCTTTACACCTATGTCATGGCCTACTTGTTAGTGTATGCAGATTTGCCAATCACGGGAGAAGCAATGCGAAAGAGAAAGGAGTGAACACGAACAAAAAAAAATATTCAAGCCACACAGACGCTATGAATTATATAGGAGGCCGATCTAGCTATCCAATAGCAAATATAGAAGTTCACCAAAAGTTGTTGGATTTTTTTTTCTATATTTCCAAAACTCAAATTCAATTTCCATGTCATTAGACATGTCCATTCTCCTACAAGAATTTTCAAATGTTGTGAAGTCTAAGAATTTCAAGAGTTATTTTTAGTGTTTGTTGAGAAAACTTAATTAATATCTCAAATGGACGTAGTCCTACTTGAGGACACGTTATCTTCGTGTCAAAATATCCCATGTATAGTGAAAGGATCGAGATGCCCAAGAGGGAGGGGGGGGGGGTTGAATTGGGCTAATCTAAAATTTTAACTCAATTAAACAACCTACTAGCCCATATTCACCCTCTTATGCCTAAGTGTGTTTCTAGCAACTACCGCACAAAGTTTTGCACCCTAGGTTCCAATCCTACTCTAGCATGGCAATTCTAAGAATGTAAAGACATGAAATAGAATTGCGGAATGTAAATGCGGAAAGTAAAGAGAGGAAGGAACACGGCGATGTTTTCCCGAGGTATCGAGGTGTCGCCACACCCCCTAGTCCTCGTTGGAGCACTCTCGCAAGAGTATCGCTCCCCCTTAGTCCTCGCAAGAACTAAGTGCTCTCTACGGGCTGATTCTTCGACACTCCATCACGGTGAATCGCCCAAAACCGCTCACAAGCTTGTTTGAGTCACCGACAAGCTCCACCGGGTGATCTTCAAGCCATGGAACGCCACCAAGCCGTCTAGGTGATGGCAATCACCAAGAGTAACAAGCACAAACTCTCACTTGACCTCTATAAGCCTAATGAGAAGAGTGGATGCACACTTGAAACTCTCAAAGCACTAAAGAGGTCCTTAGTCTTGCATATGACCACCTCAATAGGCTCTTGCACTCCCTTCAACTCTCAAAGTGTTTCTTCAGCTGAACAAATGAGCAAGAGAGAGAGTATGGACGAGCCAACCAAGTTTTTATAGCCCAAGGCTTGAATCCAACGCATCGCGCGGACGCGACCAGCGCCGGGCGCTACAAAATTCAAATCTCAAATAGGGTTTTAAACGGCGCCGACGCTGCCGTAGCTGCAATACCGGATGCGCCAGCGCCCACCCCACCAACATCGCCTGCGGACGCGTCGCGGCGCTGCGCCGCACGCCAGCGCCGTCCGGCGCCAAGTTGTAAAACAAAGGGCTACGCTGCACAACAAATACGGACGCGCCAGGCGCCTCAGGCCCAGCGTCCGGCGCTGTACAATTTCAGCCACTTCATCTCCAAATCAACGATTTCATGAACGGCTTCAACTTCAACCAATCTCAGGGACTCTTTCATGCTACCTAGTGCTAGAATTACCAAGTGTGCACCACATCTCATCACTAGACTCACCTAGGTCAAGCTACCCATTCGTACGCCCCATAATAGTACGGCCAAAAGCGAAAAACAAAGTCCTACGACTAATCCGATGTCATTTAACTCCAGCGATAATCGGAACTAACCGTCCTTAACCATGCCGTCCGTCTTTTAAAAACCGAAACAATTTCCATCGCCAGAGGGCATACGACACACATTCCCTGAAACCATCATTACCATGACCTAACTCACCCCTGTTTCTGCAAAACACACGTTAGTCATGGTAATATATATTGTCATCAATCATCGAAACCCACTCTAGGGGCCTAGATGCTTTCATATAGGTTGGAGGGACCTGGTGGGATAGGATGGGACGGATATGGGATGAGCAACATTTGGTTGAGGGAAAAGCAAGGGCGGAGACGTCCCTCTTGTCAATATTCGGTGAGATGCAGGACGCCCCAATCCCTTAAATTTCAACGGATGGGGGCCCATCGTTCATTCCCTCGGGATGTGACTTCGAGAATGGAAGAATGACGCCGGTGGAAGGGGAGAAGAGAGAAGGTGGTCGCCAGCGAGGTCCAGGCGGACAACTCTGTCAAAGTCTCCATGTGGGCGAGTGCTAGGTCCAGCTCCAGCTTCCCAGATTTGGCTGCTAGGTTGCTTGGGAGAGCTCCGACCAGCGGGTGGTGAGCCCGACCATGGTTTTTTTCGACCGCAGTGCTGCAGCAGCGCAAGCGTTGGAAGGAAACCTCCCACGAAGGAGAAAGGTAAGGTAGAAAAAGACAAAAAAAAAATTAAAAAGGAAAAAGAAAAATCTGATGAATGTGGGTCCCACATGCCGCTGTCCCATCCCACTTTTATGGGATCTAGAACCAAACAAAAAACATATTCCCATCCCTTCTCAACCAAACAACAAATGGGATCATCCGGCCTCCAAAAACTGAGATGAGTTCATCCCATCCACTCCCAACCAATTGCTACCTAAGAGATTAAAGTATTGTTCTTCTTAGCTTCTCCTTGAGACACCAATATGCTACATCGTATCATATTTGGGGGGCAAAGCATTATAGTGTGCACCTATTGTTTTTCTACTCACATTTGACCTTTTTATATGTGCGGTATTGACATTTACTTGGGTCTCCACCTTCAACCCCTTACACCAGCAAGATTCGTCCCATTGTATGACACCTTATAATTGAGTTATTATTGAAAGAATGTGACAGGTTGTGTTGCTGGTACCTCTTTTGGTGGTTGCATAGCTTAACTTCTGACCATTGTTGTTTAATTAGAAATTAGAACACACTAAATCCACTAGAAAAAAGAAAGAAATAGTAAAAGTCTTCACAAAAAAAATAAAAGCATAATCCATCAATTGATTTTGTGGACTAATAGCAATAGCTATCATTTCTTTTTTACTTCCAAATTACCCATCTTTTTCATTAGATCAAGTAAAAACAAATTAAATATCCAAAAATGCATATGATTACCGCCCTATGACATTACATAAATAACATAAAATAATCTGGTGTTGCCCTTATAAAAGATAGGTACATCCTACGTCTAAATTAACAACATCCTACTAACAACATTTGTTATTATGAAAGATAACGTAAAATAACCCCTCAATCTACATCTAAATTACTCACAATAATATTATTAAACTAATATGGAATAACCCGTGAATTTGGAAAAAATGTTGCCATCTTGAAAAACTCAGAGTAAGCCCTACGCATGCTTAGAGTATCCACTTAAACCATTATATATTAATGTATAAAAACTAAACTAATATATTTATATGTAATGCTTGCTATCATTTATCTTATCAAAGTTGTTTCCTCAAATAATTAACTCGAAGAATATGTCTATGAAATTTCTATGGTTTAGCTTTTTTTTTCTTAAAGACTCATTACTAACTACAATAATAATCCATATTAGCCTATCAATACTACACGAAGAAAACTATGACCGGCAATACAAGTGTTACCACCACATCCAAAGATTTTTTTTTTTGCGTTAAGGAAAAATTCTGTTGATACTAAAGCAAGTTACATCCTCTCATTACATAAGTAAACCAAACTACTCAACCTCCATTGATGGGAGACAAGAAACCTTGAAAAAGTCATAAATTCCACCATCTAGGATTATCATCTCAAACGGATATGCCACGGACACAAGCTCCGATCTGAACAAACAAAGCCATCTCACCATCCACCGCCGTCATCCTCATACCCATCACTTTTGTAAAAGAGGAGTAAACTACTAAAACTCTACATGCAAACATAATAAAATTGGCGCCGCCGATTACGTCGTCGAACTCATCGTCGTTGCCTTCACCAGATTCGTCATGGGAGAACACAAGTCCAACCGACATCCAGATAGATATCGTTGGAAAACTAAATCTCACTAGCCCATTGTCATGGCTGCATAGAACCACAACGAGACAAAGGAAGGTCCGGAGTACCTTACTAAATCTCACTAGCCCATTGCCATGGCTGCATAGAACCACAACGAGACAAAGGAAGGTCCGGAGTACCTTATTCTCCATCAATGGTGATGTCTTCGTCTTGCCATCACCGCTGAGGAACGACATGCTCCATTGCTCCATCGATGATCTTGACGACGCCTTACGCCGTGGCCAATCTCTTCGATTGGATCTCCGGAGACACCTTGAACCTTGAAGACTCGATCTACTAGAAAAAAAAACTTATTAAAAACGATGGATCCCCACTCCCTTCAACCCCCGGCGTGATGCCGGAGGAGAAGGGAGGGGGACCAGCGGCGGCGCCCCTAGGGTTTGGGGGCAGCGGCGCAAGGAAAAAGTAGTGTGACACATCCAAAGATTACAATCATGATGTCTAATAACTATCATTAGATTAACCATTAAATATATTTAGTAATATAGTTATTAGTAGATAAAAATATTACTAGTATTTTCCTAAAATCTATCAAACTTAATAAACTTTGGCGCGCACAAAAATGTAAGCGACAATTGAAAGGGATGAAGAGAGTATGTGGCTATCCTGATGACGAATGTTGTCATGCTAGTAAAAGATGTCTATATTGGATGAGATATACTCCCTCCATTCCAAATTATAAGTCACTTTGACTTTTTAGTTCATCTATTTAGTTATGCATACTCTAGACATATTATTGTATCTAGATGCATAATCAAATGGCTAAACTAAAAAGTCAAAGCGGTTTATAATTTGAATGGAAGGAGTATATTGATGTTTCCAATACAACTGAACCTGACTCATTTTTTTTTTAGATAATGGATTTAAAATCGGCTTCATCTATCAACAGATAGAATCAAGCCAATTATTACAAATACAGTTCGGACACCAAACGCTGTAATCGTACAACTAGCCAGCCAAGTTTGAATGAACAAAAAACAAAATACGGTTTGATCTAAATATGACCAATAAATCTTGTAGATAGTCATCCTCTGGAACTGAAAAACTGCAGTGTCGAAGTCTCAAGGTACTTGCCCAAAGATGTACACAGCTGGTCACGCTGATCTTCAGCCCATTTGTAGACTTGCCCACCGACGTAGCCAATGGGTTCCCCTCAATAGCACCCCGCAAAAAAAGATTTTGGTTTACATTTATCAAAAATCACTTCATTCCTTGTTATCCAAATTGTCCAAAGTATTACTGCAGCCAAGCCGTTAATAACAATGAATTTACTTTTTTCTGTTTGTAATTTTAGTCCATCGCCAAACAGGTCACCCAAATTTGACGGTGGTGATAAAACAAACAAAGAAATGTACAAAGACACCATAGAAATTTAGCGTGAACGCACTCAAAAAATAGGTGTTGAATTGTTTCTGAAAGATGACAAAAAGAACAGTTCTTGTCACCATTCCAGTTACGTCTAACTAAATTATCTTTAGTTAAAGTAACACCCTTTTTTAGGTACCATAAGAAAATTTTAATTTTCATTGGTACTTTTATACGCCAAATATCCTTCGACACTCGAACACCATTATTAATTAACGCAGCATACATGGACTTGACTGAAAAACGTCCGGATGCGTTTAACCCCCAAACAAAAGTATCTCTATCACCTGTTAAATTAATGTCTTGTAGCGAAGCAACAATTCTGTGCCAAGCAGCTAGGTTTGCACCACTTAAATGTCTCCTGAACGAGATATTTAGCGGGACGGTGCTAAGTACTTGGGCTACAGAGTCTTGTTTTGATTGCACAATATTAAACAGGGAAGGAAATTTATCTTTTAGGGGTTTATTTCCCAACCGGATGTCGAACCGTAATCTAGTTTGGGACCCATCCTTAATGTTGAAACGGCCAAAGTCCAAAAAACAATCTTTCACATTCATTAATCCTTTCCAAAAATGAGAGTCTGTTGGTTTTTTAACACAGCTTCCAATTGGCTTATTTTTAAGAAAAAAATCTAAAACACACCCCCACCCATGGTACATGGACTACATAACCCCCTAACCTATGAAATAGTCTAAATCACACCCTCGAACTTTTCAAAACCGGTCGAATTACCCCTAAAGTAGTTTTGAAAAATCGTAGTAAATCATAGAAAAATCATAAAATGAAAAAAATCCAATTGTGTTGGACTCCGGATGAGTAGAAAACCTGGTCGAATTACCCCCTAAAGTAGTTCATTTTTTTTTTCAGTAGCTTTAGATCTATGCTTTTTTCATAGCTATAAAAAAATACACTAAAGAATATCATATTATATGTTCATTGTGTAGATCTACTCATCTAGAGTCTAACACAATTGGATTTTCTATTTTATGATTTTTCTATGATTTATTATGGTTTTTCAAAACTGATTTAGGGGTAATTCGACCGGTTTTGAAAAAGTTCAAGGGGTGATTTAGACTGCTTTCATAGGTTAGGGGTTATGTAGTCCATATACCATATGTGGGGTGTAATTTATACTTTTTTCTATTTTTAACATACTTATTTCGTATCAATTCTTGCCACATACCATCTTCATTTAATAATTTATAGAGCCACTTGCTTAAAAAGGCATTTGTTCTGAATATCCAAATTTTTAATTCCTAAACCCCCTTGGTCTTTTGGTTGGCACAAAACCTCCCATCTTGCCAACCTATATTTTTTTTATGTTGATCATTTTGCCAAGAAAAAACGTGATCTAAAACAGTCAATTTTTTCAAGCACACCACGTGGAAGCTCAAAAAATAACATCATAAACATCGGTAGACTAGAAAGCACCGAGTTTATTAAGACCAGCCTATCTCCTACTGACAAGAGTTTTCCTTTCCATCCACTTAATTTGACTCATAGTAAGTCCAGAAAGGGTTGCTACCAATCAATGATTGGTCTCTGGTTAAGGTAATTGCTATTTTGCTCATGCCTATTTGGAGAAATTGGGGTGTGGGGAACAATGGCTTACATGGAGGAGGGAGGATCTTGATTGATAATTTTGTAAAAAGACAAAGAATCCGGTATAACACTAATCGTAAATTGTGGCCAATGATGGTGGAGCTTAAGCTGGGCGAAGAGAGGGCCGTGACCCTCCTGAATTTTGGTACTTCTTACAAAATCGCTTGATCTATATCATATATATTAATTGGCCTGGTACAATATATGATATGGTTTTGGCATGGTTTTCTGAGAGTAATTTGTAACAGGTATCGGAATTGAAACACAGAAGAAACCAAAGAAAACTAAGAAAGATACGTACGAGAGAGCTGACCAGAAAGCACAAAGACATGGTTCGTCTATCATATGAAGCTTTCGGCAATGTCGTCATCGATCGGGGTGCCGTGTCCAATAGTCACGGAAGGGACTGATGAGGAGGTGCATGCAGCTAGCTCTAGCATGTGCCTTGGTAGATATAGCTAGACGGATAGATGGATGGATGGATCAGACATGATCGGTCGAAGTAGCGATAAGGATTCTTATACCTTGCAATTGCATGCATTTTGAGATTAATTCCTGGTCCTCTGGGAGGAATCGTGAGACATGACCAGCGGCCAGGCTCCGATTCCGATCCATGGGTTGCCCGTTGCCCATTGCTGTTGCCGTTGCCGGCAGGCATCTTGTTTGCTTCGTACCACTGAAAAACTTGCCTTGGCCCAGGCAACGACGCCAGGCGTCCGATTTCCCACGCCTGTGGTCGGATGTGCTTGCCTGGCTGCGGCTGCCAGGCGAGGGCGCAATCCAAACAGGCCTACATGATGCGTGTCGGTCAGAGTTCGTTGTGTTTTATTATTAGGAAAAATGCCCGCGGCGCGTTGCAACGGGAGCACGGAGACATAATTTATTTGATGGTCTTAAATTTGAAGATAAACAATATTCGCCCTCTTCGAACGCCACTCTTCCTATAGCAGAAAAAGCAATATCTGAAACTTATTATAAGTTCTTAAATAAAATAACAAATTGTAAGCATTGAAAGTAAATCTAAATCTATCTGAGACTTAATTGTCTGCGTATTTGTCCCGAGTCTTGGAAACAGGACTAAGCCGTGCGTCCGCATTGGGCCTCATAGCTAGCTATCACTGGTGCTGAAGACGCGCAAGAAGTCCTTGGACGCCATCGAGCCTCTCTGATGTCCGATCGCTCAAAAGAAGAGAAACAATTTAGGGCTGCAGTAGTAACCTGCGTTCCAAAAATATAACTCATTTGATTCTTTTGAACTCAGTTTCATTACTCGTCTTATTCAAAAAATGTATATAAACATAGTTAAATTTAAATCATTCTTATAGAATTTTTACTAATCACACCTGCAAAAAAAGTGTTATTTTACACAAATTTTTAAATATAACACTCGTGATCAAATTTAGGTTCACAAAATCAAACAAACTATAATTTGGGAACCAAAGTTAGTATATAGTAGCTGCTATGGCGGCGCCATGCTGATTGAGATTGACCGATGATGGATGGAACGTTCGTAACTGTGCTCTGAATGAATGCGTGTAGATTCTAGCTAGTAACGACCTAAAGTATTCCTCTGCTACCTAGTGTGTGAACAACGAGACCATCTCGGTGCCCAATAATTTGTACCACCACGTACACATGCCAATGTTCCACGCAATATGATCGACCAGGCATCACACATCTATGCATCATGGAGAGAGTATTCTCAGCTATACTATAGATAGCTCTCCATCATCGATGGAACGTTAACGTGACGCACTCCCGTTCGTTCTCGTTCGTTGCATTGGTGCCCTATTGCCGGTTAGGTAGTAGATGCTCATGCTCAGCAGTGACCAGGACGACGGCAGCCAACCACTGCAATATACGAGTATACTGCATGCATCACATCATCGAGGTAGGCATGGCCGCCGCAGCTTGGCCGTTTACTCATCTTCCTTGAGGTTTTGTAGATAGATTATTCCATCGCCGGGCATCTTTAGCTGCATGCATATGCATGCTAGCTCTATATATCAGTAGCTACCTAGAGAGAGTGCTGACGCACTCAATGCAACAACCCACGACCATCCACGCAGCTACACATCAGCAACATCGATCACCTAATAATCGTGGTCGCGCGCCATGCATGTGTGTTTTCTTTGGATCGATGCATATATATATCATCCATGCTTCGTGGCAATGGCATGCATGTGAACGACAGATGCTAGGCTTCCATCATCCAAAAGCTAGACTGTCCCATATGCATATGCAGTATGCTCGGAGTGCGATCGAGCTACTCCTACTAGTGACGAGGAAGTCGTCGAGGTAAAGAGGGACCATGCATACCCACGGACACACACACGTGGCATCTCAAGGCAAGTTATGTTGCATATGCACGAATAATCATTCAGTGGCCAGAAAAAAAATGCAAACCGGCCCGGGCGGCCAATTATATATGCCGCCAGATTTCCCGATCCAACGAGCCTCGAACATCTCCAACAATACAATGGTCCCGTTTATCTGAACCGAAACTTTCAACATAACTTGTCGAAATGGACTGATTTATAGTTTTTTTTTTCTAGAGCTTTTAATTGTTTCATTCAGGTATTTATATTAGCTTAGTCACATCCCAAATCTTATTTGACCTATAGGTTTTAGATTTTTGGCTCAAAAGCTAGCTTACTTTTGGTTTCTATCTTAGCTTTTTCCTATTAACTTTTCTAATAATTTTAGCTTCTCAACACCAAAAACCTTCTCTCAACGTGCACTTTAGTTTATTTTCTTGGAAACTGGCTTTCTACCTTTTTCAGAAGTCAGCTCAACAATTGACCTGCTTGTTTCGGATTCTAGCTGACACAAGCCAGCAAATAGCTAAAATAAACATGGCTCACTACCCATTTTGTGGGACCCATGTATCAGTGTGACAAAAAAATAGTTTTTTTTCCCTTTATTTATTTTTCTTCTTTCTCATCATTAATTTATCTTCCTCAGATAGCAGTGTTGCTTTGCTCCCCCCTCCCCGCATCGCAATGCTTTCTCTCCTCCTTCACCCCGCTCTTGCTCACCCCTCAGCTCCCTCTCGCCAATCATGAACTTGTGATGTTTGGAGCCCAAGCTCCTCATCTCATCTGAGCTCACGCTTATTAGTTGCCATGGGGAAATTAATCTCGGTGGGAGGAGCTTGAGATGGGGTTGTTCTGGCTAATGGAGGAACTAGTTGGGGACATCCATAGGCAGTGGATCTAGTCAATGAGAGGGGTGACCAGTCGAATTAGGAACACTGGTGGTTCAGTCGATTAAGCAGGCACATTGAAGGGAATGGATTTAAGCATCGCTATTTGGAGACTTGAGAAAAGACATTATTGTACCACAATTTTTATTTCTCTAGCCTTAAATTTAGAGCAGACTATTTGTTTAGGGTGTCTTGTCGCTTGGCATGGCTCCACTTCATTGATGAAGCTTTTTTTTTCCCTTCAGCTAGCCGAAGACTTGAAGCTAGATGAGAGAATGGGAGATGATTGGAGATGAGAGGATGTGACAATTAATAGATTGAAATACGAGGAGTATTCAATCATCTGGTGGACCACTTCAATCTCTAGAAATCAACTTATTTATGGACATATTTTTGTTATAGAAATTGATTCTTTCAGGGACGGAGGGAGTATTTTAGTGAACTGTTTGGCAAAATAATTCTACATTTAGATCTCTTTAAAACACACTCTCACAAAATTCTATGTAGGGCAATACAGGAAGTTGGAGCTAGGTGAAACTACTATTTTAATTTTGGGGCTTTGGCGTTTTTATCCTCGCTTTAAAGCGAAATGGTGATTTTACCCTCGTTTTTTTAACTTTGTGATTTTACCCCTGATATTTCAAAATGAAGGGAGAGTCTACCCCTGTTCTGTTAAGTCCCTTTAACGGTGTTAAAAAGGACCAAAAAAGGAGGGTAAAATCACCATTTCGCTTAAAAGCGAGGGTAAAATCACCAAATTCTCTTTCTTTTTTATTTCTTTTTTACCCTTTAATATGACATGTACCAACGGTGTTAAATAAGAAGGGTAGACGGAGGTTTCGTTTGAAAAAAAGTGAGGGTAAAAATGCAAAGTTGAAAAAAAACGAGGATAAAATCACCATTGGGCTTTAAAGTAAGGGTAGAATCACCAAATTCCCTTTAATTTTTATATATGTCTTATCCATCATGTGGTGGAACTTTTTTGTTTTACTCCATTTGGTACAAAAAGCACTCTGAAGCTATACATGTGCACCGTGTCGCGTCGCCGACACGCGTGTCGCGTGCCGCGCCGTGTCGTCGCGGCCGACCGTCATCCGCGTTCGGCGTGCCACCGGTGCCGAGGCAACGGCCCACGCCGGCCGCCCACGGGCCATCGGGCCGTGCCGCCGTCTTGAGCCGCCGTGGTGGGCGCGGCGGCTGTAGGGAGGTGGCCGGAGGCAGCTGGGAGAGCAGAGGCGGGGAGGGAGAAGGTCGCGCCGCCGCCATGCCTCCCGCGCGAGGGAGCTGCCGGCGGGGCGGCGGGAGCCGCCGCCGCCCTCGATGGAATTTCCGCCGCCGCCCGCCGTGCCGTCTTTACTCGACGAGGGCGGGCCGCTTCGGCTTTGCGGGCGCCGCCGGGCGAGGGCGTCTGCGGCGCTGCCTCGGCGAGGGCGGGCGGCGCTGCCGCGAGGGTGGCGGCGCTGAATCGAGCTTGGAGGCCGCTACGGCGATGCGGAGAGCCGAGAGACGCGCGACGTGAGAGCAGGGAGACTTGGGACGGGAAAGGATTGTTTTGGGCTATTAGCTGCTTGGGCCTATTGCACATCTTGCTTGGGCTGGCTTTTTTTAGAAATGCCGTGGGCTGTTGCCGGAATTAAAATCACCGGGCCACCGGGCCGCGTGCTCGTGACGGGCCTCGTGCCCGGTGGCGGCCCAGGCACGGCCTGGTCCCCCCCGCCGTGCGCGGCCCGGGCCTAGTGGCCACCGGCCATGCCGCGCTCGGGCCGGGCCAAAAGAGCGGGCTACGGGCCGTGCCACCGGGCATCGGGCTGCATGCACATATATACCTGAAGCTAATAAAGAAGTTGTGGCAAACAAGAGCCAGGTATTAGAGATGTTTTAAGGGTCAAAATACGTACACTACAATAGTACATGAATACCACATATTTTTATGCTGCTTGTAGTAGTTACATGTTCCATGTGTCAATATATTCTCGGTTTGTGGCTTTGTGAAATCGAGCTAGGTGTCTGCTCCACAGCCACTGTGTGCAGAACCTGGCTTGAGAGCCCGAGTAACTTGCAGGGCTTAACTATACCCTGTTAGGTGAAAAGAACCCATAGATTAATCAGGGTGCCATGTGAGTCGCTGAGGCTAACGGCGAGAAGAGAGATTGCTTCTCGTGTTCGCCGAATCTTGTGTGCAGCTGCGTATCTCGTCGACTCCCGGTGATTCCGATCTCCGTGTCATCGTTCCCCGCTGCACAGAGAGGCCGGAGTACCAAACAACGTGCAGAGAGAAACAACAAAAAGGTTGCACACTAAAAAATGCATGACCTGCAAGCAGGTTTAACGCCTAATTACACCGACCAAGTCATGAGCTAATAATCTACTACTCCAGTATATCCTATTAGGTTGATCTCCACCAGTTGGCCCAACGGTCAACTGGGCCCTTGGTTTCACGCCCTGATCGGGGGCGTACAGCCCAAGACAAGGCTAGTGGGCCCCTGTCGCGTAGCCCTATAAAGAGGAGGTGGTGGCCACGGTTTAGGGTACGAGGTTCATCACAGCAGCCGTCATCCCACTCTCCAATCCCTGTCCGATCGTGAGGGCGGGCTGCCAGCGACGGAAAGCTCCACCAGCGTCATCTCCATAGCGTCTCCGACTCCAAGACCGACGCCGCACCCTTTTCTGGTATGTCCGTACATCTCTCCTCTCTCTCTCTTCAACATATGTGTTCCACATGATCTACTCGATCCCAATTGAATAGTCGATCCCCTCTAGATTCTACTGCTAGTCGATCCCTATTTACAACATATGCGTGTAATTCGATCTATCCGACGTTTATGTACACATATAGATAGACAGGTTGTCAATGCAAGCAAAAGTTTAGCTTTGATTTATGTTGTTTTATGTCACGGCAAGAGACATGATCAACTAACTATAGTACTCTAAACACGATTGTCCACTAGTGTTTTTGATGGCGGTAAGCATGTTACAGCAACCCCATCAGCTTGGGGTAGCCAAATTTCAAAGTTTACCTATTTTATAAAATAGAGAACTTTTAAAAAGAAGAGGTCCGTAACCGTCTTGCTATTTTACAAAGTGTGAGCATCTATAGTTGGCTATATATGGCCACCGAAAATCAAGGATAGCCAACTTACTATTTTAAAAAGTTAGATAACATATCTATTGAAGGCTACATTTTGCAATACAAATTCTAAAATAATCTTCACCCGGTTGTTCGATTGATTGTTTATACGACTGATAAACCGGATGATACTATATATTTTGCTACGAGGAACAAGTTCAAGCGAACAGGGGGCACAACAAGAATAACTAAGTTGTTGGAGTTCCTCTTATTTTGACGATACGTGGCACAACAGGATAAAAAAAAAAAAAACCCGTACTCGTCAGGGGCGAAGCGACGTTGTGGCTTGTGGGTGCCCAGTAAAGTTTGAAAAACAATAGTAAAAACAAAATTTTACCATGTTTGCAGATAAAATTTTCACATCTATACCTCCTCTAACTTGTTACTCACTGTTTTAAAAAGTTAGATAACATATCTATTGAAACCTACATTTGCAACTACTGTATTGTGAAAGGAATTGTGGACAGGGCGCCGAGATCATCGCGGACAGACAAGTACCGAGGTACTACACGTAACACGAGTACTTACTTGACTGCTACGTTAGCGCTGACGTTGTATACTGTATGCAAAAGGAAATATACTTATAAATAATATGCAGCAAAAATGAAAAAGTTGCTGTATGGACGGTACGTGTCGTCGCCGACACTGGTCTCACATTGGCCAATGAAAACCGTGTGCGTGCGTGCATGCCACCGCTCGCTCGGTCGCTCGCTTCCAAACTCCAAGCCTTGTCCTTTGGTACGTGTCGTCCCTGCCACGAGCCTACGTTACATTCTTCTGCGTCCGCCGACGGCGCCGGCCGGTCTCGATCTCTTTTTCTCTCTCTCCGCGCTTCACTCACTGGCCGGCCGACAGCGCACACGACCGTCGTCGCATGCATACACATGCACGTACTGTTTGGCCCGCCGGCCGCCGGTGCATCGACACGACACGGCCTCTGGTGCCTGTGTGCTAGAATGGACAGGTAATAGCTGGGTCGCAGGCTCTAGCTGCTACTCCCAGCTAGGAGTGCACGAACAGAAGAGCTAGCAGCAGGACGTACACAGGTCCGACCACCAGCGGTGTCGGCACCCTCGTTTCGGTGTCGATCGACGGCGAACCGTGCGTGGCGCTCACCACACAGGACAGGACCATCCTCCGTCTGCGTGCGTGCGTGCAAAACCGCGTGCGTGCAAAACCGTGTGCGTGCGTGCCGTCGCTGTTTGCAAGTGTCAGCAACAGACATGCATCGTATAGGTAGCTAGGTATAGAATAGACCGAACAGTGGAAAAAACTAGTGGCCCGGGGACCGGCCGGTGGTGTACGTGGAGGCAATGCATGGCATGGTGCATGGCATGGCAACATCCCGGAGTATGCACTAGTAGCTGCGTGCAAGCCGGGCCGGGCACATGTACTGTACCAACAGCTCAATGAGGAGGCCGGTGCCCGTCCCGTCGACCTTCGACGGCGCAGCACAATGCCCCGGCCGCCGCCCCCGCCCCCGCGCGCGGAGAACGACAGAGACAGACAGGCTAGCCAGGAGACAAGCATGGTCGGCCCGGCCGGGCATGCAATGCAGCAGAGATCTGCATCACGCAGGCAGACAGGCACGCGAGAACGGACACGCGAAGAAGGGGTGCTGGCAGTGGCCAGGAGCAAGGGTGAGGGACGATCGGACGGACGTGCGTGTCAGCGGAAGCGGCCACGCCGTGTCGTGCACTCGTGTCCGCGCCCACAGGAGTGCCGCCACGACCACGCACGATGCCGCCAGGACAGGAGGGGCCGCGCGGGTGGCACGGCGCACACGCGTCCAAGTCCCGGGGGACGGGGCAGGCTCGCCGTGTCGCCCGCCGGATGGGTGGCCCGCGCCGGTCGCCGTCCCGATTCGCTGTACCTGCGTCTGCGTCTGCGTCTGCGTGCCCATGGGACTGACTGACTGACTCTTGTGTTCCTCCGACGCCTCCAACCGTACGTTTCGCCTTGAGATCAGTAACTGACTGCTGGTCGACCGTCGCACGCGGGCCACCTGGCCTGGCCGGCCGGTCGCCGGCGGCCGTGGCGACCCTGGAGCTGGGCGCGACAGCGAGCACCAATACAAGGTGCCTGCCGGGCTTGTTTCACGACGGACGGAGCCAGAAGCTAGCCATAGCCCGGGGCCTCTCGGCGACCCAGAGGCCGCCTGGATGGACATGGACGGCCGGTCACGGTCGCGGTCCCGGCCCCCTCCGTCCCATGGACGCCGATCCGGGCCCCAGCACCAGCACGGGACACCGTCGCGGGCCCCACGCCCCACAGATTCGCGGCGCGCCACCAACTATAAATACGGGCCGCCCTCCCCGCGTCCTCTACACACACCCGACTGCTCTGCTCTCCGGCCTCGCATCGCACACCTTCTTCCACCTCTGCTCTCCTCTCCTCTCCCCCAGGCACGCCCTGCAGTGACTGCAGGCACCGAGAGGCGAGAACAGAGCCGCTACTAGCTCTTGCTTGCCTCCACCTCTACCTCCAGCTCCAGCTCCAGTCCTTCTCACCACAAGCCTTCTTTCGATCCGGGTCAAGTAGCGGCTTGCTTGCTTGATCCATTAGCTGCGATGACGAAGCAGGGCGTGGTGGTGCCGGTGCCTGAGGCGGCGGCCGTGGCGGTGCCGCCCACCTCGTTCCAGTACCCACCGCCGCGGGCCGCGCCGGGCGTCGCCGCCGTGCGCAGCAAGAAGTACCTGCAGATGGGCGCCGCGGGCGCGAGCGCCGGCATCGGCGGCGCCGGATGCTGGGTGGAGTCCATGCGCGCGTCGTCGCCCACGCACGCCAAGGCGGCCGCCGCGCTCGCCGCGGGCGTCGACGAGGAGCGCTACGCCGCGTGGATGGTGCGTGCATGCGCGTCCTGAACCCTGCATTAGTTCTCCTCTGTTGGCATGCGTGCTGAAATGCATTCGGTTGGTCGGTCCTCTGCTTGTTCCAGGTGAAGCACCCGTCGGCACTGGGCATGTTCGACCAGGTGGTGGCGGCGTCCAAGGGGAAGCAGATCGTCGTGTTCCTCGACTACGACGGCACGCTGTCCCCATCGTCGACGACCC
This sequence comes from Hyparrhenia diplandra, assembly GCA_015847255.1. Lineage (NCBI taxonomy): Eukaryota > Viridiplantae > Streptophyta > Magnoliopsida > Poales > Poaceae > Hyparrhenia > Hyparrhenia diplandra. The sequence goes on along the minus strand of JADLZK010009279.1, from coordinate 54,062 downwards.
CGACGCCGCCTACATGTCCGACACGGTAAACATGCAGTACTGGATGCCGGCGACTGACTGATCATACTCGATCCCCTGCTGCTTCATGCACCTGGATGCCTCTGAGTGACTGATCTTTGTTTCTCTCCGGCCTGGCAGATGCGGCGGGCGGTGCGTAGCGTCGCCAAGCATTTCCCCACGGCGATCGTGAGCGGCCGGTGCCGCGACAAGGTGTTCGAGTTCGTGAAGCTGGCGGAGCTCTACTACGCCGGCAGCCACGGCATGGACATCAAGGGCCCCGCCAAAGGGTCCCGGCACACCAAGGCCGCCAAGGTAGCCATCCATCGAGACCCAACCTTTCTTCTTCCGCCCACCCGAAAGGGGGAAGATACTTATCTTGCTCTGTGTGGCTCACAGGCCAAAGGCGTCCTCTTTCAGCCGGCCAGCGAGTTCCTGCCCATGATAGAGCAGGTAACATTCACCTGGATGGCCATGGCTGCTTTTCGATCAGGTCCATCTTTGTCTGCAACTGCAATGCTCAGTTTCCTGGTTATTGGATCATCAGGTGCACGATTCTCTGGTGGAAAAGACCAAGTGCATACCTGGAGCCAAGGTGGAGAACAACAAGTTTTGTGTGTCTGTCCACTTCAGATGCGTCGATGAGAAGGTAGGTTCTGCACTTCTGCTAGTGGAGTGGAGTGGGCCACACTCCTTTTCTCTTCATTCACATATATATATATTTAGGATTTAATCTCTTGTGTTTTACCATGATCGATCAATCAGAGCTGGAGCACATTGGCTGACATGGTGAAGTCGGTTCTCACGGACTACCCGAAGCTGAAGCTGACGCAGGGGCGGATGGTGTTCGAGGTCCGGCCCACCATCAAGTGGGACAAGGGCAAGGCCCTCGAGTTCCTCCTCGAGTCCCTGGGCTTGGCCGACTGCACCGACGTGCTCCCCGTGTACATCGGCGACGACCGCACCGACGAGGACGCCTTCAAGGTGCTCCGCAAGCGCGGCCAGGGCGTGGGCATCCTCGTGTCCAAGCACCCCAAGGACACCTCCGCCTCCTACTCGCTGCAGGAGCCCGCCGAGGCAAGTGAAGTGATCGATCACCGTCTCCGCCGCCGGCCCGGCCGTGACGCACCGATAGACGCTGACATTCTTGTTGCTTGTGCAGGTGATGGAGTTCCTGCTGCGGCTTGTCGAGTGGGAGCGCCTCTCCAAGGCCCCCCGCCCCAAGTGGTGATGGACCGACGCCGACCCGGGGCGGGGCCGCCGCCGGCGATCACCATCGGCGATCACCATGGTCGGAGGGATTAATTAGTATATATATATATAAGTAAATTGTCCTACGGGTGATTAATTAGGAGGGATCGGAGGGACTAATTAATTAATTAAGATCCCGCGTCCGTCAGCGTGGTGTCGTACGTTACCTTGTTAACCCACTCCTAGTCCTACTCTTACTGAGGGACGAGGAGAGTGAGCTGAGACGAGATGAGACTTGTTCATAAATCACTTACAGCCATGTGCGTCCACGGCGCCCTCCCTTGTTTTTACGGGAGCCGGAGTGCTTTGCCGGCCGGGGACGAGGAGAGGCCGGACTGGAGGGCTCTAAAAAGGACAAGGCCTTTTGCTTTCTTGGCCCCTGGCGGTCAATGATGTACATGCTGCTGTGTTGTGTATGACTGTATGTACGTAGTATTTACTACTACAACTACTACTCTCCAAGACTCCAACCATGAACCATGGCTGCTGAGTTCTGAGACTGTACAATAGCGACTGTCGATGTTTATGTATGGAATCATCTCTATAAAAGAAGCTTGCTTTTCTCACTACAATACTACTCCGTGTCTCCATACATTTGTCCCTTGTTCTCACTCTGTGCATACTTACATGGTACAGTACATTTGTGTAATGTTTTCAGTGGAACGAACGAATGAATGTCTAGTCTAGAAGGACCGTTACATACAACCCTGAAGAAAGCCACACGACACAAGTCCCTTGGCCTACAACTAAATGTAGTAGGTGGTGGCCTGGACCTTGGACTGCTTTTTGGCTGCCGCTGGACATCCATCCGTCCCCTTCTCGGCCACTCCCAAGTCCCATTTTCCCATCCGGGTCCAGGATGCACATATGATATGTCCCTGTTGGACCACATAGTCTCCATACATGCTATGGCTATGCTACTACCAGCTTGTGTGCAATGTATATTATCTGCTCAAAAGGGGCCTCCCTGAAAGTTGGCTACTTTCTTGTCAGCATTTGTTGTTTTTACCCGAGCGCCTGCCCTGAGAGGGTGTGATCTGTCCGTTTGGCTAAGATATGATTCCTAAAAGGGATATTCTAGAAACTAGGTCAAGGCAGTAGGGCTCCGATCCTTGCCATTTGCCAAAGGAGATTTCGACAGGCTAAGGCTAGGCTATGCACAAGTACGAGTGGAACCTCCACAGGTCATGATAGATGAGCTACTTTGCCAACAACTACACTTGTCGTGGTTACTTGTTGCGTATATAGTCCCTCTTTTTTCCAAAATTATATAATATAAGGCGTGCATGAACTATATAGAAGTAAATTTCCATCTTCTAAAAAAAAGTGCAATTTGTATGGTATGTTTTGTTCACTCAATACGGGGCTGTTTGGATTGAACCCTGAGAAAAATTGCCTGGACTGGTAGGTTACTGGATGTTGCCTGGAGTGCGTTTGGTTTGAACCCTGGATAGTTGCCTACGCCAGGCAAGGATGGTCTCCGCCCAGGCGATCAAAACGAGTGCCTGGGTGCTGTAGGACGTTGCCTGGCAATAATTACCGTGTGTGACAGACTGTTGTCTCTTCTGTTCTTTTTCTTCTTTTTTCCTTTGTTATATTTCTTCGGTGAATGAGCCACCTGATTACTCCAGCTATTTTCTCGTCACAAGTAATAGGTGTGGCTCTACCGCCATTAGTAGATTTTGTTCTATCCATTCCTCAATTATCTTAATTATTATATTAGATGCATGAATTGCTAGGAAATAAAATATGTAAAGTATTAGTATTTTATATTATTATAGTTTTTCCTTTTTACACGTAAAAGAATATTATATGCGGTGTAACAACTATTATAACAGTAATTATGTATGTTTTAAATATGTATTATATCCTTTATTAGATATCCGTGCAATGTGCTTCCAACCAAACGCATCTCATATAATTTGCCCGCCCAGGCAGATTCCATTGAATTCCCAGGCAACTTCCGGGTAACACTTTTTGCCGTGCAAGTAGTCCAAAGCTTCCATCCAAACAAGCCCGCACATTTGTGATTCTTGGCTAGAGCATCCTGGTTGTGGTCGAAGCCACGAGGGCCTGGTTCGAACCTTGCACCCCTTAATGAAAAACGGAGTGGCACATTTTGCCTTTCTATTTCGTTTTTAGGTTTGAATCCCAAATCACGCCTTATTTTTCATTATCTAAAAAAATTGGGACGAATTGAAAAAAAATAACGAAAGCCAATAGATAGAGTATAGTTTTGAGACTTGCTTCCAAACGCATCTTGAATTTAATCAACAAATGCAGAAACTTAGGTCCCGTTTGGTGGTCGCTCTTACTCTTCTTACAACATCAAAGGAGCCAGAGCCGAAGAAGCGAAAAAATAAACTGTAGCTTCTTCTGGCTCTATGTTTATTTTGGTAGAGGAAAACAACTCCAATCAACAATGCTGCTATAGTAGAAGGTGTAGAACGAGTTGAAGCAAAAAAAAAAAAAAAAAAACACGCTTTTAGGAGTGTGTTTGAAAAAAAAAAACATTTCCATCTATGATTCATTGGTTGAGCTGTGGGGTTCAGGCGGTGACGGTCATCATTCATTTGTGACGACCTTTGAATCAGTGGCGCGGCTACACATTCCAAGATGAATTTATTATGGTTAAGAAAAAGAGAGCTTAATGTCAATATCTATGGAAATGTGTTGCCGTTGATTGAAAATGGACGATGGAGACACCGAGGCTTTGCATCACAGAACATCATGCATATAACTTGTCAAGGAACCGGACAACCCAAATTTAACGAAAATTATTAATATTTATATGAGGTATAAAAATATTGCTAAATTAGTTCTTTCATATATGTTTCATAATAAACTTATTTGATGATATAAATCTTAATGGCTATTTTGTATAGTGAAGTCCAATCAAAGTTTAGATTTTCTTTTGACTCATTAGGATGCAATATTTTTAATTATTTATCGGACGAATGAAGAGAGAGTTAGACAAAGGAAAAGGTTTCCAAACAACAATTTTACAGGACACGTTTTAGAGAACCAAAATGTAAGCCCTGACTAAAATTAGTTAGGGGTGTTTGGATCCAAGACATATATTTTTGGCTAGACAAAAGTGCCCTTCTCATTTTATCTTTTTTCTGCTTTGGCACCACCTCTTTTCTTGTCTTCTCTTGCCCACCCATGCCCTTCTCTCTACTCTCTCATCTCACGTGAGACGGCAACCGACATCCTTGCCCCAACTACTCTCCCTCTCCTTTAACCCTCAACACAACTCGAAATAGCATGCTAGCGGCCAAGACTGGGGCGGTATCAGTGGTGGCTAAGGCCGAGGTCATTGCGAAGGTGGTCAAGGTGGCTTAGAGTGACTGACATGGAGGCTTGTCGCTTGGTTGAGGCCATCATGGAAAGATCCACTTCGGGATTGGCGGATCGAGGTTGACACGACCCGGATCTTGTCGGTCAATGAGGAAGGTAGCGAGACAAGGTCTTGTTGGAAGCCATGGCCACAACAGAGACTAGGGGTGCGAACGACCGATATCCATGCTATTTATGTTCTCAAGCACCCTTAAAAGGTTATCAACAAGATGTCAACAAAGGCGAGCTATAACCAACTCACCTATCATGCTAACTCTTTCACAAGCATCATGAGCATAATTTACACTTCAAAATTCCTATCTTCAATATACTTGCATATTAGGTACAACACATTCCGAGCTTTGTGGTGCTTACTCGAATGGTCCAGGTGTCGCTACCAAATGGTCTAGCAATGCACAACGTTAGACTTGCACAATCTACATCTGCACAATACTACAGATAGTTCTACTCGGACCACTAGATAGTCAGGCCAAGCGTTTGGACACGTGTAACATGCACCATTGTTGCACTGCACATCCCTCTCTCGCCATGAACCCACACCTATCAACCCCAATACCACACAACACCCACCAATATTCTTCCTATCTTCCCTTCCCATTCTTCGATTTACCAAAACAAGAAAAAGAGAAGCGAGGAGCAAAGAACAAAGGACAAGGAGAGGAGAAAGAGGAAGGAGGAGGTCCTAAGTTTTCCTCTTTCTCAAGCTCTCATGGCCGTCCCCAAAGTCGGTCTCCTTCCACAAGGTGGCTCAATCAAAAGCCACCTCTATATTGCCATGTGAACCTACCTTAGAGGAAGAGAGTTGCAACGTTGCCCGCACAAGGGAGAGGCAGAGGCCGAAGATGTCAGCACCATAATGAGCGTCGATCAACCACCGCAAAAGTAGTGCCGACGCCCACTGTTGCCACCACAAAAGCCGTAGATCCGACGGGTGAAGGTAGATCCGCCCCCGATCGTCCCGACCGCTAGGTTTGCGAGAAGCCGTGGGAGCTGCAGAAGCACTCTATTTTGGGGGCTGCCACCGCCACATGCCAGAGGGCGGCGGCAGCGGCTGGAGGAGAGGGGGGCCGCTTGATCATTCCCCGAATATGCATCTTCAAAGGTAGGTTCACAAGGCAATATAGAGTGGCTCCTGATTGAGCCACCTCTGTCTGAAAGTGCTCGTATTGCTGAAATCGTTTTTGTAGTAGTTATAGTGTTGTAATATGAAACTCAATTGAGATGGCGGTCTTTATTTACGATACAATATCATATCCTTATGAATTGAAGAATTTGTCCCAGTTTCCTGCTCTTTTAACCCTCTAATAAACTAGTCAAGGCCAGTCTTTTTCAGTTGCGAGGAACATGAATCAAATTGGACAGGAGATTAACTCCTTTGACAAGAAAGAAAAAGGATCCAAACCGCCATCTCGCCTCAAATCACAAGCCGAAGCCACAAATAGAGCTTTCACCGCGCAGCTCAACGTTCTGAATGAATGCGTGTGATTGTCATCAGCTGATTGACACCCCACAGATTTTTCAGCTTTGTTCTCCTCCAGTTCCGGCCAGCTATCATTGGGTGGCGGGCACCCTGGAAGAATAGCCGGTCGACAAGTAAGCTAGTACAGTCACAGGGGCGCCGGCCGGACCCCGGCCCTGCCGTGGTTTCTTTCTTTCTTTCTACCGTCTCTTGCTTTACGTCTGTTCTCTGATCGACAGGGACGCCTGATTGATTTCTACGCGCTGCACCAGGATAGGGTTAGGATGAGACGCCGTCGTCCTCATCATCGTACACCCATGACTCATTCCATCGACAGATCGGTTGCGAAACACTGGTTGTACTTGTACTTGTACCGAATTAAGAAGGCCTTTTGGGATGGATTCCTGACGAAACGTTTCGCTTCTTCGATCATGGTCCAACTTGCCCGTGGTGCATGGTGTCGTCTCAAGATGGCGCCATCAGGAAACCCGAAACAGTCACTTCCTGGGACTTGAAGAGTGCATCCATGCGCTAGCATTCCACCATTATCTATCTCTCTGCTCGATCACCATGCGCATGGACTCACTCAGACATGTACAGGAGGGGTGTGCGATAAGAAGCTGTAACTATTAGTAGTACTGTAGAATTGTTGCTGTTTGTTACCCATCAATCAGGTAAAGAAAGCAGCAAAAGGATTGGGCTGATCTATCACTAATAAATGGTAAACAGTAGCTAAAGTGCATTCATGCATCCTATCTCGTGCTCCCATATATATATGTAGCGACGAAAACAAGTGTCACCACCCACTCACAGGGCACTCCATCCAGGCCAAAGAGATGAAACAATGATAACCACCAGGCTAAGAGCTTTCTCTGATTTGATCCAAAACCTTATTATATACTAATCCTAGATGCACGCTTTGATCGATCGAGCGACCGCACACGTGTAAATGCAAAATATGTACTAGATTCACATAGGAAGCTAGAAGAAAAGAAATATATAAGCTTAAAATCAATGGCGAGCTAGGGGCGATGTGATCCAATATAATCCTGCACCACCATTGGCCTCCTTGGATCACAGTCAGCCCCACATCAAAAGGGGGCCAGCATCAGGCCAAGTGGAATCCCTGGATGGTAATCACAATCATTTCACCTCTCAGATGGAGGATATCCTTTTCGGAGCCAATTAGCTATCGATGAGAGGTGCCGCCACTAGGCAGCCATGTGATCCAATGCCTGTGATCCATCGAGGGAGTTGGATTCCACTTTGGTTGTTGGGCTGCTGCTTTCCCTTTAATTTCCCCCGGTGGAATATCATATAGTATGGAACAAGAGGAATTCATAAAGAAGATGAACAAGCCAGAAGCATGCATGCTTTCTTTCCTTCCAGGCAAATCGATGGATCCAGTGTATATGATTGGTGGCCAAGCTATAGTATATAGGAGTGAGGAGAGGGAGGCATGCTCCATGCACTCGTTGATGATGTGCACATTACTGGCTGAAATGCAAGCATGCTCGTAGATCTTTCTTCAGGGTACACGGCGCCCATCAATTAGTAGCCTGTCCTCATAGCTAAACAATCTAGGAGCATCTGATCTATGCATAATTTAAGCAGTGTTGGTTAGGAACCAACAACATTATATTCCCATTGAGCTCGGCTCATGATTGTGAACCCTCCTCGATCATGCGCAGGCGAATATTAGGCTCAAATGAAAAGGACGCGCGCTTTCAGTTGCATTTGCATTGGTCTCTTTTGTTTCCTCCAAAGTTGGTGTAGCAAATGAACGAGAGGTGCCTCTGCATGTCCACTGACTGAGCTGAGTGAGCCGGACTGCATGAAACGGACCTGCCTGATATTGCAGTGTGTTTTCAGTCGGGTCCTTTTCTTGTTTGTGTATGTATATATAAAACTGTGCTTGCTGTAAAGGAATATATAGATAGATACATCCGTGAAAGATGAAGAAGAAAAATCAGTTTTGAAGAAAAGGCACGAGTCGAATCCCAGGTGCAGGTTGGCTAGCCCATCGCTTTTGCATGTGTCCCTCCGGCCTTGTACGTCTTTGTTCCAATGGCACATCACATAGTTGCTTTAAAATTAAAAGCATGTATGCTTTGTCCAAGATTGCACGTGTCGATCTGTAATGAACCTACAGTGAATCTTATTTATATTTTCCCAACTGTGTCTTACAGTTTACAGTTTACAGTTACAGTTACATGGAATCAGTTCTGTGCAAATAAAGATTTCCTTTTCCCATGCGCGGGTGTTTGAAGAAAAGGGGCCTAGTTCAAAAATATTTGCACAAAGTAATTCCAATTTCCATTAATTTTTTAAAAAATTGGGAATATTTATCAAGGATACTTTTTATGCCTCTATTTATAATAATTTATGGAATTTTTATCATGTTCATTTTATGAAATATATGGCGCGGTTTGGCAGCGGAAAATGTCTGCTTTGCTCATGGGCTTCAGGGAGCATGCTGCACGATGTCCTGTAACATTAAGCTTAGCAGCCCAAGCCCAGTTTGGATTTATCTCCCACATTCATCAACCTTCTTCCAAATGAATTGGCTTGTAGTCCAATGGTAGGGCGGTCCCAGTGGGGACGCTACCCACCGGGGTTCAAATCCTGGTGCTCGCACCTTTTTCCTCGATTTTCCCGGGATTTTCCGCGTTATGCATTAAGTGGTAGCGGCGTTCCGTCGGCGGCGGGCGCCAATGGTGACTTCGAGAATCTCCGGATCTACCGGTGCTTTCGGTCCCTTCGGAGGTGCTCATAGGGGTAGGGTTTGCGTCACGTGTGTTCATAGAGTGAGTGTGCGCGGCGTGTTGTGAGTGTCTGCGTTGTACTGTCATCATTCTCAAAAAAAAAAATCAACCTTCTTCCATTATGCTGCTCATTTTAAAAAAAAAAAAAAAAAAAAAAAAAAAAAAGGACTTCTTCCACGTAAAGCCAACCACGCAGGCGGGCGGAGTGCCAAGTAGCCGTTGTGCCAATGCGGTGAGGTGTTTACTAGGCAAGATGTTGAAATGTATGGACCAAATCTCCGAGAGATAAACGTAAGAAGAAGTTTCATTGGAGCAGATTTCGTCTTTGAAGGACGAAAGTCAAATGTCGACGACCTATTTTAATTAGCTAGAAGCTCTGTTAATTTTTCAATAGGTAGACATATTTGGTTTTTGATCCTCCAGATGAAGCATGTAGTTTTTATCCTACTGAATAAATAAAGTCAATGCTCCCCTAAAAAAAAAGTAGCCATAGTGTTACATTGAAAAAAAAAATACTCTAGCTTTAGGATAAATATGTTCAAGGTTATGTAAAAAAAAAATGTGCCATCAATATATGTGATTTATTTCAAGAAATGTAGCTACTAAAAAGATTTCAGCTTCATGCCAAAATGTTCAAAAAGTGAATGTTGTGAGCATGTGTCGGGACGAATATTACCGGTACCCCTAACACGCACCAAATCAGTGCAAAAGACCAAAGACACCTAGCCCGATTCAGCTTGACCAGAGCTCGGTCCACGAGGCCGGGGTCCCGCCTCGAAGCGAAGCTTCCCGCTCGCCGCGAGCTCTAAGACCGGGCGCCAAACTCCACCACGCACGAGCACTGACCTCGTAACACCGAGCTCGGGTCGTACGAGCTTAGAAGCCGTACGACCAAGCCCCGCTATCTCGAAGGGACACGTGGTCGGTTTTCGACTCGCACGACCTCGAGGTTGCGACGCCAAAAAGGCCACGAGCTCACAGACCTCTACAGTGACCAGCCGCCCATTCCAGCGAGGGAAGGGCAGGGTCAACTCTACAGTAACAGCATCTAGTCGTAATTGAGTGTTACAGCTATCGGCCGCAGCTACAGTCTGTGGCAAGATACTGGTAACAGGAATCCAATCTCCTGGCGCATGCGCAACAGCATCTTGATAGGACGAGCTCGAAGCCACGCCAACCGCTACGGACAAAAGGAATCTTTACCTCCTGTCGAGCTCTCTCGTCCACACGTTTCGCCGTGCCTCGACCGAACTTCACGCTTCCCTCGGCCAGCGGCGTGGCGGTGCGGCGGCGCACATCTGAATGGCGGGCGAGGGCGTGCCCGACGGCCGATGGGACGCCTCCCTGCCGTAACACTCGATTGGAACGTAACCAAGCACGCCTGTCACAAACCAGATCGATCAGGCGTGACACGTGGCGAGCGCGCCCTTGGGGGGCAGCGCGGGCGGCTCGGGTGGTGATGGTGGCGTCGGCGACCGGAGGGAGGGCGGCGCCGCCGCTACCTGGCTGGCGGGCGCCGGGCGGTGGAAGCGGCGGTGCGGCGGCGGTGGTGGCGTCTTGGGCGGCGGGTGGGCGGAGGGAGGAGCGGGGGAGAGAGGGAGGAGTTGGGATAAATTTTCTTTATTTGCTTGTTGCCCCGAAAAGATTCTGAGACCCCTTACTTTTATAGCCCTGGCTAGTGGGACTTGTATCGCAAGCAATCTCTCTAAAGGTTTCCTTATAGATTGGAATACCTTTTATAAGCATATCCTATTTATTTTCCTAATAAGGGTCTTCCTTATAGATGGAATATCCCCTTGCACACCAAAAAGCCTAAGATAATCCTAGTGAATTTCCTTCTTTATTTCTGAATTAATTGCCGAAGAATTCGCGGAAGGGATGCGGAGGCGGAGGCGGCGCGACGGGCATGCCACGGCGGCGCCGCGGCCGCCCCCCTCGGGCCTCGTGGGCCTGTCCTTACGGGCCCTATCTCACGGGTCATGACAACGCCCCGGTCATCATTATGAAGCCAGCGAGCTCCCGAGCTCGCCCAGACCAGTCCTGGACGGCGAGATTCCTACGCCGCCCTCCTCTACGCCGAGCAGAATAGCAAGGCAGGCTACGGAGCAGTAGGGTAGCGGCGCACGCGTAACTGACACACCGACGTGCCCTACTGTCGGCACGTTTTATATTTTACCTCTTACTCCACGTCGTCTCCCGTGGCCTCCTCATGTACACCCCTTGGACTATAAAAGGGCCCCCTTGGCCGTCGGGAGAGGGCAAGCAACTCAGCTCACTCTCCACTCTCATAACACACTCCACGATATTGGCACCGACCTCAATCACAGAGATCTGGGAGCTCGCTCCCTCTCTCGAACCAGCTTGTAGCCACCCCTCTACGAGCCCCGAGCTCGGATTAGTGACTCCAACTGGACTAGGGCACCGATTTGCCTGAACTAGTATAAACCTTGTGTCATTTGTCCCATGAGCTAGGCCATCGAAACACACACTAGCTAGTCGACATCTTTGGACCGTGGTTTAGAACCATGACGGCATGAAAGAAAAAAATCCTAACGAAGACTATATGTTATTCTCAGAATCAAACAAATTTTCCTGAGGAAACAAAATAATGACCTAAGCAATTGAAAAAATTCAAACGATGAAAAATGTTCAAATAAATACCATTCCTCTCGATATCGAGAACTTGTTTCAAACAAAGATGAAATGTTATGAGTAAACAAAAGAAGTTCGCAGCATAAAGTTGAGTACAACACAATGGAAGCTGGCATAACATTTATGTCACAACATGTACAATGATTTTGAAACTTCAAAACACTAGTTTAAAAACAAACATCTAAATTGAATTTTGAATGCACTATTGTTTTTCTTACTTCAAATGCTTTATAGCAAGATCCCACTTCAATATAGAAGAACTTTTTTTTTTTTTTTTCTCATGATTAAATTTAGAATATTTTTGTTTATAAGTGACAATGTTCTAGCTAGAACATTATAGGTTCATAAGCATAATATTATAGGTTGACACGAGAAAAATGTTGCAGCCTAGGGGAAGAATATTATAGGCTCATAAGCATAATATTCTAATTGAGAACACAAATGGGTAATATTTAATTCATGAGAATAATGTTCCAAGACAATGACAATAATATTCTAGATGTAAACAACATTATTACAACTTAGAAGAAATATACCAATTCAAGGTGATAATATTTTATGTTCATGAGAATAATACTCCTAATTAAGGAAAATAATATGTAATGTTTAGAGGGATGATATAACCATCCATTATAGAAATGAAAAAAGTAATAATAATATCCTAGATTTAGTATAATAATAACATCCCATGCAATGAAAGGAAATAAAATATAAAAATACACAAAATAAAATATAAAAACATAAAAAATAAAAATGAAAAATAAAATTATAGTTCAAGAGATTAATATCTCAACCAAGGAGAACAATGTTCCATGTTTAGGTGATCAATATTCCAGGATCTCTATAGAAATATTTGAGGTTTAGAAGATCAATATTCTTTTCCTAGAGTAAAATGAGGAAAAGGGAATGTAATCGCAAAAAAGATGGAAAAATAAAAATAAAAAGTAAATGATATTTTTTTTATACAAAATAAAAAGGGACATATATACAAAAAAAAAATACTTAGAAATACAAAAAAGACCACCTTTGACAACCTCTAGTTAGTTGGAGTGTTGGGTTAGTTGGGTCCAAAGATATAAAAAAAGGAAACAGCCCACAGCTCGGTGACGGTCGTCGAATTGCTATTGAGCCTGTCGGGCCAATATACAAATAGAAGCGGCGAAGCGGGCCACGATGATGGGTGACAACGACCATGGCCAGAATAGGTAACTTGAGAGGCCGTACGTCAATTGTGAGATAAAAGGCCCTATGCATTAACATTAACAAAACAATTATCATCCTCTCAGAAAATAAAACAATTATTATCAGAAGGAAGCAGGTATGTGGTAGACTCGTAGCTATCATCTTATGGCTTATGCAGTGGGCGACGCCACATGCATTTTGCACACAAGAGTAAAAAACAAAATTATCAACAGTGAGTTTCAATTCCCATGTATTACTATTAAATTATGACTTTTTCATTAGCAGTGCCACCATAAATTTAAATTTAGAGTTGGCTTCGTCACTGCTTATGTCGTGGCTTATGGTGTAAGTGTATTGTGTATATATATCATGAATTCATGATGCCTCGGTGGACACTACTAAGAAGTGCTGATACCCCCTAAACATATGATCGAGGACAAGAGCCATGGATCCGTACCTTTATTTTGTCATCATCATCAGGAGGTTGCACGGTTCCGTCTCACCATCCGATGATGCACATGCATGTGCCATGACACGTTTTTATGGATCAGATCATGCATGGCCCTCCAACAGTACTGTTCATATGTCTGTTCTGAAAGTAGGTCATCAAAACTTTACTATTTTTGACCATGCCACAACATATATAATAATATCAAATTATATTAAACTGATTCACCATAAAATATATCTTTATCCAGTATAACTTGCCACAAATTAAATTAACTTTTGGAGTTGTCCTAAAAATCAAGCTACTTTGAGATGACTAAGTTTATTGAAAAGAGCATCAATATTTATAATTTTGAATTAGTATCACTAGATACATCATAACATATATTTTTATAATGTACTCGTTTGGAGTCATAAATGTTATTTTTCATATAAAGTTAATCAAACAAAGATAATTTAACTTAGGATGATTCTAAGAATTAATTTATTTTGGGATATCCACGGGGGAGAGTATTTATCTGCGTTGCTTGATCTTAATATATTTTCCTATGAATTAGTTAAAATTGGAGAAGTTTGAGTAGTGACAAAAAGCTAAAACATCCAACATTTTCGAACATAGGGAGGATAACAAATGAGTGATTTTAAGACCTGTTTAGTTCCTCTTTTTTGCCAATTTTTTTGTGTTTTTTATCCTATTGTTTAGCAAAATGGAACTGAACACCATGGTGAAAACCCAACAAATATTGAGGTATTTTGCATTCTTCATTTTGCACTCAAGAGGTCCAAAAGAGAGGAAAAAAGAACGTCATGGGAACAAGATATGTGCATGGCAAAAAAAAATTGTATGCAACTATTACTAAGATGAAAAATTCTGCATTCCATATTTTGATGCAACAAAAAATTTGTATTTGGCATTTTGCATTCCAAAGGGATCTAAACACACCCTAAATTAAAATGTGAAACAAGGATTTCACTTAGCATTTCACTTGTTAACTTGAAATGCAATCATCGAAGATGATAAATAATGAGAACCCCCTGAATTGATCCATGTGTAATCATCACGGGGACAAGGGATTTGGCGGGGAGCCACTTTACGTACAAAAAGTTTGGCGAGGGCCACTTCCATTGTTGCATCCATCTACTACTATTGTTGCAATGTCAACGCACAATTATTACACAAAAAACTTGCAGCATCTACAAGTTATACCATCCAAAAACAAGTAATTTTTTTGGCACTTTCTAAGGTCGTGCCTTTTGATTTCTCCCTCTTGAATCAATCTCACATATACTATTGTAAGTAATCATGATTTACATATAAGAGTATACATAAACCTACTTAACGCCGCCAAAAGTTTGGCGAAGCCAGGTTTTTCAAGTGTCAATCATAGGTATTCTCTTATATGTAAACACCTTTTCTAGTCCACCGGTAGTTAGGCATGATATATAGATGATACTTGATACCCATACCAATGAGTTGGATTTGGTACAAAAATGGGAGCTATTTTAGTTTAGGCACTTCAATTATAAAGAAACAATCATATACAACTAGTACAATTGAAAAGACAACCCACAAGAGACAATCAAGTTTTTTTTATAATCAAATAATGATAAAATTTCATGTTGCCTGGAGAACAATAGAAAATTAAGCACCTAAAATACATGGAAATTACACGTGCATATACACAAAGGCTTTTGGTATGGAGTTTCACTAACATATACCCATAATATGGAGCAGATTACCTTATTCTATTTAGATGACAAACCAAATGTTACTACAGACCATCATCTGTTTGGTGATGTTGTTTTGTTATAAGATGCATCTGATGATGACGAGGTCTGAAATAGACAAGTTGCGATTAAAGACCCCATCTTTTTCATAATCATCGAAGATTGTGCTACCCATTCTATGTCCAAAGTGAACACATAAGTGGTCTAGGTGACAATGAAGATCTACCAAGTAGAGGCAACGTCTCCTCGACTACCATACCCGAAAGGTTGAGGACAAGTTGAAAGGTCCTAAATGGCTAGAAGGGGGGGGAAATAGCCTAATAAAATTTTCTACAAAACACTAGACAAACTTGTTAGAAAAACAAATGGCGATAAAAGCGTTTGCTCTAGCTCTACTTGTCGGCAAGCCTCCTAGTTGCTATGATCTCTAGTTCACTCAAATTGCTAAGTCACTACTTTACCAACTAGGTGAACTAACTAAAATACACTAAACAAGTCTAAGCAACTAGCAAAGCTACACTAACTACTCTAGCACAAGATATATATCAAAGTAATGCAAGAGAGTAGAAGTGATATACCACAATGTAGAGGTGAGTCAACCAATCACCGTAGGATGAATATCAATATGAACAATGGAGCCAATCACCAACGGATGACAAGTGACAAATAGAGACACAATGATTTGTTCCCCGGAGTTCACTTAGTCACCATCAACCTACTCTCCGGTTGTGTCGACCTTCTCACGTGTGGGTCAAGATGGAGCTCACTCCAAGCCAATTGCCTTTAGGCTTCTTGAACCCAAAGCAAATGAGAGGTACTCACTAACACGAGCAATGTATTAACTTGCAATTCGTCGTCCCGACGAGGATGCACGGTCCTCTCACAAATCACCGGAGGTGGCCAAGAACAATCACCAACTCTTGCCAACGCCTCCACCAATCACCAAGCCGGCTAGGAGTGGTGCTCAAGAGCAACAAGAAAACCACCGGCTCACAACGATCCCCAAGTGCCACTAGATGCAAAGATCAAAGCAAAGTGCACTTAAATCACCTCAACTCACTAGAATGATGCTCACAAGCAAAGGGAGTGAGGAGGAGGATGTTTGCTCAGCTCAAAGGGTGTTAGAATGTGTAAGAATGACCAAGAGACCTCCCCATGGCCAGCCAAACACATATTTATAGTCATCCCATCGAAATAGAGTCGTTAGGTTCGAACTCGTCAAAAAACGCGTCTGATCTTGACGCGCGCCGCCGGACGCAAATCGCCAGACGCCGCCAGCGCGCCGTGTCAACCGGCACCGGGCACCGCGCGACACAACGCCGCCGGGACGCTGCCAGCGCGCAGCGCGCCGTGCTGTCGGCGCCCCCGTCCGGGCGACCCTCCGTGACATGCTCTTCGGACTCGCGTCGCGCGCGCCGGACGCACCGAGAAGCGTCGGCGCCGTTCAAAGCCGAGCTGTCGGAACCTCGCCCGGTGTCGCTGTGACTGCTGGGACTCATCGAGCCCAGCGTCGGGCGTGGCGCGGGACGCGTCGGCGTCCCGGCCAGCCCCTCAACACTACGCCCGGACGCGCCCGGGCGCCGCGTATGCCGCGTCCGTCGTGGGGTCACTTTTGCGCGCGAGGTTTCCGTTTTTGCGTCGCCTCGACCCCGACTTGCTACTCAACAAGTATACCAACTTGAGCACGAGAGTTAGCATGTTTTCACCACCACGATGCATCCGGCGCAATAGAAAATAGACGTTTCATTTTCTCGAAAGCGTCGAATGCATCGTGGTGAGCGGTACCCAAACCCATCTCAACCCTGCAACCAACACCGCCTTCGCAAATGTGCCAACACCACCACGTGTACATCACCATGTGCTCGTGTGTTAGCATTTTCACAAACAATTTTGAAGGTCGGGTTAGCTCTCTAGGTTAGAATGCATGCAAATGATTTTGAACCTAGAGGCACATGAGGACCGATATGTACGATAGTTTTTCCCTCTTTATAGTACGGCTTATCGATCCTAAATCACTCACACCCTTTATGGTGTCTTGAGTACAAAATTAAAATGGCCCTATGGATATACTTTTGCCTTGAGCCCATTTTGATCCACGAACCACTCCAAGTTGCGCACTTGATCATCATTTGGATCACCTCGACCCATCCACCATGACCACCATGCACCAACCTTGGCTTGACCAATCTCCAACTAAATCAAACACTTAGCATAGAGAGATTAGTCCTAGGATGTCACTAATTAGCCAAAACCAATCTAGAGATCTTCACATGTCCTATTCGTCCTCCTTCACCAGTGAGCACGAGAACAAGATGTCGACATAAGTCCTATGATAGCCCATCTAGCTTCGTCGAAGTGACCACCTTGCACAACGTGTTGTGTTAAAAGACCTGAGTATAGATGGAAATAACAAAAAGCTCAACGAGGATGTAGTGCAAGCCTACGTAGGACGCCTAAAGAGATTGTTGTCGTCTAACCTTCCTAAGCCACTAATAGGGTTAAAAGGTCTTGCCTGCTTGAATATGATGAATGAGATTTCTTTGTTCTTTCCTTAGGTGTCTGTCTTCGTTGTAGTTAGTTTGTTTGGTCATTTTGCAACTTGCAAGTAGGATATGTTGTTGGTAGAGTTATCTTAGTTAGTCGTTTATTTTTGCCGCTACCGTTGTTGTTGTTGTTGTTGATTATAGTTGTTTGCAGTTGTGATTGTTATCGTTCTTTATATAATCGAGTGGCACTCCACAGGTCCTGAGTTCGACTTCCCGTGGGAGCGAATTTCAAGTTGTGGTTAAAAAAAATCCCCTCGTCAATCCCGTGTGCCAAAGCACTAGTTAAGAGCCGGTCAGGTCCCGTGGGGATCGAGATGTGGGCGACGGTGTATACCGGCCCGGGGGTTACGGTGAATACCGCCTAGGTCCGCTCAGAAGGATCGTAGTTCTCATGGGCTAAGACTCCTACCGTCGAGGGTGGGGCGGGGTTCGGAGATTTTCTCGGTCGGGGGAACCGAGGTTTCTTCTTAAGAACAATGCCGGTGAGGCGGTCTTTTCCCCACCTGACCAAGTTTTTTTATATATAATTGGCATCTCTCTTGTTTTTTTAAAATGTGTGCTCAGGCTAGAATTTTTATACTCATGCATGCATGGATGGCTGGACCGTAGACAAGAATTTTTGTATCCAGTCAGACCCGCGCTGAGTACGAGTACAACTCAACGGGTGTTACTGTCAGTAACATGAAAGCAAAGCCGATCTAAGCCGTAGGAAAGCTGGGCAGGCAGCGCGGGCAGACGACATGATTTCCCCCCTGCCGACCGGCGACCGCGACGCTTTGCTGAGCGCGCACCCCACCCCACCACCCGAATCCCTCTGGATCGCTGCCCAAGCATCCTGCCCGCCCGCACGCAACTTTTCGCAGCTTGCCAGGGCCTAATCATGCGCTCGCCAGGACCAGGCCCGGCCGGCAAGCGTCCTCCGCTCGCCATTTCCATACAAAAACACCCCCGCCACACGGGCAAGGCTACACCCATTTGCGTGCAGCGTGCCTGCTTCTCTTCTCCCTTCTCGACCTCGCCACGTCGTTGCTCCCGGTCCCGGCTCCGATCCTCTCGTTCTCCACTCCGGCCGGTCGATCTGCCGACTGGAGTACTAGACTCGGCGTGCGCGCGCGCGCGTCTCCCCTGCGTACGTACTGCACCACCGTCCCTGGTCCTGCTTCGCTTCCTCCATTGGTGCGAAGGTAATGACACCAAGCTGGTACGTCGTAGCTTGGTGAGCTGCGGACTGCGGTTGCACTAGCACCAGCGGCGCCTACTACGTTCCGTGGGATGGATTCCGGCAACAGCGGCAGCCTGCAGTCGTCCAGCGGCGGCGACGACGAGTTCGACTCCAGATGCGGCGCCGACTCCTCGCCGCTCTCCGCCCTGATCCGGCAAGCACCGCCATCCGTGCCGGGCTTCGGCGGCGCTGGCTCCTTGATCTACGGCCTCCAGGAGCTCCGCACGCCGCCGCTGTCCCACTGGTGCTCGACGACGACGGCGCCACTCCCGGCCGGCGCAGAGACGTCGGCCTCGCCGCCGTCGCTGCCCGGCCATGGTGGTTCCATGGCGGCCTCTGCGGCGGACGACCTGCAGGCTGACGCAGCCCCGGCCCAGGCCGTCGCGGCGGTGGCGCCGAGGGGGTCGAGGAAGCGTGCGCGGGCGTCGCGCCGCGCGCCCACCACGGTGCTCACCACCGACACCTCCAACTTCCGCGCCATGGTGCAGGAGTTCACCGGCATCCCCGCCCCGCCCTTCGCCGACGGCGCGACCGCGACCGTGCGCTCCCGATTCGACCACCACCTCTTCCCTTTGCGCACCGCCGGGACCGCGGGCCCCGCCACGCTGCCGCAGTACCTCCTCCGCCCCTTCGCGCAGAAGGTCCAGGTCCACGCGTCGTCGGCGACACCCTACCCGCCGGGAAACATTTCCATTGCGCCTGCTTCCAGCACCGCCCAGGGCACGACAACGGCCGTGGCGTCCAGCGACAGGTACCACCAGCTCACAGCAGGCTCGACGTCCGCTCTTCTCGGGATGCAGCAAGATCACCCCAGCGAAAACAACTACCACTCGTTCCACCAGATCAGCTGCTCTCTCGGCGGCGACGGCAAGTACGCGGCGCACCCAGCGTTCGACCGCGGCATAGCGCCGCCACCGTCGGCCACGAGGCTGCAGGACCCGGCGGACTTCTTGGGTCTCACTGTACACGATGTCATGGTGGGCTCCCAGGGGCCACCGCATGCGCACTTGCACCCGCGCAACGGCGGCGACGAGCTGTCCGGCCTGGTCGGGGCGCGACAGTCACCGGGGCCGGTGGCTGCAAGGCGACGTACTCTTCGGCGCGGCCTCTGCTGGAGCGCAGTCGGCGTAACCCGTCGGGCGCCAGCGGCGGCTCCACAGCGACGAGGACGACGACGGCCCCGGTGCCGGCAACGGCGGGCATGAGAACGCAAGCAGGCGTCGTCGACTCATGGGTCTGCACTTCAGATTAGGCTACTCATTAATTTACTTGCTTATTATTTCTAAGAATCCAATTGAGTAGTACATGATGCGAGCAGATTTTTGGATTGCGTTGGCTGTTAGTGGTAGCTCCTTCCACTAAATATACTTGTTTCAGTTCTCGAATTTGCATGCATATTTGCTGGTATAGCAATTTGCTCCTCCACCTCCTCTTGCTAAGAGCATCTCCATCAATTTGAGCAAATGCAATCTCTGTTTTCCCTATAACTGGTGACAAATTGAAATAAACAAAAAATAGGTCCAGCAATTTTTTTCAATCTCTCAAAAACTCTTTTATAAATAAAAGGGAGCAAGAACCAACAATTTCCTCAATTTTTATTCTACCCTCCCCACACTAATATATCATCAAAAAGAATGTTTTTTTTATATAAAAGGAGAACACTATATATAATTTATTAGAAAAAAAAATGAGACCCAACCTAGGAGGAATTAGGTGGTTTTTCATTAAGAATAAATGAGGCGCATAAATCCGTCTCCAATGGGGATTGAACTCAAGAGCGGTTGGTTCCTAGGTTCCCAACTGGGCTATCGCCCAGTCCTTTATATAATTTATTAGCTAAATATAATTTATTAGCTAAATACTTCTGCTTAATGAGAACTGCACCGGCATTCTGCTCCTCTACTGACCATATAGGAGGACAAATAAAGAAAAAATTGGCCCACTTAGGTCTTGTTGGAATTTTATCAGATTCACCTCAATCCACATGTGTTGGTGTAGATTGGAGTGAATGTGAACTAAATTTCACTCTTACAAATTTGGATTGAGATAAATCCGACAACATCCGAACAAGATCGACCTTAATTATATGTCCTGTGTATAGAGGTTAAAAGAAATACATATTTTCAGTGTACTGGAGAAATTGTCCTCAAATTAGAAATCATGTTTTCCTATTTTTTTTTTAAGTAAAATTTAAAGGGTAAGAAAAAGTTTATCTGGTTTTGAGGGGAAAGAGGGAGCTAGGGTTAGTGTTCAAAAAAAAAAAAACTTTAAAGTGGAGTGAGGATGAGGAAGGAAGCTAGTTGGATGGCCTCACATGATGTGATCGCGGAGGAGGCGAATGACGAAGTGGGGACAGCTCTTTTAATTGCCATGCATTATCAGTACTATGTATCGGCAGTAGCTTAATTACTCAAACGCTTGATGCAACTAGCGATCGTGTGCCTGTCCTTGAACGTGCAGCTGGCGCCTCTCGTGTGCTTTGCTTTCCTCACACGCAAGAAGAGCCGCTGCCGGTTGATGGTATTAGGTAGGTACAGATAGATACCACTAGCTATACGTGATAGAGATTAGAGAGAGATATAGACGCCGCCGCGTGCGTGCGTGCGTGCGGGTGGTGGTGTGTGTCGATCGTCTGCCGACCAGCAGTGTCCTCGGCGTGCTTCCATCGCGCTCCGTCATTTCGTTTCGTCACATCAGATAATGAACTCACGGGCAGCAGGCGAGGGATTAGCGGCGAGGTTTACTGCAAGTTTAACCACTTCACTGTACGGAAGGTGACGATAGATCTATCGAGCTCCACTCGAAAAGGGACTTGTGAGGCCCTACACGTAGGGTTTGCGGCCACATGAGCTCAGTAACAGTGCACAAGAACAAAAAGGAAGGAGCTTTTTGCATGTCGGGAAGATTTTCTTTTTGCCATAGATCATCTTTCGCGTTAGACGGCAACCTACTTTCACATGGGAGCGAGAATAAAAAAAAAAATGAAAGGAAACTATCGAAATACTAGTAGGAGTACTGTATTACTATATATAATATAATGGAGACAGGGAGAGAAATTGAAAGGTAGAGAGCGAACGCGCCAACAACCGTATCTCCTCGAGCTAACAAATGTATATTTGTATATTTCTTTCTATCTATGTTTCTGATTAAAATAAACAAGGAATGAATGATAGGCAGACCGATCCAACGACAACGTGTGACGTGTCCAACTCCAGTTTATTTTAAAAACGACGGCCAGAAACGTGTCTACGTATAGAGATAGAATCATTTGCGTACAAAATTAGACTTTGGTTTTATTTATCTGCCGACAGATTTAGAGAGAGAGAAAAGTGAATAATATTTCCATGCCGTCCAGTTGGGGTTCTGCTTTCCCCATCATTCTCTACTTTGATTAGGCTGGCATTACTGTTTAGGTTTGGCCTTGGGCTTTCCAGTCTGCTTAGCCAGAGGAATTGAAGCTAGCTAGTTGACCTAGTGGTGGCAGCCACCGTAGGACAGTGAAACGGCGGTGACAACATGTTGGCCTTGTCGGATCGAGATGACAATGCGGATGACGACGGGTACCCACGTTGCATCGACCGGTTGGCCACCAAGTCGGTTTTTCACGCGATCCTCGCCCGGAGAGAGACAGGCGCGGCATATCTTGCTGAACAAGTAGGAAGGGCGACCCGACCACGTGTTGTCCAACACCCCGAACTCCACGATCGTTGTAAGGTTCCAAGCAGCGTTCCGTGATGCTCTTCCGTCCGTTAGGCGGGAGAACGTCTTGCAAGAACCTCCCCATGTTCGGCGTCCGCTTTCTAGGGAAGGATTTGGATGGTTCACTCCCACCTTGATAGTGTCTCTGTTGCTTTAGTCGCACATTGGTTTTCTACTTAGCGCACCACTCTAAGTGACACCGTTAAAGTCGGTGTCATATGTTTATGTGTTTGGCATAGTGGGCTCCTAGACAACTCGCTAGTGGAGTGCACTAAGATATAATGAACTTTCTCACTTCTCTTAGTGCAGTACAGGCCCCGCTTTCGAAAAAAAAAAAATGTGGTACCGAGGAGTGGTGATGGAAGCGTAGCGCAAACAAAGAGAAAAAAAGGTGAAGTTTTCACCTAACGGAAAGTCAAACATTTTTTCAACTTTAATTAAATATATAAAAAATCCATATTTACAATATAAAACTAGTGTCATTAGATAAAATATTAGCATTTAAATTAGTATCCTCGGAATTGAGGTAGAATTGTATCATTTGGGGGACAGAGATAGTATAGTGCAAGATAAAGAGAGGTAGACTGGGATCTTCGATGCCCCATCCGAAGATCACAAGTTCGCCTGGTTTAATTTGGACCGTAGAATACAGTACTACAATATGATGGTGGATATAGTTTTTTTAGATTTAGAACCATCCATCTTGTTATCCTTCTGTGTGTTTTGTAATCGATGTTAACAGCATATACTGTGGAACCTGCCACCGGTGCAAGAGATTGTAACGTAACGTTGACCATCACTCAATCAGGTCGTCCCAGCGTCCTTTTCATGTTCACGTGGGCCTCTTTACCTGACTATTTTTTTTTTCACCACCAGTCTCTGATCGTCTCTTGGTGTGTTTAGATCCCAAAATTTCTCTGCGAAAAATGATCTTGCTATGATTACTGATGTCGTGGGTCTCTGCAGCACCAGCGATAGCCCATGCGATAGCCGATAGGTATGGCGTTACAGTATACTTCCTCCGTCTCAAAATGTTAGTTTTTTTTTTTTTTCTGTCACAAAGTTTCACTTAATTTGTACAAAATACGTGCAACATTTGTATCTTCGAATTAATTCATTGAAAAACTACTTCCTCCATCCATTTATCTCCTTCATCTAAGCCTTGGTACAATGACCAAGGAGCACTTAGCTTTACATTTAATCATCATCTTGGACTGAGCGCATATGAGGGGTCACAAGTAAGCAACAACCAATGAGCAACAAATGGGCAATAATTTTAGTCAAGTGGCAGCCAATGAGCACCAAATGAGCAACAAATGTAAACAAGTCCCAAGCTAATATGAAGGAGATTTTTTTTGAAAAAAAAAAAATTTTTGCTTAGATGAAGGAGAGATAAATGGACTGAGGGAGTAGATTCAAATATTTTCCAATGATACTAATTATATATTATAGATATTAATTAATATTTTTTAATAGATAATTTGTCAAAGTTGTTTCTTGGGAAGCGTAGCGACAAACATTCTAGGACGGAGGGAGTAATAAATATTGATGCACTCGTGAAGGAAAGCCTAGAACTCAGATGGAAAGGTTGCTCTCGATTAATCACTAGTTCCCCGACTCCTTTTCGATGATATGCAAATCTATGGATACAGGGAAAGCATGGATGATTACTCAACAACTTATGTCCCTCTCCCTTTAAGTGTCTGCTGCGTGTAGTGGTGTGTGTAGTCGCTGCGAACATGCATGTGAGTGATCGAGCCCTTTGAGGTGGTGGCAAACTGGCTGGCAATGGCAGCAGCAGGCATCATGATCATGGTGCCCATGGCAGCGAATAATCTGCTGCGTCGCAATGATGCCTCTACCAGTCTCTTCCTGCTCCATCTATCACTTGTCTTCTGCTCTGCGTCGTCATGTGAGGGATGATCTCTCCATGGTTTGATTGATTGCATGGCTGTCCGTGCCACCTTCGAGTTACAGTACCAGCATATCTCTTGCTCAGTTCTTTGGCTCCGGGACGAGTTATTTTCCCCGTGTACTAAGCTTCTTACAGTGAAGTTCCAACGAGTATATTGATTCTAAGATGGATAAAGAAATTCTGAAAAAATAAAGAAAGACATATACATTTTAATCATTTTTTATAACAAAGACTAGTTGACTAACCAGTGATTCCACACATGACAGAATCATACCGTCATATGCAGTGGTGGAGCTCGTCAGTTTTGAAGCCTAGCTAGGGCCACAATCATACCACAAGTACCAGGTCAAAATAAGGGTCAACAGATTTGGACCGAGTGAATTAGATTGACCCAAGTCAATTAATCGAACTAGCGAGGGGCATTAGTTCATTGCTGGTCCAACCATTAAAAACTGATTGAACCACCTGTTCAACAGATTTGGACCGAATAAACTAGCCACAAATAGTTTGAACCGGCCCAATATGTGGTAGATAATTACTTAATTAGCAACATATAGTTGATTACATAACAAATAATAAGCTGATAAGTAATACTCCACATGTAAACTAGCCACAAAAAGAGTACGATGCAACAACAAATAAACTTCTATATTCCTATATCCACATGTATCCAACATCATTTGATATATCTAATTCACTGAGTTGTAATTTTTCTAATATCTAAATTTGTGAAGTCTTAGTATAATACAAAACAAATAAGTTAGCCTATATTTTTAACAAATTAAGTACTCATAACACATGTCGGCCTACTTGCATTGCTTGCTTAGTGTTTAATCACTAACTCTATCTGTTTAGACCGAGACCATTTAGACAACTTTTAACAATTTAAATGTTTTTTTTTCTCGATCGGGCCATTCACCCGTATTTCATTAAGAGGAAAAGTTCATAAACACATACAAACGACACAAGTGCGACGTCGAGTGGACATCGCAGCCGGCCGACACACCTCCTAACTACTGGATACAAAGTGCGTGATTACATTGCGAAAGCAATTTGCGACCACAAAGGGAGCAGGTAGATCACTTGGCGGCGCTAATAGGCTATGCAGCCCGCCGCTTCCTGCCTCTGAACAAGTAAGCCTTCATGGCTTCTCTGGTGTCATCCTGCAGGGGAATGGTGAAAGTTGTCTGTAGCTCGTCAAAGGACGTCGTGTCCGGGTGCTCGGTTTAGAAACAAGCCTTAATCTTGTCATCATTTGCAAATTTAAATGGGTTTCAATGATCCAACCATTTAATTCACCGTTTAGGATCTAAATGACACGGAGGTCTTCATTTACTCCCTCCATACCTAAAAAACCTGACGTTTAGGGCATGATTGCGGTAACCAAGGGGTCATTAATTGGGGGTTATATTTCCATCATTGCCGCTAATAAATAAGGTTGTGGTTGCTCTTTGTATGAGAAAGTAAACCAGCCCAAGTGGCTAGTGGGAAAGGCATGAGAGTTCTGATCTGAGGTCGTATCCTGTGGGCTGCTTTTTTTTTTGCTGGAGGCTTGATTGGCATGGAATTTTTGCATGGCATTGTTGGCCCCTCATGGTGCACGTCGTTTTTTTTTTTGGCTGGAGGCTTGATTGGCATGGAATTTTTGCATGGCATTGTTGGCCCCTCATGGTGCACGTCGTTGTGGGCAGCGTTTTCGAAAGCATTTCATCTAGACTTGAGATGAAGGACAGAATGAAAATTATCATTACTTGTTTCTTGCTTGAACATGAATATTTTCATCCTTGGCCCAAACTGAATTGATAAAATCATGACTAAACTGAACTTTCCTAGTGGTACTAATTGTCATACATAAAGGGAAAAATAATCTTAAACATGGAATGCATTCTTCTTAGCTTCTGCACTCTTGTTTAATTAGCTTCTGGTCAGCATCCACGATCTTTGTATCCACTTCAACAATGTCACCGTTGTCCTACCCACTACTCATCCAAAAGCAGGGATGTTGCAGCACTATTGACATCGTCATGGCGCCTTTCATACAGGCGAGCATTGGCGGAGCCAGGAATTTACGGCTGGGTATGCCAAATATACAAAATTTTGAAGAAAGAGGAGGATTTTGTGTTATGTGGGGTTTTTTTTTATTTACTAATCAAAGTAGCATTGCGCATAGCAGTAGCAAGAACAAATAAATTAGAGAGAAAAATGAAACCTTTACCTAGGTACCTGCTGCAATCACTGTGGATGTGCTGCTGGTCACCGCCTCACCGAGTCATTGGCCCTAGCACCGTAGAGGAAGCAATCAGGATGTGCCGCCGGCGGCCCGCTGCAATTGCGGTGATGAACTAACGACGCGCTCCGACCTGCTGCTGGTCACCGCATCGCCGCCTGGCCACCGCCACAGAGGAAGAAGATCGATATGCGTGGATATGCCATCGGCCGCCTGCTGCCGCAGTAGTCAGCAGATCGAGATACGCCGTCGCCGCTTGGGACAAGAGTGTTTTTTTTTTTTTTTTTGACAAGAGGGACAAGAGTTATTGCAAAGAATGGGAGCTGGGACTTGTGAAAGGGATGCCGACGGGAGGAATTCTGGCCGCTTGGGCCTTGCGTGCTCGCTGTTACTACTTTGTTTTGTGGGCTTTTGGTCAAATTAGAATATATATGTACATAAGTATACCTGTATTTATTTATTTAAAATTTTACCACATAAAAAGTGGTATGCCAATTTGCTGAATACCTTTTGGCATACCCCATAAGGGCGCAACAAGATACGCTAGGCAACAACAACACATGAAATCATGTCCATCGGCAACCTATAACACCACAATTTACTGGTGCATCTTCATGTCCTTAACGAGGTTTTCTATGGAAGTAGGCTTCATATCTTGTCTTACCCTTATGGGGCGGTTCGGTGTATTTTGGTCTTACAGGTCTGTTCCGTGTGTTTGACTTTTTGTGTCCTGCAAAATCGACTCTAGGGCATCCACAACTTCAGTTTAAGCCATCAAGGTGATCCATCTCGCATCCACTTTTAGTTTCGAAGTCTTCGAAGTCAACGTCGGCCATGGGGTCTTCATCTTCATCGGTAGAATCAGGTGCCCAATCAAGCCACCTTCAACGCCCGTGGTCATCACGGTGATCCGTCGGCAAGGAACAACGAGGTATGTCGTGGTGGCGGCTTTGGACGACTCGACGGCACGATGACTAGAACAACTCGTCGCCACAACGGCATGGAGGTGTGGACATTCATGGTAGGGTGCTTTGTGGACTCGATGGTTTCACGTCGTGGGCGAGCATGCCGAGGAGATGAGAACGGGAGGCGAACGCGCTGAAGAGATGAGAAGGGGGCGAGCCCGTGTTGTATCGATTGATCGATTCAACGGACCACGAAAGAAACGATGGAGCGATGAAGGGCTATTAATGCTTTGGGTGGCACACGCGATTAACGAAGAAAATTAAGGAAGGCAGGCAAACAAACTCCGGGGACAAACACGTCCCACGGTCGGGAACGCCAAGTTTTGCGAAAATGGCTACCACCAAGGGTGGAGCTACACTAGCTGTCTGGTTGTCCACATGCTCCAATCTGCATCACACCGGTCGAGGCAGACTCTCCATGGCCAGGCTGCTATCATGCAATTGCTCACTGTTTGGTTGCCTGGGTGCAAGCAAAGATGGCCTGAGAAGAGAAGCTGATTGGTTGCCTGGACAAAGAAGCTGGCCTGCACCGCTGCTCTCTTATGCATGCAACTTGTGCACCTAGCATGCATCCCGTTGGCCTGGCTCCACAGAAATGCTCGATTCCAGCTTATCTCTAGAGGCTGGTTGAGGAGGAAATCTTGCATGAGCATAGTCTGGTTCAACAGCTACGCCAACCAAACAAACTGTTGTTCTCGCATGCGGAGGGCCTGGGCTCAGTGGCGATGCAGGCAACCAAACGCCCCTTTGTGTAGTGGGTGCAGCTGGACCCACAAAAATTTGAAAAAACCTATGAAAAAGGGCAAATTTTCACCATATTTGCACCCACAATTTAAAGATTCTTGCACCTATAAGACAAGTTGCACCCCTCTCGAATTTGCTCTAGCTCCGCCACTGACTGCCACATACTTTTTTTTTTTTTGTTACGGAGAGAGCACCATACCATTTAAACGTGATTCAAACAGACTACATGACACGTGTCTTTTATTTATTAGCTTTTGCAAAGGGGGACAAAGCGGATGAACGAAACACACGCAAAACTCTCGTGTGGAACAGATCGGGCAGATTGCAATACATGGGGCCGGCTGGCCGCCGGTCCTGCGTGTGTAGTTGTGCCTATGTGCTTGCATTGCGCTGCATCCTGCCATCCTGCAAGCTGAGAGTCTGTGACGCAGTGCAAAGCATTATTTCAGGCCGCGTCCAGCATAAACAGCTCTGTTCCATCGTCAGAGCTCGCGTCGTGCTCGTAGTCTCATACCCACGCATGCTACCTTCCCAATTTTTTCCGTCCCACTCCAACACGTACACTAGTCCATCGTCAGTGTACTTAGCGCGTGGTCGCTGCGCAGATGGAGCCGTAAACACAATCATGTCATGCGTGACAAGGCCCTTATCAGGGCTGGCATGGAACAAGAGGTTTTGCCAAAGAAGCGTTGCCACAATGCCACATGCTAATTTGCCGGATTGGGAGCAAGATAAAAAGAGGCTAAAAGGACCATTGTCTTCTGCAGCTAGGGGTCAGGCACCGCGAACACCACTTTGTTCATCCATGTGTCTCCATCCCTGTTCTCCTCTCGATCTCCCTTAAGACCCAAGTGTCCGAGCTTAGAGGGATTTCACTGTTTCAGAGTAGAGCAAAGATCAGGGTTCACGGTGTTTAATTAGCTAATTTCAAACATTCGTGATTAATTAATAAATACCCCCAAAGAACAGCTATGTTTAGCAAAATATTAGCTTAGCTCAAAACCTTGCAATCTACTCTAATCCATATGTTAGGTTTTTGGAAAGCTCCTACACAACATCATTTTAGCTTAGCCCGAAACCTTGCAATCTGGCTACACCGATAATTATTGGTATTCAGAGCTCTAATCATGGATTCCAGCTCAATTTAACTAGGTGGCAAAAATAACAATTTCTCTAAAATTGTCAGCCAAACCTACCAATTTGGATACCATAGTTTGTACTTTGGTATTTGTGTTGAATATTGCAAAGTTCATAAATGAAATATTTTTAGATCTAGCTCTGAACATCAATACTTAACAATGTTAGTTTATCTCTAGGTTTTAATATAATGAAAATTTAATCCCTCTTTTTAACCACAATAATATGAGCTTAGAATATATATGTTCAATCTACAGCATAATGACAAATATTTGTGCTTAGAATAAATTTACAATTTATCTCTAGGATTTACTAAAGTTTTAAACCACCATCACATGTAGGCAATGTACAACACATCATATGCATGATGAACACCACTGCTAATGGTCTAACATATTTAACATCACAGGTGTCAGTTTTTAAGGTCGTATTTTCAGGTTCACTGCACTGACTTTGACTTCATCAGCTAATTGCTACCTTTGTACCTTCAGATAACTGTATAGTATAGAATGAACTATAGTGTTGCACTTGATATTTAAATCACAAGCCCGTCTAGCTCAGAGAGCGCAAGGCTCTTAACCTTGTGGTCGTGGGTTCGAGCCCCACGGTGGGCGTGTGTGTTTGTTGTGCTTTTTCACTTTTCACCTTTTTGTAGGATTCTGCCAAGGCCCACATTAATTTGGGTGCTGGTCGGTCATTGGAGGGTTATAATCCTCATGATTATGAGGAAGCGAACTACAAAGGCCAACCGGGGTTTTTTTTTTTTTTCATCCTAAATTTTGAGAAAAAGTTCAAAAAAGTCATATCACTTGTAAATTTGTAATACACAAACCCTGAAAAAGGAAAAGAGGATTTCAACATCAATGGATACTTACTCCCGCTGCAAAATTGTTATTATGATAAAAAAAAACTACTAGTAGCAACATCTCAATGGCGATGTCTATCTTTTTGTTTCCCTTTGTTTAAGCATAGCTTTGGCAAAATATGTTTCACACTTCACAGTGCTTACCGATTTTGTACATCAGTAATAAACCACATAAACCATTCAGATATATTCCTTCAACCATACTTAAAATCTTACATACTCCCTCCGTCCCTTTTTAGATGTCGCTATGGGGTGCGTGTCGGTCAAACTTTCTCAACTTTGACTAGGTTTGTAGAAAATACGTGCAACATTTATATCTTCAAATCGTAAAATATTTATATATTTTAATATATAATTGCCGGTAGTTTGAAAACGTTGACTTCTCGGGAAGCGAGAATGACATCTATTTAGGGACGGAGGGAGTACTACTTTAGAGAAGAAAAATGGATGTTTCATGAAACACGAAAGTTCTATGTGTACCATTTTCCTATTTAAAAATTTCTTAAATATACTTCTCGGCGGATTATATTGACAAACATAGAGAAATAAAGTGACTACTCTTTTTCACCAAAAGTCGTTAGTTTTGCTCCCTGCATTCTGAAATACAATGGATTTAAATTTTTAAAAAAATAATATTTATGTCATCAAATTAGTATCTAACTAGAAAAGGCACGTGGCCTTGCCGCGCAGGCATTACGAGACCATTTTATTGTAACAGATTCACGTAGTTGTATTTCCGGAAAAGGTCAACATTAGAGGAAGTGTTTTTATCAAAAAAAAAAAAAAAAATTAGAGGAAGTGGTTATTATAATAGATTGTGTATGGAGCGGTTCCTAGTATTGAACTTTGAGTGATCAAATTATTCCCGAATGGGAGCATGTAACGAAAATGCAGCAAAGCTAATATTATTTCAATTTATAAGCTAAGCTATGCTGACCAGGTTATGTTTGGTGAACTTGTTGTACAGGGGTTCGTTAATTATGTCTTTTTGTTTTGTTAAATTATTTTATTTAATGGATCGTTATTTCATATATGTGGTAATATTTATGTGTAGAGGAATTTATAGTTTTGTTTTTAGAATCGTATAAAATTATTGACGCAACATATAGTTAAGCCTATCTTTTACAAACTGTGATTTTTTTTTTTTTTTTTGAAAAAATGGCTAAAACAAGGGAATGGAACACAAATTAATTTTGTAGTAATTTGAACAGAGAAACAAACTCTATTAATTATTTACATAAAACTCTACAGAAATATGGATCTACATTTACCTAAATTGGTGCTCTAGTGAACAAATGCATAGGGAATTTTTCTTCTGCTGAGGTCTCAACCTTAGGCAAGCAAACAGCTTGAATTTCTCTTCTTTTTTCCTTCGTTCTCTGTCAATCAATTAGGAAAAGTATTGAGCATAGGTAACCTAGAAGAAAAGGGTATAACATGGTGGAAGAAAGGATTCCAACAGAACGAATAATTTTTCTAACTTTAGAATTTAATATGCAATGGACTTCTCGGACAAACATTCTGCAACGCCAAATTGTCACATTCCTTTTAGAAGTAGAAGATCACATAAAACTTATAGGTTTGGAACTATTGTTAGACTAATTTTGTATTCTGGTTTTATTTTGCGGCTTTAGCACCTGGAAGGTCCACGTGGGGCATCTTCATGGATGTGTCTGCATGCATGTTACTGGGGCGTGACTAAATCGCGAACGTCCGCGACGTAGACTAACTCGAGGACGATCCGACAAAACAACTTTCCTAGGAAAGTTTCTATTCCCACTTTTATCCACTTTTGGAAAGCTGAGAGGCTTTCTTTACTTTTTGCATGCGATGATGTCGGCGTAAAAAGCTAAACATTTTTTAAAAAAAACTGATATAACTCTTGAATGATGTATCCGTTTTAAATTCCGTCTGCACCGGTGTGTTCTATGTGACGAAAACGAATAAAACTAGATCCCACTTGACTATGTTTTGGAGATTTTATTTTTTTTTTTTTTTCCAATATCAATTGTTATATTATATAAGTTATACAATATATGTTAGACACTACATCATCTAGTTTTGTTTTATTGTTATGTTCCATAAGTTATACACTATAAGTTAAAAGTATAAATTAGACAAAGACATGCTTGTATAGTTTGATCGTATTGTTATGTTCTATAAATTATACACTATAAGTTATATGTATATGTTACACAATACATATTGTAGTTTTGGTCTTTTCATATTATGTTCTTTAAGCTATATAATATAAATTATATATATATGTTAGACACTACAACACCTATTTTTGTCTTATTGTTATGTTCCATAAGTTATACACTATAAGTTAAAAGTATAATTTAGATAGCACATGTTGTATTTTTGCTCTTATTGTTATGTTCTATAAGATATACACTATAAGTTATACATATATGTTAGACACTACAACACCTAGTTTTGTCTTATTGTTATGTTTCATAAGTTATACACTATAAGTTAAAAGTATAAGTTAGACAACCCATGCTTTGTAGTTTGATCTTATTGTTATGTTCTATAAATTATACACTATAAGTTATACATATATGTTACACAAACACATATTATAGTTTTGGTATTTCTGTTATGTTCTATAAGTTATAATATAAGTTATACATATATGTTAGACAATGACATGTCGTAGTTAGGTCTTATTGTTATGTTCTATAAGTTATACACTATAAGTTATACGTATATGTTACCCAGTACATCTTGTAATTTGGTCTTTCTGTTATATTCTACAAGTTATATAATATAAGTTATACATATATGTTGGACAATACATGTCGTAGTTAAGTCTTATTGTTGTTTTATAAGTTATATAGTATAGGTTATACGTATAAGTTATACCTATATGACTTATTACTATTATAAAAGTTGCTTTTATTTGATCTCCCCACCCATTACTATCCCTATACCACTGTCCCTGAATGATTTATGTCTCCCAAAAGGAAAAAAAAATCACGAAAAAATACCGTAACTTAAGACAGAAGAAAGAGAATGAAAAGAAAAGGGAAAGGAAAGTTAATATACATAATTTGCTATTATAAAAAAAATCAAAAAAATAAAATCTTCAAAACATAGTCAAGTGGGATCTAGTTTTGTTCGTTTCATCGCGTAGAGAACACACCGGTGCGCATTTTAATTAAAAACGGATGCACCATTTAAGAATTATAGCCATTTTAAAAATATTTTGGTTTTTAAAGTTGTCATCATCATTGACATCAGCACATGCAGGAAAAAGACAAAAAAAAAAAAAAGAGCAGAGAGAAGAGAGAGTGGGAGTGAGAACAGCGTGCGCACGTGGTCGGATCGTCCGCGAGTTACCTTCACTCGCGGACGACCGCGATACAGGAATTTCGCATGTTACTTGATGGTGCCCTTTCACACTCTTTAGCTATCTTCACTTTTCAGGGGCAATTCTTCAAGCACACCGTGTGAGGCATTACTCGGCAAAGGTGCAAGTGTTTTGCTGGCTCCCCTCGCAGGACAAGTTCGGTTCTACACCAACTCCAACGGAAGGAAACATGGGAGGCGGTGGACTTGTGTCTTCCTTACCAACGACGATGGCCATCAGGTGAGCGTCACCAACGAGGTGGTGACCGCCGCAGTTGCGAGGACGAGAGGGACCAGCGGCCTCCAGGGTTGTGAGGCGGGTGGTGGGCTAGGCGTCACACCGGGCCCGATGCACTCGCAGACTTGACAAATGGGGGCCGCTCGAGCCCCATGCCCGCGCCATGGTGGCCGGAACTGCCTTGCCCGGTGCCGCCGCCCGCTTCGGGGTCGCCCGGCCACCATGTTCACATCGCCGGTCGTGCCGGGTTGTAGAGGCAAATGAGACCACCCGCCCACATCGATGGCCGGGCGGTCCGCGCCCGCACCTCGCCGGCCGGGGGTAGCCGGGCCCAACCACGCCTAGAGGAAGGAGGTGTCGGGGCAGCGGGAGGACTCGGGAGGCGGAGGCCGGAGCCGCACAACCGTTGGATCATATTGCAGTCGACGTGGCACAATCTCAGCCATCGGAATCGGCCAAGAATTGTATGAAGTTACGTGGAAGACGGTTGTAAGGTACTAATGTCCCAATTGTCCTGAGTTAAGGTCCTAAGTTCCTCAGAAATATCTTACATAATTCGGCTCGTTAGTGACTTGACTTGTTAGTGATCTAGTCTAGCACATTAGTGACCCAACTTAAATGAACTCGTTTATATTATTTAACAAGATAAAGTAGCAGTTAAGTTGTTTTTTTTTTAATGGAAGCTCGTTTAATTTGTTAACAAGCTAGGAGTAACTCACAAGTCTAGCACAACCTAATTTCGCTGCCCAACAACTAGCCAAGCAAGCAACATAAAGGGCTGCTTGCTGTCGCGCCGCCGGATTATGTTATGAGCCACGAGGCGAGCTTCCAGCTCAGCCTTGGCGGTGGCTGTGGCTCACCTGCTCATCGCTTCTTTCTGGGTCAATTGGTCAAATCCCCGCTCGAGCTTGATAAAAACACACAAGGCTGTCTCTGCTCTCATCTCATCTCAAGAAATTGAGCTTCGATCGGCCGGGGGACGCTTCCTGCCTTGCCTCCGGCTAGTCGCCGCGCAATTCTTGGCGGCCAGCAGCTGAGCCTGCTAGTAACTAGGAGCCAGCCGCGCGGGGTGGCGGAAATGAGGGATCCGGCGGATGCCGAAGCGGCGTCGCGGCGGCGATGGACGCTGGTGCTGGTGAACCTGGCGTCGGTGCTGGAGAAGGCGGACGAGGTGCTGCTTCCCGCCGTGTACAAGGAGGTGGGCGCGGCGCTGGGCGCCTCCCCGACGGCGCTGGGCTCCCTCACCCTCTGCCGCGCGCTCGTCCAGGCCGCCTGCTACCCGCTCGCCGCCTACGCCTCCGCGCGCCACGACCGGGCCCGCGTCGTCGCCGTCGGCGCCTTCCTCTGGGCCGCCGCCACCTTCCTCGTCGCCGTCTCCGGCACCTTCCTCCAGGTCCGTCCTTCGCCGTCTCCCCCAATTTCCTCCCTGCTCCCTCCTCCTCATCCTGTCACTGACGTAGCGGACCCACAGCTGCACGTTTCTCGCGCGGCAAGTCGTACCTACCACCAAACGTAGTAGCGGTTATCCGAATATTCCAGTTTAATTTTGCAAAAAATAATAAAATAAAGGAAGAAGGTCGATGATATTTATGTGTACTCTGACACGTGGGGCCCATCCGCTGACCCGCAATCAAACTGACTGACTCGCGCGCTCGCATGCGCACTGCGCAGATGGCGATCTCGCGGGGCCTCAACGGCATCGGCCTCGCGCTGGTGCTCCCGGCGATCAGCTCCCTGGTCGCCGACTACACGGACGACCACACCCGGCGGCGCGGCCTTCGGCTGGCTGCAGATGACCTGCAACCTGGGCTCCATCCTGGGTGGCTCCTTCGGTGTGCTGCTCGCGCCGATCACCTTCCTCGGCGTGGCCGGGTGGCGGGTGGCCTTCCACGCCGTGGCCGTCATTAGCGTCGCGCTGGGCGTGCTCATGTGGCTCTTCGCCGCGGACCCGACCGCCAAGTCCAACAAGACCGCCTCCTCGACGACGGAAGAAGCCAAGGAGCTGCTCCGGCACGCGCGGCGCGTCCTCGGTGTCACCACGTTCCGGATCATCGTGGCGCAGGGGATCGCCGGCTCCATCCCGTGGTCCGCGCTCAACTTCTCCGCCATGTGGCTGGAGCTCGTCGGCTTCACCAACTGGGAGACCAGCGTCATCACGGGGCTGTACCTGTTCGCCACCGCGCTCGGCGCGCTCTTTGGCGGACTCATCGGTGACCCCGTCTCCAGACGGTTCCCCAACACCGGCCGGATCGCGCTGGCGCAGATAAGCTCCGCGTCCGCGCTCCCGCTCGGCGCCATCCTGCTGCTGGCGTTGCCCAATGACCCGTCCACCGGCGTCGCGCACGCCGTCACCTTCTTCATCATGGGCTTCGCCATCTCCTGGAACGCCTCGGCGACCAACAAGTATGTATGACCAACAGTATCTTGTTGTGTTGCATTGTTGCTTGCTCATTGACTGTCCATTGTCTCTAATTCTTCTTCCTGCGTGATTGCATTGCAGCCCCATCTTCGCGGAGATTGTGCCGGAGAAGGCGAGGACGACGGTGTACGCGCTGGACAAGTGTTTCGAAGCGGTGTTCGCGTCGTTCGCGTCTCCCATCGTCGGTGTTCTTGCGGAGCGCGTGTTCGGCTACAAGCCGGTCTCGGACGAGACCAGCGTGGACACGGACAGGGAGAACGCCGCCGCGTTGGCAAAGGCTGTGTACACGGAGATCGCCGTGCCCATGGCCATCTGTTGCGTGACCTACACCTTCCTGTACTGCACGTACCCACGAGACAGGGAGCGTGCTCGAAAGGAGCTCCTGATGGCGTCGGATGACCAACTCGGCGAAGAAGCCAGTGACAATGAGTCAAGTGCGGTTCATACACGGGAAGACGAAGAATCTTCTGTCAGCCCCTTAAATCAGAGGCTAATATCTTGAGGAGGCTTCCGGGTGGAGGCGGGCAAGAGCAGGTCAACCAAATCTCAAGTCCTGCATCGTTTCCTGGACGTTTCCTGGACACTGTCAATTGTCAAGTGTTGCTCTTCGTACAGTTTCAGATTCTCCAATAGATGAAACATGCCTCGTCGGAACCGTCTTTACCGGTTACCACGCATGGAAAGACGAAATGTACAGACTATATTTGCATCTAAATAAACTCTTTATTACATGAGATGAGAAATGCAACTTTTTACTTGATAAAAAAACCACAAACATTGCTAAAAATAGGTAAGTGAGGCTCCTTTGCCGTCTTTGTGCTTCTCAATTATTCCTTTAGCAGTTAAATAAAAATATTCCTTTAGCGGATTAGAGCGCAGAGCATTGATTTCATAAAACTAGTGTGAATAATGAATATCATTGAAAAAAAAAAAAAAACTAGTGTGAGTAAATTTGGTTAAGTTTTTGGGATGTGAACAGTATAGATGAATTAATATACTGCAGAATTCCAAGATCTATGTAGCTCTTTTTTTTAAAAAAATATATTAATATCCCAGTTTCTGCATCGATCAATACAATATATGGTTGTAAGACCTATGAAGCTGTATATACAAATAACTGATGTACTCCATGCTATAATGGGGTCAGTCAAGTAAATCATGTGTATTCACTATTTACATCACACCTCCCTTGAGGAAAGCTGTCAGCCTTAAGAGCTGGCCACAGCCGCCCAAATGCACAAAAAGAAACCTGTAACAAAATATTTCAACATTTATCAAGACACAAGACAAGAGAATTAGCCATATAGTTCACTAAACATAATTATTAAACAGTGTATTTACCATTTACAGTACAAAAAAAAAAGAAGTCTTGACATAAACTTCACGACGATTGCTGCTATTTAATTAGCTTGCTTTAGTGGCAGAAAACATTATATAGAATCCATTTCTGACAAATTTGAAATCAACCAGCCCACATGCTTTGCAAAGATCTTCAAGCTCCACTTCGGATAAGAAGATATTATTCCCAGATATTTGGCTAATGTACTGCAAGATAATTCCAAAAGGTAGTGTAAGAGAACACAGGGCAAAGTGAATTTACATATAGCAGCACAAGATGATCCCAAATTTAATCTTCCGTCCATTAACTTGGAGGATTCAAAACACTACGGAACCACTTCAGGTTTAATTAATGTGATTTGGCTTGTTGTCACGGAAAAAACATTATTTTGTGAATAATTAGGAGTTGGCATTACCGGGCGTCCAATACTCAGTAATGGAATAGCTGGCGGAATAACATCTGCTATGAATGTGGAAGCAACAAAAAAAATCCCCTGGGCGAAGGACTCTACTGATATCTGCAACCTATGAAAAGATAAACAGAAAAGGCAGTTTCACCAATCATCACCAGGTAGGAGGAAGTGAAAAGCATAAACATAGATCTCCCAGCAGGTATATTGAGAAGTTGAAAGGTTGCTAAAGTTGTTCATTAAAGCAATTCCTTGTTCACTACTTTATCAAGCTTCATGACTTGTAGGTTGTAATAACAGACCCTGAATAAATCAGCTTCTTACTGATTTGGTGGTTGTGCTCATGCACTTGCATGATTGTGAAACATGGGTGGAAAAGAGGAACACAAATGCAACAAGCATGTGGGTTCAACATGCAAGATTCATTAATTCACATATTTTCGAGGTTTATTATGGAAGTGGCAAACTAATATGCTGCCATGTATTTTGTGGCACATAGGAACGTGGAGCAAACCAAGTACTCCCTCTGTCCCATGAAAATGTCATTCTCACTTCCCGAGAAATCAAACATTTTCGACTTTGACCCAATATATATAAGAAAATATTAGTATTTAAGGTGCATAACTAGTATCATTAGATAAATAACTGAATATATTTCCATAACGACTCTTTTTTGGACAGATAGAGTACTTAGGTTCATGTAAAAAATACATGATGGAAAACCATTTTTATGTTAGTCAAACTATAATGTTGCCATGTATTTTGAGTGCAAAGAATTGTATGGAGTAACTAATGAAGCTGGTTAATATATAAACACTGTAAGCACAGAATTTTATTATTAAGCTCTTCAAAAATGCAATTATGCACACATAAAGCAATGAAAACTTGTTGACATCTTTTGACATAAATTAGTAACGCAAATAGGGATCTTACAGCACAAGCTGGGGATGGCCAACAATGAATTGCAGCACCTGCATGCACAGCATCAATTGAACCGCTCACAAAAGGAAGTCTGGATATGTCAGCCCTCACCAATTCTAATCTCCTGAAACAAAACAGTTTGATTTCACATTATTAGAATAAAATAATAATCACGCCCACAAAACTACTGACATGAAGGAACAACTAAATATGGAGACTCAATAAGTTAAACATGATGACTAGTATGGTGCAGAACTAAACCTAATGATCAAAGACATACTCATCTGAAATGTTTTCCTGCTTAATGTATTCGTTGCACTGCTTCAACATATTCTCTGAGAAATCCAATGCCACGACAAGAGAATATAATCCACTCTTAACAAACAATCTTGAGAACAGGCCACTTCCACAGCTTGCATCAACAATAGTCCCTCCAATTGTTGGCCTCAAATAAGTTTTCGCCATTTCAAACTACAGCATTGCAATGTTCTTCAGTCATCTAAAAATTTATATGCTCATACAAATGATATGTAAATGTAATGCTTAAATATATATGTAAGTTTCTAAGCAAACTGAACCTGGCTCATCCAGGTTTGAGTTTAATTAGGGCCTGTCAAAATAAACAGAACTTGTGGCACATGGTCAACAGCCTAACATTTGCAATGGCCCCAGCCTGGATGCAACAGTGCCATCTTTTCTAGTATGGCCAACCCAAAAAGTGATCTGGTCTAAGTAAAATACCATGATCAAATGTTCTTCAGGATCACTTGAGTACCATATTTTCCTCATGGGGAAAGGAAACAAAATAAAAAGGAGCTACTAATCAAATCAAATTTCTATAGAGATGAT
Organism: Hyparrhenia diplandra; assembly: GCA_015847255.1. Lineage (NCBI taxonomy): Eukaryota > Viridiplantae > Streptophyta > Magnoliopsida > Poales > Poaceae > Hyparrhenia > Hyparrhenia diplandra. The sequence goes on along the minus strand of JADLZK010009279.1, from coordinate 14,372 downwards.
TGTAACCCAAATAGTTCGCAAATGCAATTGAATATTTAAGAATACAACATAGTTAAGCAGCAAGACCTCTTTCTCTTTGCCTGGGAAACCACCCCATATGAAATTTTGGCGCCATCCTCTTTCATAAAGAAAAGATACCAGTGGAGTCCTGTTTGAATAATCATCTGTAAGGACAAAGAAATAATCTGGTAGAACTAACACACAAATGCAGCCTCATATTCTCGAACCCCAGCTCCCCAAAAGAAACAGTTTGGCAAACATTGATATTAGTACGACATGCAACATTTGGTTATATTTGTATGCGGAAGAAACTATCTTTGTTGCAAAATTTTCAAAACTCCATAAAGACATCAAGATTTCTTGCAATTCCGATTTTGAAGCTAATCTTAGGAATGCTTTCACCTTTCAGATGTTAGTTAGTGGGGATAATAATTTCTTTTAAAAGAATCCCCATTCTCAAAAGTGAAGCAGAACTGCAGAAAGGGTGAGTGAATCATACCCCTAATTTAGGAGACACTAGAATTTCAAGTTACAGAAGGTCAATTTGCACTGTTAACAATTCCCTGCCCCCCTCATTTCACCCAGATATCACCAGGCCAGCTAATCGCAGAAGAAAGAACAAACCTCTTTACCTGAACAACTCTGTTGCTGCGGGCATGGATTCCGAGTACTCTGTCGAACCAACTGCCACCGTAAGATCCCAGTAATCCTGTTTGTTGGGATAGGATTTCTTGCAGGTTGAGCATTCGAGACTGGAAGCATCGCTGGAGACGAACAAGCAACCATCAATTTGGGAAGCTGCGCGATAACCAGCTGCCTGTTACCTGTGGCAGTGGCACGGTAGTGCGGAACGAAACGGTGAAAGGCCACTTACCCGACGGATCGCTCGAGCTCGCGAGGGGGTAGTAGCAGATTGGACACGCCAGCTTCCTCAGCTTCGTCTCCGGCGCCGGCTCCACCGAGGGTCCCTGAAAAGGAAAAACATGCTTTTAACTAGCCGCCTTCGTCTCAGAGGATCAAGTGTGTGTCTGACTTATGACTGCGCGGGCTCTCTGCCTGCTCGACGGAATGCTTCAGCGGCCTAGCGGGGTGGGGTGGGTCCGGGAAGCTCACCGCGAGCGCTTCGTCAGGTATGTCGGGAGCGGTGGCGGCAGGTGAGGCGCTGGCGCACAGGTGGTAGAGCCTCCTCGCCGAGGCAACCCGGTTACGGCGCGCCGCGATGTGGTGCCGCAGGTGCCGAGCATAGCAGCGCGGCGCCGGCGCCGCGGGGGGGCTGCAGCTGCTGCGAGGGTGGTCGCCGTGCCCATCGCCGCCATGGGAAGTTGTGGGAGAGGTGGAGGTGGTGCAGCCCTGGTCCCTGGAGACTGGAGGCGCGGCGGAGAGAGGACCTCGGAGGAGGGAGCAGGTGTGCCGTGTGCGGCGTACGTGGCATGTCCGGGGCCCTCCATGACAAGGCACACTATTTGTGGTGGTGACGTGCGGCCTCGACAGTGGGCGGATCAGTGGGTAGTCGAGATAAAGAATTCTGGCCCAAATTATTTTTTCCAACTCTGGAGCCCACGAGAAATTTGGCCCACCCAGCCAGCGACACACGAGCCATCCCAGCCAGCGCCCACTTCGCTCGGACGGACGGACGCTCGGCGACGGCAGCGACGCCGCCGCGACCCCTCGACTCGCCGAGCGCCGGAGCGGCTCCCCCGCCGGTCGTCGCCTTGCCGGCTTGCCCCCGCGTGGTAGCAACCTGCCCGGCTCGCCGCGCAGCAGCCCCAGCGCCTGTCCGCCCCGCGTGGCCGTGCGCGCGCACAGTGCCGCGCCACCGCCTCTGGTGCCGGCGGCCGCGAGCCGGTGGCCGCCGCTCGCTTGACCTCCCGGACCTGCTGCCCGAGCCGGTGGACTCGAGCCGTAACCACTGGAGGGTAGCGCTGAAGACTGGAACATGAGCTGGGCGGACGAGGTACATTTTCGATGCTAGGTTTTCTTAGTTTTAACTTCTTCGCGAGGCTAGATTAAACTACTCATGATGGCGGCGGTAGCCTTGTAGGATTCCTTTATTTATGTTTGCCGTTTGGGGATGAAATGTACTGGTCTGCTTTTAGATGATTTGTGGCTTGGCATTTTAAAAACCCTTGGATTGTTGATTAGATCTTGGAATAGGGCAACCTGTTCCTTTACTCAAGAATGGGCAGACATCCTTGTAAGAACTCATGAATTATTGCCTCTTTTTCCCTTGTTTATCAGTATAAATTATTGGTGCAGGGAATAACTTGCAACGCCATGATCTGTGAAGCATGTCTTTTTCCCCTACCTTTGATGATTGCTTTGTTTTCTCTAGTTATTTTTCATTGTGTGATCGTGATGATAACCATATGTCATTGATTTGACCAGGTTGTGGCAAAACCAGATCCACAACACGTCCGTAGCTCATGGTGAGAGGGGAGTAGCAACAAAGGCTGCAGATTTTCATGCAAGAAGAAAACAGTATCCCTAATTCTTTAGCTTTCCTTTTACTTCCAAACGAAGAAAAGGAGAGGGAGAGGGAACTGAGGGACTGAAGATCAAGTTTACGGCTGCAATCAAATTTACTTCTATGCTACTGAGATGGAAGAACAGGCTAACACAGTACACCGTTCTTCCAATGCGTAAGTGATACAATTCCATCTTGTTTTCTCGTCAGTGACATCCAACGAATTTTAGTTGTCCCCATGTATTGCTACTCATGTTCTCTTGGGCACTAATTTTAGTGAAAGATTAAATGAGTTTTTGGGTTAGTATATTTATTTATGCACTACTCTCATACTTGGTAGTATTCTTCTTATACAGTGAGACCTTGATGCCTCGTTTCGCACCATATGTTGGCATGGAATTTAGAAATTTTAATGAGGCTTGGGCATTTTGGCTTAGCTATGGTGGGCAAAAAGGCTTTGAGGTGAGAAAAAGGTATACAAACAAAAGGTCGTCTGATGGCAAAATTACATCATGTAGATTTGTTTGTGCAAATGAGGGTCTTCGATCACTAGACAAAAGGGATCATTTAACAAAACGCCCTCGACGTGAAACTAGAACTGATTGTAAAGTCCACATGAGCCTTAAATTGGACCGAACAAAAGACAGGTATGAAGTGTCCGAGCTGGTTTTGGAACACAATCATATACTGCACCTGCTCGAAACCTTACAGCTGGTGGTACCACGAAGTCAAATTTCAGATTTACAAGCTCCAGAAAGGAAAATTTCAGATTTACAAGCTCCAGAAAGGAAAATTTCAGATTTACAAGCTATTGAAGTTGAAACTGCAGATGATGTGGGAATTGGGACAAAAGTGGAACACGAATTGGCTAGTCACCATGTTGGCAGATCACCCAATCTTAGCTATACCCTTGAAGATCAAAAGAACTATTTGTTGACCAAGCGCCAACGGGAGATGGCATATGGTCAAGCAGGTAGCGTGCTTAAGTATTTTCAAGATAAAATTGCTGAGATCCCATCATTCCAATATGCATTGCAAATGGATTGTGAAGAACAGATAGCCAATATATTCTGGGTTGATGGTAAAATGATCATGGACTATGCACATTTTGGTGATGTTGTTACTTTTGACACTACTTTTGGAACAAATAATGGGAGTAGGCCTTTTGGTGTCTTTGTTGGATTCAATCATTTTAGAGAAACTGTAATATTTGGTGCCGCTCTCATGTATGATGAAACATTTGAGTCTTTCAAGTGGTTGTTCGAGGCCTTTCTAAAAGCTCACAATGGACAGCAGCCTAAAACAATCTATACAGATCAAGATTTTGCAATGGAAAAGGCAGCTGCAGAAGTGTTTTCAGAAGCATGGCATGGATTATGCACCTCACACATTATGCAGAATTTTGTCAGACATCTTCATAAAGATAAGAATGAAGACACAAGCATTCTTTCAGATGTTAGGGCATGCATGTTTGAGTATGAGGACATATCAGAATTTGAACATAAATTTGACGTCATGAGGAAAAAGGTGAAGAAGCAAACTTGGTTGGATAGCATATACAAGTTAAAAGAAAAATGGGCTGAATGTTATATGAATGGTGTCTTCACATTGGGAATGAGGAGTACACAGCTGAATAAGAGTCTAAACAATGATTTGAAAATCCTCTTTGAAACTGATTTTGATATCGTCCCAGTTCTTGAAGCATTTTGAAATGGTGGTGCAAGGTAAAAGGAATAATGAACTGAATTTAGAATTTGATTCAAGGAAAAAAAGTTGCCAGAAATCTATATGAGGAGACCACCGCCTATGCTGATGCATGCTAGCAAGCTGTATACACCTATTATGTTTGAAGCTTTTCAAGGTGAATATGAAAGATCCTTGGCAGTTTGCACAAAGGCATTGGATGGTAATAATGAATATCTAGTAGGAGATTTTACCTCTGAGGAGGGATACAAAGTTATTAGTGATCCTTTGAAGCAAACAGTTTTATGCAGCTGTAAGCAATTTGACAAAATTGGGATATTGTGTGCCCATTCTCTTAAAGTTCTTGATTTGATGAATATCAAGTCACTACCACCACAATACATGTTAAAGAGATGGACATGGGAAGCACGGATTGCAACTATACAAGATAACCAGGGAAGAAATGTAATCGAAAATCAAGTTATGGATGCTACTCTTCGCTACAGATACATGTCTCATAAATTTCTCAATTTGGCACATAGAGCAGCACAGTTTCCAGAATGCACCATGTTAGTAGACAACAATCTTGACATCCTTGGTAAGGAAATTGAAGACAAAATCAATGCATGTACAAGCATTTCTGGGGATCCACTTGACATCCTTGGCAAGGAAATTGGAGACAAAATCAATACATGTACAAGCACTTCTGGGGATACACATACAATTCGCATGGATGATCTTTTTAATGGAGAGCTTGTATTCCAGTGAAGGAAGCAAGAAGCCAAGAACTCGGCTATGTGTTTTGCATTTGGCAAGAGCTAGAAGCATGCAAGTCTGTATGCATGTACGGCAAGTCTGTATGGATGTTCGGGACTGGGAGCATGGGTCATTTGGTGACAATGAATTTTGCCACACCTTTTTCTGCTTTGCCACCTATTCTGCTTTGCCACCAGAATTATATAACTAAACTGACTTAGTGTTCTACCCTCAGATTGACAACACTCTGTGATGTATATATGTTTAGCTTTCTTTTGCCATTTAGCAAGCAGATACTTTGGGAACATGGCCACACATTTTGCATCCCCCTTTTCAGTTTTTTTGGATAGCTATGCTGAATCGTAGAATACGTCTCAATGGAGCAGCAGCACATTCTAATATTTAGTTAGTAGATTTTGGTTTTCATTTGAGTATTCAGAATCAATCCAATAAACATTTCGGCATTCATTTGAACCATCAAAATTCATTTCGATTCACAGTTTTAATTAACTTTTAGAATATTCAGCAAAGCTCATTTGGTCATAATCACATTCAAGTTATACGTCTGCCAATTTTGGCCGTAGCTTGGCACTACACGTTTTTGTTGCTGAAATGTGTAAATATTTCAGACTCCAGAGCGATCAGGTAGCACCATAGCAAAACTTAAGCAGGCACCACATTGACTAGGTGGAGCATTTCCATGTCTGTACGGACTTCACGCGTACCAACAGTTCAAATATGTTAGCTCTTGATCTTCCAGTATAACTGCAATCATATTTGAATTTATCTTGTCTTAGTCACTAATCAGGCAGGTAACTTAACGCCACTGGAGATCTCCAAATCTACTGTAAGAAATTTTAGCTTTTATTTTTTTTTCAGCCCGCTGCTATTAAATGGTTAGATTCATACATGTAATTATGTTTATCTCCAAACTCTTCATGTTTTATTTCGAGGTATGAATAGACCGCAGGACAGCAAAATTTGACCTGTTGGATGTTTTTGTCGGATCAATATCCAGTTTCCATCAGTCCAAGTTAGGATACACAAAATTGAGACTGAAGCAACACATTGGCATTTTGGATGCCTGTTCCTCCAGATGACATGAAAATGGTAAAGAATACGGCGAGGAAAAACACACTCCTCTGTTAACAAGTACCCCCTTTGGTTGGATTTAAATGATGTTTAGGACAATCAATTCTGGGGCAATATGTCGAAAGCATCAATTAAAATCTCTGACCTAAGGAATTTCTCCATAGTGCTTTTGAATTTTGATATAAGACATGATTTTTAGTAACATAGGACAATTTCCACAATGGCGGAGGAACATATTTTGCTGGTAATTGCACTTCACAATTTGTGAGTTGATATCTCACAGATAAGATCAGTCTGTCCTTGAAACTTTATTATATGCTTGTATCTCGCTTCTTTTTTACAAGAGTGCAATGCAATATGCTCGATTGAAACCCCACTATACATAAGTCCTACCCCAGAACTTCTCTGAAGAACTACCCGAAACCCCACTAGCAGCTCGGTGATACAGATTGAGTGAGGCCAACCAACCTCTCCCATTCTTGACATCCGCTATTCTGAATTTCCTTGTAATTGTGAAGGTCAGACTCAAGTCATGATTACACACAAATTTGTTGGGACTGAATTACTTAAAAAAACACACACATACAAATCCCTACCCTCTACGCTGGCAACGGAACGGAAGTATGCACGCTAAAACTTGTCATACGACCACGGCCTCGACGACTCTGCCACGTCCGGGCACGCCAGGATCTGGTACACCAGAGCCGCGACTGCGGAGCCGACCATCGGACCGGCCCTGTACACGGCCTGGTTCTTGAAGTAGCCGCTGACGACGGCCGCCCCGAAGGAGCTGGCCGGGTTCATTGACGCGCCCGTCAGCGCGCCCGCGGACAGCACGAGCGCGCCATGCGTGAGCCGACCGCCAGCGCGCCCAGCGCCGTGGCCGCGAATCCCCGCTTGTCACCTCTGCCGCCGTCACTAGAGCGAGGCTCGCCGACCACGTGCACCGTGTACACCAGCAGGAAGGTGAGCACGCCCTCCAGGACCGCGCCGCCGAACCCGGCCATCGCCACCGCGATCGTCGCCGGCACTTCCTGCATGCCGCATGCGCAAGTACATCGTTGCGATCAGTGTGAAACGACGGTTAGTGTCGGAAAGGAAGTGAGAGCGCGCGGTTACCACATGCCTCGCCGGCGGAGAAGGAGTTCAAGGTGGCGCCGAGCAGTTGGGAGGCCCAGTAGAAGATGGCGCTCGGGACGCCGATGGCGTATACGTAGGCCAGCGAACGTGACTGACGGCGGGGTTGACGTGCCCGCCGGAGACGTCGGACGGTCTGAGGCGATAAGCCAAATATGTACCGCAGCGAAGAGCCCTAGTCCGGCTGGGCGACGGCTGTGGCCACCACCCACCAAACGCGTGCCGCTGCTGGTAACGTCCGCACTAGTAACGATTTGATTTTTCCGGCGGGGCGGATCTTTTCCGTGGCGGGCGCAATTTGAACCCGCCACGGAAATGATCGGCCCTCGCCGCCGGCCGCACGGGGGGCGGGCGCATTAAGCGCCCGCCACGTGGGCGGGCGCCGCAACGCGCCCGCCACGCAAAATGTATTAAGCGTGGCGTGCGCGTTGCGGCGCCCCGCCCGCGTCTGCTTCTTTGCGTGGCGGGCGGATTAGGGCGCCCCCACGCAAAAGGCCGAGGCCTATAAAATCTGGGCCGCCGCCCCTTCGTCTTCCTCCACGATCTTCCTCTTCCAACTCTTGGGGGGGGAGAGGTTTTGATCAAAATTTTGACAAAAACTTTGATTTGGGTGTTTTGGCTTTGATTTGGGGGAGGAGAAGACACTAATTGGTCGGTAAATGCCTCTTTTCATCTTTCTTTCCCTCTTTTTCATCCCCTCTCTAGATATAGAATCCATGGAGGAGAGAGAAAACTGCCTTCTCTAGATCTAGATCTAGATCTATGGTGGAACTTCTTCTCTTTTTTTTTTGTTTGAGTACTATGTAACGGCACTAAGCTTTTTGGAAGAGCAGGGATCAGGATGGAGAGGCACCGAGCCCACTGGATGTATGAGATGAAGAGAGTTGATGACGAATACTATGATGAGGTGAAGAAGTTTGTTGCTCGAGCGAAGCGACACAGCGAGATAATTGAACAGAGACTGATTATCTGTCCGTGCGCAAAATGCAAGAATCTGAAAGCGTTCTCTGACATCGTCGTGCGATCTCACCTAATCATGCATGGCTTCGTCAGTGACTATTTGGTCTGGACTTTTCACGGCGAAGAAGTTCCACCCTTCGATCCACCCGGTCGATCCAGGTACGAGCGGTCCCCCGACCGATCACGGTACGAAAAGTCCACCACCCGGTCCAATTCCATCGATTTGTTCGAAGCACGGTGACGTCGGCGATGGCGACGATGACGGTGGTGGTGGTGGAGGGGACGGCGAGCAGGAGAATCCTATGACGCAGCCTGAGGATGTCCGGGTTTTTGAAGATTTGGTCAACCGACTCGATGAGGACGACATTCTGTTTGGGTGCCCGAGATGGTTGGAGAACTTCAAACAGATGAAGCAGGCAGCAATTGATCCGCTTTACAAAGACAGTCCGGAGGGTTGCACGGCGCTGAGTTTTAACCTGAATTTGCTGATGTTGAAGTCTCGTCATGGCTGGTCTGACACTAGCTTCAATGAGCTCGTAAGTTACCTGGCCTCCACGTATCCAACGCCTCACAAGGTTCCTGCTAGTACGTATCGTGCTAAGAAGTTGATCCGGCCAGTGGCGATGAAAGTCAAGAAGTTCGATGCCTGCCCCAACCACTCGTATCCTATATCGGGCGACAAGACGAGAATTTGACCAGGTTGTCCGCCTGTGGCGCTAGTCGATACAAGCGGAATGCCGGATGTCGCGTGGACGATGATCTCGATGAGGAAGCGGGGCCGGGTGAAAAAAAAAAAGAAGAAGGGGGCGAAGAAAACCGGTCGCGACCGCGAAGAAGATCATGTCAACGGGGACGAGGAAGAGGAAGGTTACACGCAGAGGAAACGTCCAAATACGCCAATGTGGTACCTTCCCGGTCATCGATCGCTGCGGGCTCTCTATGGGAACCCTGAGGATGCTAAGCACATGACCTGGCATGCATCTAGCGGTCGTGTCAAGGATGACGGGAAGCTACGGCACCCTTCGGATGCTAAGCAGTGGCAAGACTTCGACGTCGCCTACCCCGACTTTGCGAGGAGCCGAGAACGTTCGGCTCGCATTGAGTACCGACGGAATGAACCCATTCGGTGACACGAGCAGCACACACAAAGCCGCGTGGCGGTCGTCCTCACCATGTACAATCTACCTCCACATCTTTGTCAAAAGCGCGGGTATGTTTTGCTCACCATGCTCATATCTAGGACCGGCGGCCCGAGAAGCGATATAGATGTGTTCCCGGAGCCGTTCATGGAGGAGATGCGTACTTGTTTGATGATGGGGTCGATGGTTGATGCGTACCGCAAGGAGAAGTTCACTCTTTGTGCCATCATCTTTGTCACCATCACCGATTACCCCGGCCTGTTTTCATTATCGGGGCAGATTAAAGGGAAGACCGCCTGTGTAGCTTGCATCGAAGAAACCTGCTCCACTTACCTGAAGGGATCCACCAAAACTGTGTACGAATATGTACTTTGACAACAAGGGCGAGTCGAAACCTCAGCCGGCACGGACTAGTTATGGTCCGAAGGTGTTTGACATGGTGAAGGACTTGGAGTGCGAGTTTGGAAAGAAGAAGAAAGACGATGATCGATGAAAGACAAAGACCTCCAAGACAAAGAAGCGAAAGAGGGATAAACCGGAGGACGGCGCCTCCGGCCGTTCCTTTCAAGAAGAAGTCAATCTTCTTCAAGTATCTAAAGTACTTGGAAGATACCGCATACACCCCACGCGATCGATCGATGCACCTTGAGAAAAATGTCTTCGAAAGCACGATCGGTCTCCCCGATGGATATCAAGACCAAGACGAAGGATGGTGTGAAGTCACGTCGGGATCTTGTTGACATGGGCATCCGACCGGAAATTCACGCTACACGGCTTCCGAACGGTAAAGTCCAACTCCCGGTGCGGCCTACAACCTAACGAGAGATGAGAAGTTGGCTATGTGTCGGTTGATGCGGGTATCAAGGTACCCGACGGGTTTCTCTTCCAACATCAAGAGTCCGGTATCCATGAGAGACCTCACAATGACGAACTTCAATGCGCACGATGCTCACATCATCTTGACGGTGTTCCTTCCAATTGTGATCAAAGCTATTCGTCCAAAATACGTGAAGATGGTGGTCACAAGGTTGTCATACTTCTTTAACCAAATCAACGAGAAGGTAATTGCCAAAGCAGATGCTGCTTACCGAAAGAGTTCATCAGCGGAAACAATGTGCCGATAGAGATGTGTTTCCCACCGTCGTTCTTCGACATTATGCCGCACCCGATGATGCACATGGTTGATCGGGATAGAACAGTACTGGGACCCGTGTACCTACAAAGCGATGTGGACCAGCGGCGACTAATGTCTACCCTCAATCGATTCAATCATAACCGCGCTTACCCGGGGGCTCTATGATCGAGGCATACACAAGCTAGGAGGCCGTGAACTGGTGTGTGAAGTACATAAAAGATGGGAGGGCTATTGGGCTTCCAGGTGCATCAACATGAAGGAAGAACCTCGGGGATGGGGTGCGCGGGGCGGGCGAACGCACCGACATACATAGGGAAAAAGTGCTAGACGCTCACTACGGCATCCTTCATCAATTGGTGATCATGGACGGATACGTGAAAAAAGCACCTCAAAGAGCTCCGCCCGTGCAAGTAGGGAAGCGCAAGAACTGTCCGAAGGATTGGGCAGAGAAGGAACACAAGAACACTTTCCTCGGTGGCTCTCCAAAAAGCGAACATTCCCCGGGAGATGATGCGAGATCGTGAAGAAGCTTGTGTCGAGCCGTCCCATGCAGTCACCACGTGGCAAGGGTATGATGTCAACGGGTATAGGTTCCACACAAAAAGAAAAGGACAAGAAGAGTGCATCACGAAACGCGGTGTTCGATATGAGGGCGTGAAATCAAAGTGACGGGGAGAAGATGACATGCTTCGCACAAGTCGAAGAAATATGGGAACTTGACTATGGCGGTAACCTACAAAAACCGGATTTTTCATTGCTAGTGGGTCAAGCCTCACGGCGGTTCTAGTGGACGATTTTGGGCTAACCACCGTGAACCTTCAAAGTGTCCGGTACAAAGATGATTAGTGGGTGCTTGCATCGGATGCCGCACAAGTAGCCTACTAAATGAACACGGAGAACACAAATAGACATATTGTCGTGGCAGGAAAGCAGCGGATCGTGGGAGCTGATGGGGTCCGAGTCCCGAAACATACAACAACTATGATGAGTTCCACCTCTTTCAGATTTTCCAAAAAGATGAAGGCACCGGAGGACGTAATCAATCCCGACAAGACTAAAATGATGCCATGGACCCGCCCCGATGGCGAAGAAGATCACCAATGCACCGGCACCAAAATGATATGTAGTTGCGCTTATTCTCGATGTAAACAAATAGTCCAAAAAACAAATATCTCACCACGAGTTTCGAGAAAACTACGGGGGAGACTAGTGATTTTTGAACTACACGTTTGTAACACTTTCTCGTATGCAAAAATGACCTTTATATGAAATATAGATCTTGATGAGTTATGAAGTTTCCGTATTCATGACTTTTTGAATCTTGGCCGTCTGGGGCTTCGAAATGTCGTCCGAATGTGTAAAAAATTCAAATTTCAAATTTCGAGGCGTGAAAAGTTTAAAAAATGAAAAGTTAACACTAATACCAAACGTAGATCTCGGAGAGTTTAACAAAAGTGGTATTCATGACTTTTCGAATCGACGACGTCTAGGGCTTCAAAAACTAGAGCTTCAAAAAGTCACAAGTTCGACCGGTTAAACCTTGGTCAAACGGACCACTAAACGACCTAATTTCGAAAAAAGTTTGAATACAAAGTTGAAAGTACTCATCAAGATGTAAACTTGGTGTATATAAATGGATATGTGTTGGGAACTGTAAAGTTTCTAATAATGACATACTTCTCACTACGCATACACGAAAGCATCCTCTTCCTCGTAGCATCCCTATATATACCACAGGATGTGTTGGGAACTGTAAAGCATCCCTATATATACCGGATGTGTAAAAATTTCAAATTTCATCCGAATATTTTTGATATATTATCTGAATTGATCTCTCAATTTTTAACAATTTTTAACATTTTATAACAATTTATAACAATTTATAACAAATTTTAATAATTTTTTAGAATACTTGTCATAGAGGCCCAAGCCCGGATGAAGGAGGTCGAGAAGAAGGTCATAGAGGCCATCTGCGGCTAAAACAATGGGACCCTCGAGATTCGTCGGGGACACGATCCGTGGACGTTGGCCTTGGAAAACCCGAGCATCGCGGCCGCGTCCGTGGCATGAGCTCCAGGGAAGAGTTGGGCGACGGTGGGCTCGTGGCGTCGGCTTTGATGCCTCGCATCACACGAGGCAGAGGTACAAGGAGGGTCCGAGACGAAGAGCGTGATGAGGCCTTGCGGCAAATGATCACCCAAATCCATCAAAGAGGCCCTCACGAGCAACGACCCATCTACACTCAAGGCCTCCAATGGACAACACCTCAAGCGCCGGGGAAGCGTAAAGGAGCCGGACCTAGCAAATGCCCTCCACCACCGGAAGAAGCCGACATTCGATGAAGAGGAGGTCGTGAGCCGACAAATACCCTAAACCCAAGAGGCCCCCAAGAATAGATGTTCGATCCGAAAGGTATGCCCCACCGAAACAACGAGTTGTACTATGTTATTAGCTACTTCTTTTCACAACCGTAGCTAACATTTGTACCGCCGCTTTTGCGTGCCAAAATCCCCACCTTATGTCGGGTTTGTCTCGGAAGAATGCCCCGGCTCGTTCGAGTTTGGGAAGTTCATGATCCCAAAGGCCCAACTCATCGATGCCGAGGACCGGGAGACTTCGGAAGTTCCATGCGTGGTACATAGAGTGCGCAAAGCGTGGATTGCATACCTTCGATGTCCTTCTTCCTAAGGAGTGCTTCCACTACCACACCGATCTCCAGTTCTTGGTTACATTCGACGACATGTCGAGACTACTTCGCCGATAGGACATTGACGTTGCCCAAGTCACCTTGTTTACGATGTAAGCGCAATTTTACTTGCACATGTCCCTTGCATCCGTATATAGATTCTTTGTTTCAAATGTACCTATGCCACAACCACATGTCCTTGTAGGTTGAGCGCCCGATGCAGCCACAAGTTAAAGAATGGTATTATTTACCTCTCCCATGGCACATCCGTGAGAGACAGGTCATCGGTTATAAGCTAAGAGCGGACCATCCCGACACTGGTGAACTTGACGGACGAGGAAAGATAGAAGATCCGGGATAAGAACGAAAAGAGCTAAGAAGTTCGAGGTAGCGTAGTACGTCATATCGGCGATGAAAAAGGTCAAGGAAAATGGGTATCGATGTATTCGGCACCTTACCAATACGAATGGGGCTCGTAGGACATTGGATCTGTTTCATGATCTTTCCTCGGGGGGCCGGGAGGGCCGTTGTCTTTGACTCACTACGAGGCACAAACCCGCACGCGGCTACCGACAATTCGAAAAAATCTTGAGATTGTAAGTGATCGATGAACTCTTTATTCAATTACTAGAGTCGAATATCATATATCGTTGACAATATAGTGCATTTCGTGCAGCGCTTACAAGCAATACTTGAAGGATCCGAACTGGCCGGGATCGACGATCCCGAAGTGTAAGGAGCGCAATGGAGATACACTCAAAATCAAGCGAGATTTCCTATGCGTAAATGAAACTTAGTTTTTCTTAGTACGACTACCTAGCTATAGCTTCGATATTACTAATAACACCGGTTTTATTGTGTGCAATGCCTCAAACAACCGTGACGGATCAAACTTGTGTGGATTCTTCTGCCCTGCGTGAGTTCCTCGTGGCCTGCAAAATGTACAAATCCAGCTACCGACAGCTCAAGGACTCAAAGAACCGGTGGAAAGGGGTACTACAAAAGGCAACCGACGAGATGCGGTTCAGGCGCACAGTATCAGACATCTGCAAGTTCGTTCTAGACATGGTAGTTCACGCGAAGGCCGTCGTACTTCAATGTGGACAGTGAGTGGGGCTGTTTGTAGAGTATGCGCAGCTAAGGAGATGGGAAGAGCTAGGTCTTAAGGACTATCTTCATCCCAACAACATATAGCTCGTAATTTTTGTATAGATGTTGTAATTAACTAGTACATGTTGGATATGAACAAATGGATCGATCGATCGGTGAAACTTGTATATATGAATCGATGTATATATATATGTATATATGATATATATT
>JADLZK010009278.1:0-208162 GCA_015847255.1 Hyparrhenia diplandra | reverse complement strand
CAACAAGCGTGGATGTAACCCGGCCTTGGTGGCGACGTGTTGAACCACGGACTGCTGTGTCACTGTGTGCTCCATCTTTACATTCCTCATGCAGCTTTTGTAGGGTTTCGAGGTTGATTTTTCCTCTCGGGCTAAAGGATTCTGTGGTATGCAGTGCCTCGAGCTGTATTTTATCTTTCATATTGCAGGCTCAGATACTTAGGGGTACCTAGTTTCCACACCTGCAAAAGTTTCGATCCTGCATGTCTGCTTAAATATTGGGCGGTCTTGCTTTTGAAGCGCGCCGTCAATAGCGCGCTATTCTACAATAAGATCTCAGTACGAGTTTTGAACTGCTTGAGTTTGTTACGCGAGTATCTCATCATTAAAGAGAATGCACATAGATATTAGATGTCGGGATATGAGAGGCTAAATATTACTAATACCAAATGTTCGGACATGAAGCAAATATTACAATACGGATGCAACATAGATACCGGATGTCTAAAGCATGAACTACATATTACGAGAAAAACATGATCCTAAATATTACGAGGAGGCTAGGTAGATGTTCGAGTCAACACAATCGTACATTTGGAGAGAGAATCACATAGATATTAGATACCATGCTTGGCGAGGTGGGCCCGACCAAATATTTGGAAAGCTTATGGCGATTATAGATACCAAATGTCAGCATTCGAGGAAGTACACGGTGCCATTGTTCAAACCACAAATACTACTAAGCGATTCATTCTCACGAAACATGTCGAATATATGCTACATCGGCATACACATGAGTCATTTTGCTACATCAGTTTGTTAGCAAAAATAACATAGTGATTCGATTATGCGAAACATGTTTTAACTTTCGCGATATCCGAGCAATATCTAAAAGATAACAGCGTGACAATGGTAGAAGAATCAAAACATTCGAGGCATCTGAGCATCGAAGCTTGGCATATAGAGGAGCACGTCCGAGCATATAGAGTAGCATATCGAGAATACGGAATACCAAAATCCTAGCATCTGAGTCTCATTTGCCCATTGGCATATAAATAGCATAAAGAGCCGGTTTCTCTTTGCTGCCTTGAATAGTCTCGGGGGACGCACCCAAGCATCGGTCGACATCAAGCTAGATTGTATGTATAACTATCATACCTATATTTAGCATGAGTTAATTCATACCTAGATCATACTGCGATCTCTACACCGACATCGTAATGCACGTCATCATGGAGTCTAGAAGCAGGAAAACTGCTTGGCGGAGGAAATGTGATTGTTGCTTTTGGGCCGGGTCAGCTTGTGCGTGGTGGTAGCGGTGCTAGGCACATGGATGAAAAGATCACGGTCTAAATGTGTTAAGAGTTAGAGGTAATCTATTACCCTCTCTTGTGTGCTTCTTTGGCATACTGCGGTGTCTCCGAGGCCATCAAGCTTGAAAAGGCGTGGAGTCTACTGCGAGGAAAGAAGGTGACATAGGCATCATACATACAAACTCTTGAACAATTGCTTAGGAAACCCGAGGACATGAAGCGGTGAATAAGAGACTTATACATGCGAAAGATGCAGTGAAGATAGAGTGCTATGGTACGGTGTAGCAGTAGGCTGATGGCGGCTCAGGTGAGCATGCTTTTAGACATTGATGCTTTGAGTCGCGGAGGAGCAGAGCCAGCACCGCGACAGCTAACTAAGCATCCATTCTCCGTAGCTTGCCTGGGCAATGCTGAAATACAGCGGCATCTATCAACCAATCCTAAAATTACTCTAAATCTACGCACCTCGACATTAGTGTGCTTATTGAAGCGTGAATTAGGCGAAAACAAAAGACATGGTAAACCATAGCAAGATATAAGAAAGATATCAAAGCCCCTACGGCACTACACTATTATTATGCAAATTAGCAGAGAATGTACTGCTTATTTGAGAAGCGAGAATGTATTGCAAAATGATCAAGGTGTTTTACGCTACTCGCAGCTCATCGGTGCATACTGACTTGCATCATTGGACACCGCTTTGGAAATATGCAAAATTAACACTCATTATCATTTCAACAACGGTTGGTATACTCTTCATATGAGTTTCATCACGCTCCGAGGGTTCTATAAATGTTGTTGCACAGCCTTGTATCATGAGTGCAGATATCTTTATCCGATAATGCGTATTTGTACTTTGGTTTCCTTATCACGAAATCTGAGTCACGTTTGTCACATCATCGAGCTAACAATGAAAATCACGAATTACATTTCCAAAGGCTGCAGGAGTAAAAATAACTTCTTTGAAATAAATTGTGCGGGGTGCATATGTGTATGAGTTAAAAAGCTTGTGACAGAGATCAATGGGGATTAGATGGTAAACAAAAATTCTCTATAGGAAGGAGGATATTTTACGGCCCTATGATGTGGTCATCTAGTAGGCGACATGTCATTCGAAGCATCACCATGAAAAGCGAGAAAATTCTTAGCCCTTTGCTTGGATTGGTTCACTGACATTCTTTTCCAGCGAAAGAATACCACACGCACTACGCGTAGACGTGTCACAGTCTAAGATATAAGCTATCCCACCAACTTCATTTTATAAAAACGAATACATTTCAATGATAGCTATAAATACGTCTACTATAGACACTACAGCTTACCTTTTTCAACTTTGTATTGATATTTAGAATAAGCTAGAAAGTATCCATATTTCATTTCATTTCGAGATTAACAGGTCGCTTCTTTTGGGCCGGTCTACGGAATCCGCGGTCTTAGATGCCAAATTCGGTACCATTTACCGGTCTGAGAAGCAATGATACATCAATAGAGTGGTGCCTACTAACAGCTTGAGCTAATATTAAAGACAATCGGGTGGGACTACATTATACCTTTTTGGACGGTCTCTGAATCCACGAGTACCCAGGAGCTTCGAAAAGCTCACGCTTCTATAATCCAACATTATCCTTTGTACATTTCTATTTGCGAGGTCATCTGGTGCAGTGTCGACTTTATATATATCACTTATCACTTTGCTCGATTGCATTTTCTTAATGTACATGTACTCGCGGTGTTAAATGTTAAACTTGATAAATATATTTACGAGTTTAGCTTCTTGAAGCTGCATCGCAGAGTCTGACTGAGCTAGCAGAGTGGACACAGAAGTCCTTTGCTAAGTTCACAAATCTAGAGATGTAAACCCTAACTTGGGAGGCTCACGAAAGCTCAAAGAGAATTGTTGCAATTTACTGTCCAGAGTACATTTCTCTTACGCTTACCGCGGTGACATCGAGTAAAAGAAAATGCCTAAAGCGAGCACAAGTAAATCTGTTTTAAATCGCACAATCACTCGAGCCTAGAAATGGAAGCGGACAACAATCCGGTCCACCACACTTAAAGGTGCAATGCCAACTTACACATGGTTGCTAGAATAAGAAGCTGACATGTTTGGACTTTTCCTAATTTGAGTATAAGATTCAAGTTATGTAATTACGTGACT
This sequence comes from Hyparrhenia diplandra, assembly GCA_015847255.1. Taxonomy (NCBI): domain Eukaryota; kingdom Viridiplantae; phylum Streptophyta; class Magnoliopsida; order Poales; family Poaceae; genus Hyparrhenia; species Hyparrhenia diplandra. Next base: position 204,712 of record JADLZK010009278.1, on the reverse strand, counting down.
TTCTGAGCTTAGCGGAAATTTAGACCGGGACTTGCGAGTTTTTCCCGGTAATCTGACCTTACGAGGTAATAAGGTCCTATCGCGGCTAAAACCACAAGAGCAGAGACAATTACGAGCTAATTGAAGCTGTGATAGGATGAAATCGTGGCAACTAAAAGCTATGTATGCGGTTACTTTCTATAGCTCTGTGAGTTAGATTGGGCGATATCACGGCGATCAGTACACGAGAATCGAGTCTTAGAATACTGGGTCATCCGCAAGAAAAGAGGTAGTAACTCTAAGGATTAAAGGGCGAGAGGGGGTCCGTCGCGAGGCGGTATGACTTGGAGAAGATAACAGCGTACGTCGTGGAGGCGGCGGTGGACTTCACTGCACGAAAGATTTGGCGAGCGCGGCGGATCGAGCCTGGCGAGAGGCGATGAAGCAGCGGCGTGCGCCCGCCACCCCGCATCACCCGACCCGGCGTGACGCCACTTTTCATGCGTGATGCGCCGCCCGGTGAGTCGAGAATCTTTGGAGGATGGGAGACAAGGAGATTTTGGGCGAGCCGAAGAAACGCCTGGTGAGGTCGAGTAGGGAGCGCGCTGCACGCCGCGCCCTCGTCGCCGCCACCGGATCTGATCGCCGCCGCTGGCAGCGCGTGCCGCGCTCGCCCGCCCTCAAAGCCGCTCAGCGCCGGGCGACACGCGCCATTTGCCGGGCAGCGCCAGCGTCTCGCCCGCACCAGCCTGCCCTGCGCCGGGCCGCCCAGCGCCGCTCAGCTCCGCCTCGCCAGCGCTTCAGTGTACCGCACATGGGCGCACGCCCATGCCGCCGCCGCCACCTTAGAAGGGGAGAGGAGGGAGAGGGAGGAGAGCGGCTATGGCGGGAGAGGCAAGAGGCGAGCGAGGACTAGGTCTAGGGTTCCGAGTGATGATATATATATATAGAGGCGGGGAGGCTGACTCCACCGTTGGATTGAGAATCGAGCGATCCAAAAATAATCCGAATGATGTGGATAACCAACACCTTATCGCCAGCCGCTTTTTTTCTATAGACAGATAGAAAAACTACGACACACAATACACAAACATTTGGTCCTAGTACACTACAGTACACATCCCTGAAGGTACACGTAGCCAATGAAACGCAGCGCGGCTAGGCCGCCGTGGTCTCGAAGTAGCAGAGCCTGTTGTCGGCGAGCTTGGTCCGGTACGCCGAGGTCTTGTACTCCCTCCACGTGAACTCCCTGTAGCGTCGGCGTCCGCCCTCCCTGTCCACCAGCCCCGGCAGCGGCGCCAGGCGCTCCCGCGGTGGCGGCCCGCCGAAGAAGATGACCGACATCCGCGGCCGCGCGCTGCTCACCATCACCCGGTGCCGCACGCTCCGGAACCGCCCGTTCGTCAGCACCTGCATCCACTATTATAGCATTATTATTACGTGTTCGATCATGATCACGGGCAAGAATGGCTGAAAATCATAACCGTGTGCGCGGGACATGGTTTTGTCAGTGATGAACAAGCAATCGACCCACCGTCAGTACTGTACGGGTTTCGACCAACAAGGTTTTTGCTTGAACGGCACATGGACAAGATTCCGTCGCTCAGACATCACAGGTCACGCCATGGGACACGGACAGGCGAGCGAGCGCAATTTGTGCAGTACAGACTACAGCCTTGTCGTACAGACTACAGTGTAGCTGCTTTTTTTGCTCCCGCAAAAAGTAACGACTTGATGTCGGGTCGGAACCACCTCACCTGCTTTCATTGATCGTTGTAAAAAGTGTCAAAGTGTGTTCAACTAACAATTGTTCATTCGAAGAAACTTACAAACTCTGAATTGTGTGTATTATAAACAAAATAAGCAATGTATACTAAATCATAGTACTAGATACCTGCAATGCGTCGCCGACATTGACGAAGAAGGATTCGGTGTCGATGGAACGGAGACCCAGGTGCCATCCTGAGCGAGATCTCGAGGCCGGCGGTGTCGTTGGATCGGAGCACGGAGATGATCTGCGGGTCGGTGCTCGCCGAACCCTCAGCCGCCGCTCCTCACCACCACCTCGTCGTCGGGCCGGGCGGGCAGTGGTTCACCCTGAGCATCGAGTCGCTGTCCCGGTCCACCAGCCTGCTGAACACGGACCGTCGAGGCCCAGACCTTCCGCCATCAGCTCCAGCACCGTGCACGTCATGCGTCGCACCGCCGTGATGTGTACTCGTCCAAACATCGCTGCACGTACGCACGATCATGATGAGTTGGACATTTTGCCACGTTGAGCAGGTGGTACGAGACATGATAGACGGCTCTCGATGCATCAGTAGTCAGGTCCAGCCTCGAAGTAGGCACCCACCCTGTAGCTAGCTGCACACGTGCACCGTGACCCTGACGCAAACCACACGTGACGCAAATTCTAGCAAAAAGGCTCTCAAGGTTTTGCATCTGTCGGACAGCTAAGCTCACTCAAAGAATATTATTTCGACTTTACAAAAGGAAGCTATAGATTGATAATGAGTAACAAAAGAAGATTCGATGCAATAAAAAACAGAGGAGAAAATGGATAAGAACAGTGACTAAGCAAAGCAGGATGACGATGACCATGGAGGTTGAGGCCGGCCGGGAGCAGGAGATGAGCTTGTTCCATGTGATGGCGGCCGAGGTGCATGCATCGACACCAGATGTTTATGCAGCCAAATTTGTCAAATCTGTGTTTAAATGCTGTATATCCACAATCTATCTAGAAAAAACATTGGTAAATATTTATTCTTTAGCAACCGCCGATCTAGCAAGTCTGTACTGTAGTACCGGTTGGACCCAGCAGTGACTGCGCTCTTGCCCTTTATTGGCGCCGGCAAAGAACTAGCAATGCGCCAGTGCAGAAATAGGATCAAGTACTCACCGAAAGAGGACGACTCGGCGCCCTCATCGGATGCTGCGGTGACCGGCGCACCGGTGGTGGCGCCGGCGGCAGACGCCAAGCAGGAGGTACTGACCCATCCGAGATCGCCGTTGCCGCCAACTGCTTGCTGGCGTACCCAAACGGGCTTCCGCCGCCGGCAACAATGGCGGCCTTGTCTCCGTCCTGCTGGGGAGCGCGAAGAAGGCGTTGCCGCGGCCCTGATAGAGCGGCGCCGGCACGCCGTGCCCCGTCACCTTGAAGAAGCCGGGTCCTCGCACGCCATGGCCACCGAGCGCGGCCGCCGACCGGGCCGCAGACCGGGCGGCTGCGGATAGGTCGACCCCGGCAACGAGGCTAGTGGAGGCGGCAAGGCGCGGTGCACGGCTGGGAGGGATCTGCTCCAGCTCGCACCTCTGGTGAGGACCACCATGGTTACAGACACAGAGTGTCGCTGGCTGCTGCTGCTGCACTGGGAATGTACGTACGTAAGTAGAGATAGAAACAGAGGAGGGAAGGACAGGGATGGTTTTGGCTGAGCTCGAGAGGATTTTGGCTGAATCTTGATGATGCCGGAGGATGGAGGTGGTGGCCTCCCCTCGGCTCTGTTAATATAGGCATGGGAAGCTTAGAGCAGAGGGTTCGACGGACGATGTGTAGTGTGTACGACTGACAGGCACCGTTTCAGATTTCCGACAGTTGCCTACTACTCTCCTGCCGTTCTACTCCCTCCGTCCCATAATAACTTGTCTTTTTGACTTTTTGATTTTATATGTTTGACGTTCGTCTTATTCAAAAAAATTCTATACAAATGATAAAGAAGCTAAATTATCATTAAAGTATCTCTGATGGTAGATTAAGCTCATAACAAAAAAATAATTTTATATAAAATTTTGAATAAATAAAACTGGCCAAACATAAAAATCTAAAAAGTCAAAAAAGGTAATTTATTTTAAGACCGGAGGGAAAGTACTACGTACTTGTAGGATATATACAATGCACTGTTCGAGGCACTGCTGTATGAACATCTTGCATGCCTAATCTGCCGTTGTGATTTGTCGGTCGAGTGGCAGGAATTTTACAGTTGGACTTTTTTAGGCGTGGAGGTGTTGTCTGACCAGTGCTGTTGATGGAGGTTCAAGCCGGGCAGTCGAGCTATAAAGTTAATCCATTGCAATCACCTAGAAGGGTAATGAAATTGCGGAAGCTCTCCTAGTTAGAGATATTTGCTGGCTGAGGAGTGATGAGTCACGAGTGACGAGTGGAAGAGTAGATAAAAACGAGGGTTGGAGCCAAATCACAGCGGGCGAACGAAACCGCGAGAGAGAAACCCCCCCTGCGCCAGGCGGGCTGGCGGTTGGAGCTCAGGTCAGCGGGTTCCCCTGGCGCAAGAGCCGCGAAACGCCGCGGCCGCGTAACGAAAAACCACGGCTCACGGGCGAGGGGCGCCGACGTCGCCCACGCGGCCTCCCGCCGCGTGTGCCTGTGCGTGTCCCAGACAGGCCACCGGGGAATCGGCTGGCGTGGGCGGCAGTCACTACCGCAAGCGGATGCGGATCGGCGTCAGGCCGGCGCGTTGTGGTCCATAGCGGCGGGCCGGGACGCGCGCACCCCGGCGCCAAAAGCTGGCGGGAGCGTGCGTGTGCCCGGGACAGCGAGGCAGGTTGCTCGGCCGCCCATGCCATGCCCATCCCATGCTCTTGCCCGCCGTGGCGCGTGGACGAATTGCGGCACGTTGCCAGCACGCCAGCTCTAGCTGGGTGGGTGCTTTGGGCCACCACGCCGGCCGGCCGGACCCGCGGCGTGTGGGTGGGCGGGCGAACGCGTCGCGCGGGGAAAGGTGGGTGGGACGTGGCCGCCCTGGGCGCGGGGAATGCGGTCGGCACAGCACAGGAGCTGCCGCGCTGGCAGTGCCGATGGAATGGACCGCATCTGCTCGGCCTCCAGCGCCCACCGGTACCCAGCGCAGCGGGTTCCGTGATCATTTTAGGCCGACCAAATGTTACAGTGCTGCTACCAATGCTGATGTGCGTGCGCACGTTGGTTGCATTGCTTGTTAGCTCGCGGGGTTTTAGCCTTGCATGTATGTATGTATGGAATTGGTTCGAATTTGATCCGACAAAGTCCCATTCTCCAACTTATGTTCCCCTCCTGTAACAAATAAGGCTAATAGCTTAATAATAAGGCTAATACGAAATAGCACCGCCGCTGATGACGTTAGCGCGCTATGTTGCAAGAATAAATACTTATAGCGTTTTCTGAGTGTTCCCGCTATTTTTCTTAGCTGCCATTATTTTAAACAGGTTCTTTTTTTTTTTTGACAAAGAACATCCCATTAAAACTAACAGTAAGTGAGTAAGTTTGAGTTGAGTGGCATCCATAAGAGGGCACCCATGCTCATCCGATTAACACATAATCCATGCAGAAATGTATGAAGCTGGCCTTAAAAGAACAAACTTTGTCTTAAAGTGAATCAACCATTTGATTACTTTGTCTCTAATCTTGTGTGCCCCGATGGTAGTAATAGAAGAAGAGAAATGTATAACTTCTTGGTAGAGCTTAATCCTCCATTCCGGGTTTGCTCGATCTAAACTATTGACATAGTTGATGAGCAGTGTTGTCCGCCAATGGCGGCCACAAGCAAATGAACCCCCGGTGCATCGCTAAGTACCTTACATAACTTTATTAAATTATACGGTGAAAATACGCCCCCTTTAATGGCAATTTTTCCACCCCGGTGCCTCGTGCACTGTGGTTCAATGTGGCTTCGCCACTGTTATCCGCTAGAGGGCTAAGGCGCCATCCATGTGCATAAGAAGAGAAGCGCCAAAGCCATACCCGCTAATTACAGCCGTCAAACCGAAAAAGTGTCCCGCATAGCTGCCTTGATGGATATGCCGAAGGGCGCGGCGTGTCGTTATTGACAATGAAGATGCCCAACCCCGCATGTCTTGATGGAGCACCAGGCAAGTCCGGTGAAGAGGCATCCGTGTAGCATCTGGTGCCCCTCGCTAGTAGAGGGGAATTGAGGAGGTACCTCCGAGATTGGGGCCGAGTCGGCACGGTACCTCTGAGATTGGGGCCGGAGTCGGCGTCTGTGCCTGTGTGGCATCTGGTTGTTGCTCAATGTGCATAGGCAGGCTAAATGTGAGTACATGGCTTTAGTGGTACATATACCATTAGTATTAGGGATCAAGAATATCCGGGTGGTCGCTTGGATCTGCTTGTGTGTTTTCAATGGTTTGGACAGCTTGAGAGAAGGTGGTAGCTAAGAGATGATGGTTCCAAGTTTGGGATCCAGGGAGCCAAAGATCATTTACAGCTTGAGAGAACTAGGTTGTTTGTTACGAAGAATGAGGTGGTCATGAATGTCCTTCATGACAGGGGGTCCGTGAGTGTCTTAATAGATGCGAAGAATTAGAAACTATAAATAGATGCGTGTGTCTTAATAGTAGCATATGTGATTAATCCAAGTGGATAGTGATCATTTCAGGCCGTTTTCTAACCAAATGCTACTGTAGTAGACTACACTGCTACGACAACTAGTTACTTTAGGAAGGAATGATGTGTCTTGACTAGACGGCTCGTCAACAAATTCTCAATATGCATTTTTCCGGAACCCAACTGGAGATTCATTGATTAGCCAAGCTAGACCATCTTGGTAAATCTCCAGTTCAAATACAGTGCAAAACCTTTTTCAAATAAGTAAACATGATTACGGCTATAAAAACTCTAGGAGTACAAACGAACAAGATCCAAATGACTTCAAATAGAACACCGGTAATAGAGAACCCTTTGAAGAATAAATACTTGTTTCATATTATTTTTTTAATAAGATAAGATAAATTAATTCTATGTTTTTAGAGCTATATTTTTTATTAATTTCGAAATAAAAACCGGATTCAATGAAACTAGTTAAAAGTATTGATTTGCCTAATTTTTAGTAGTTCCAGAGTGTCTAGTACCTGATTTCGTAATTTAGGTTGAAAATCAGATTCCCTGCAAGTTGGATATTGCAAAAAAGATTTTGCCCTTATTTTTATACAAAACCTGGAATTTTATTAAAAAACAACCAGAACCTTTTGGAAGGGATTGGACATAATGGTGTGAACTTATGAGTACTAAATAATAAGCTACACATATACAAAACTACAGGTGAAAAGTTGTTGATAGAAATATCGTAATGAATGAATAAAAGTCAAATTACCCTCTAAACTAGTCATTGAATTAAAAAACATCAGATTCTAATACCAGACAATATTACACAACACATGTTAACTTTTCAAACAGAAAAAAAAACAGCCTTCAGAATTTGAAAATAGTATCTTGGTCCGTTTTTTACTGACTTCGTGATGGAGCCCACATGTTAGGGGAGCATCTTTCTTTTATTTACATAAAAATATCAAGTTATATTAAGAGCAAATTTATATTAAAATTGTAGTGCTCAAATAGATCTATAACTTATACGATTTACAAATTTAGTTAATAACTTTTATGTAAGATAATTAAGAAAAAGTTTTTGGTTTTAAGTTCTCAGAATTAGATTTTTTTTTTCAAACTACCTTCAATATTGACAGGCATCAGTTACAAAAACAAAGTCCAGTTCAAAATCTATCAGGTGAAATAGCACACATAACATTTAATCCCGTACGAGCACAGCTAGTTTGAACTTAGGAGGAATACCGTTCAACAAAGAAAATGTTGTGGAACAAGTTTTATTAGACTTTCCCCATCTATCTATTTCCTTGATTTCACACCATCATGTCACAAAGTATCATTAGTAAGCTCATGGAATCACTTTGATAGGAATTCAAAAAAAATACAATTTGATAGATAATATAATGTGCTTCAGTCAGAGAAGAGACTCAAGGTAATGGAAAACTAACCCATAGTTTCAATGGTATTTGTATCAGAAAACGAGGGCCAAGAGGAAAGGTAAAAATGGTACCACAGAAGATCATCTATTCATCACAAGGAATTACACAAATCAACTAAGATAGCAAAGCAACCATTTTCATACAAAGCCAATTTGCTCGAAATTTAATGAGGATGAAAAGGGGAATTATATTGAAGTAAATTAGAACAATAAAAAATGCATATCTGCATCAACAGATTCTACAACAATCAATAAAAAAAAATCATCTTAAATAAACAGATCAACAGTTTCTTCAAACTGGTAAAAATCATCTTACACAAATAGGACTACACTCTTTGTTACAAGGAAAAAAAAAAAAAAATGTCATCTACACAAAATAAGTAATATTGAATGGTTCATCTATAACCACTCTGAGCTACTGAAATATACACTGATAGAAAAGATACTATATCAAATGATTCACCTTATTGGTTTTATCAATGAAGTCAAATGTCAGACATTCTTAGACTGCATACTGAAAAGACTAGTTGACCATTCAACTAAATGACAGACTTCACCACTCAGTGAATAACACCCCTGCTCGTCTGCACTACCAGCAGCCACAAGACACAGCTGCCAGCCGAAGTAGCACAGCCGAGCGGAGCCAAAATTTTATTCAGCTCTAAATCTAAAAAGCAATATACTTACCAATAAACCATGGCTAAAGCATAAAAGAAAATCATCGAAATGGTTGTAATTACAAGTTTACAACCAATGCAAGTTTGCTGAGATATAGTTCTCAAAATAAGGTCAAATATCTGATAATTTTAGTGCAATGCAATAAAATAATTTTATATAAGATGGTCCTCGGTTAATCTTGAGATTAAGGAAACTAATTTTATATAAGAAGGTCCCTAGTTAATCTTGAGATTAAGGAAACTTACTTGCAATACCCTACATTATGGTAACACTGGGGCAGCCTCAAGAAGAATTGAGTAAAGTATTAGCAATTACTGAGATGACAAGGATACTGCTAAGCAATTTGGTGGAACATTGAAGGACAAGAAAGAATGGCTGACGCACGATCATACAATCGTTGAAGATAAAATCCTGGTGTAATTGTTATCTGATTTCAAAATTCGAAGTTAGGTAGTACAGACTACAGAGTACAAAAGTTGTATGGCCTCCCAATAAATACAAGTAAAACCCCCAAATCCAAATCAAGCCTGACGAATCCAGAATCATGAGCTTGCCTCCAAGAACAGGTCATGCAAGGGATTCTCAATTTCTCATTCCTCCAACTATGTCGTCAAGTATACTTTCACAGATCTGTACTTCTCACCATAGTACAACAGCTATAAACTTGGGAAACTACACAGAATGTGAAGCCTGTTCTGCAGACCGCATAACTGGAAGAGGATGGGCCTCTGTATTGAAGACATACTTATCTAGCGGAAGGGTATTGTTTTCATCAAACAGCAAATACAAATACTTCAATGTTTCTCCAAGGAAGAAAGTTTCCATTTTATCTCTCGTAGAAGGAGGTAGGCTTGTGACATCATCCAATGATGTAACCACCAGAATCAACTTTTTGTGTACTTCTCAAAAGCCTGAAAGATCTGCCAACCCCACTCTCTATACCTGTTTGTGGAAAAGGAAGAAAAAGATTAGCAAACAGCGATTGATGCAAACTGAAAGTAGGCAGTCACCAAAATCTTACTTGGGATCCTCTGTGATTCTATACAAAACAAATAGTGATTCAACAGTCTCTGGGCGAGAAGATTGTGACGGTCATGGTTTTATTATGATATCATTGATATATTTGAGCTTTTATTTCCACCATCAGGCCCCCTTCTGTATCACCCTGTAGAAACCCCATATCATAAGTTTAAAGTTATTGATACGCAAAAATCAAAATATTGAAACATCATTAAATAAAAGGTAATTGACCAAACTCAGAGCATATTAGGATGCATAGTGACTCAGCAAACCGTTTACCTCAATGTGGAAATAAGCTATTTCAGGAGCAAGGCCAGTAGAGGTCACAAAGTACATCTCAACACATGTTTTGGCCAGATCTTCAGCCAGCTGGAGATTCTCTTTATCTTCATCAGTTAACAAGTTACTTTCAAGAGCTTTTCCTCTTGGTGATACCTTTAGTTGCACCAAGAGCAAGGGTACCAGGAAGAAAAACATACCTGCAATGTGAAGACATTCAGTGCTACCACTAGAAAGGTCACAAAATCTTGGCCAGATAAAAAAAGAGACTATAAGAATATGAGTGCAAGAAAAACACATGCTCAGCGACAGCTGCATACCAGGTGATCCATTTTAGGACTAAACGCACCATTTCGGTCCAAATGGAAGTTCCCCAACAAATACCAACCCATTTGGAACAGTTTTCCGAACAAGAAGATGCTTGACCCCTCTCATTGCTTCAGTATACATTTCAAATAGATACTTCAAACTACTGTCACGATATTCCTCTTGCTGAACCCACACTTTTAGCAGATACTCATAATAACTGTCCCCTCGAGATCCTAATCTTATATTCTCACCACTAAATTGACCAGAAGAGGGGCTGCATATAAAGTTAAAAATGAGAATATGAAGATTTCCTTTAGAACTTGATGCCTTTTGAAGGCAATCCAATGTAATGGCATTATGATAAATTAGTTGAAAAATATACAAGGGTAGAACAGCCATACTTGATGTAAATAGGCACCAGACCCTCCACCTTTGGGAGCGTATGCATATGTTCTAACACCTTCATTGCTTCCTGTCATACTTAGGATCCCCTGATACTTTGCTGAGGTAACTGAACTCAAGTTGCAACGTTGAAGCCTCTGAAGTGCTGCTTAAGCCATCAGGAGCTGCATGTGCAGTGTGGTCACGAAGAATAACATCACTTAAAGGTATAGCTGTTGGGCTTGATGTAAAAGCCAATAATAACCTGTCAGCTAAATCCTTTGAAACTTCCAAAAGTCGCTCTGGATTAGCCTTTTTATATGTTACTGGTACTCCGGAGTCACCTGCCCCTGGGTGATCACCACCACTCAAATGGTATGCACTAAGAAGCCCTCCCAAGACACGGATGGTGGTCTCAAATAAGTTAACCTGCCCTTTCTCACTGATTCTTTTCATTAGGTTGTCTTCAATCCATTTTGATGCTTCAGAAACAACATCATCAGAACCCATTATTATTGCAGTATCCAAAGAATCCACAATAGTAGCTCCTAGACCACCTAACCCATCTGTGCCTCTGTGGCTCAGAGGCATAAGCTCATCATAACCCATTGCATACTTTTGGTAACCAGACCACGCATGTTCAAATGCTTCTTTAACTTTCTTCTGCCTGGATGTCCACTCAGATGGAGACTGCTGAAGCAGAGAATTATTTTTGTAGATTTCATTTGGAGGGAGGCGCGGGGGCAGCCTTGGTGGTTTTCTCCAGAATGTGCGTATATTGGGAGCTCTCCTGACATTTTTATTTTGTACTTCTTTGCCATGTAGCTCACCGGATACAATACTCTCTGAGCCTTTGTGCAGAAATAAGTACAATAAGCCAGAAACCATCAACAGGCTCAAGAATTTACCAACAGTGAACTTTCCGCAACGGTATTTGCTGCTGTTAGTAGCCAAGGACTGTAGAACCATCTACACAGGAGAAAAAAAAAGGGCTTCAGACTTAGCGTAATAAGAACTAATGAGACCACAAGTCCACAACAGCCTTGAATAAAGTCTCCTAGTGTAAAAAACAGAAAATAACTGATATAAACAGATGTCGCTCCTCATCAAACAGGATAAACAAAGATAGTTAAATTACTGCAGTTTTCTCAGACATGAAAATAGTATTCCAGTCCACAGATAAGTTTAAGACAAACAGCAATCGAACGTATAGTCCAAAGGATCATGGTCATTCTACTCCCTCCATTCCAAATTATAAGACATTTTTGCGTTTTCTAGATGCATTGGTATTGCTATGCGCTTAGATATACATTATATAGATATATAGTAAAAATTAATGTATCTAGAAAAAACAAAATGTCTTATAATTTGAAGGAAGAAATACTTCATTAATGAGTATGTGAGCATGATCCTTGAAAAAACAAAACGCCTTATAATTTGGATGAAGGGAATACTATATTTATGAGTATGTGAGCATGATCCTTTGGACTAATTAGAATGATCGTGATTAGTGATTCATTAATGTATAGGTAAAATCCAGAAGCGCACTGCAAGGTCTGGGAAATTTTAATTTCTATAGAGCACCAACAAATAAGCTCAAATATTTGTAGATATATACCTTCAAAATCATACTTCTCAAGAAATGGATGAGGTACAAAAGCTCATGACACTAAACTAGCAGCTGACGAAATACACTACTCCAGTTCAAGTGACCGTTTGATCTAGTGAATGACCTCAAGCAGATCGAAACAACCTAGAGTAGCAGCACCACAGAACAATTAACCATAGCAAATCCAACGGTGACCAGAACCGCAGATCGGAGGGCACACGTCCCTCATTCCAGCTGAAACCAAGCACAACAACCCAATCAATCAACCAAATCACTCCCCGCAATGAATTGAGTTCACGACCGTAAACTCTAGTTCTCCAGGGAGATCAAGCTACACACCAAACTAGAGCTAACACTAGCCTTAATAGGAAAAAAAGTAAGCCTTTTTTGGCAAACAATGGCGACTTGGGTCCGGAGGGAGGGCGCCGCACCTGAGGCGAGACCGGTGCCGGAACTTGGCGTTGTTGTAGGCGCTGGCAGCGCCCACATCTCGCATCGAGTAGGGGAGGGGCCCCGAGGTGCCGCTCATCCGCGCGGGAGCGGGGTGGGAGAGGGGCCTTCTAGAGGCTTCTGGAAGGAGGCGGGGGCTCGCCTGCGCTGCGTCGCGCGCGAGATCCGGGCGGGGGTGTGAGACGGGAGCTGGACGCCGGGCGGACGAGAGAAGACCGCGACCGGCGGAGAAGCCCGTTTGGATGTCCGGCTCCCTGTTTCTGTCTTAATAATTTGATATCTCCTTTTTGCCGAACGAAATTTGTGTCCTTTCCAAGCTGCAGTTTCGTGCCACCAATATTTTTCTCACAAGCCGTGTCTTTCAAACATTTTTAGCGAGTTTAGTTTGACGTGTATTACATATTCTAAATTATATTTCATCATAGCTTTGTTCTAGTCTAAACTTCGAATTTGAAGAAAAATGTATTAGTACTTACAATATTACATTAGTTTTACTAAATTCTCTATAAAAATATGGCTTGGGTTTGTTTAAATTTGTGGATGTTAATAACTTTTTCTTAAACCTTAACTAAAACTAGAGAATTTTCATTTAAACAAATGTAAAGTAAGCTTTTTTTTTTTTAGAGTTTGAGGGCATGGCCTTAGCCTTGGCATTAACCAAGACCAAAACAGTTAACAACCAACTCACGAACCCAAAATAGGTACACTGCCCACCACGCCTCATCATTATATATGTTACTCGCTCTGCTTTAAATTGTGCTAAATTTAACCACTCTTTCCTCCAACGCCTCTTCCAAGTCAGAGTAGTTTGTTAGAACATCTTACAATTCAGCTGGAATAATTTATTCCAGCCAAACATGAGCACTCTTGTATAGATACTTTACTCGTTCACCCTCTACTTATGTCACCAGGCATGATGAGGCCTTGCAGCCTCACCAGCTTCAACATCTCTTGTATAGATACTTTTCTTATCCTTCTAAAAACACTTAAAATATAAACTATTTTTTGGTCTCCAAAGCCTCCACAAACAGAATAAAACATGTTGTCAAATAGAAACCTCTTACTCCCTCCGTCCCCAAAGATATTTGACGTTCTAGAATTGTCCCGTGTAATCGATGCAAATGGAGAAAGACTCTACTACCCCTACGGAATCTTTTTCGCGAACCTCCAACAGCAGCAGATGCATCTCTGGCTACGAGCCTCCTCTCACAGCCTCTCAGCTGTGCGTTTTTTTCATTTTAATATTCAAGTGGATGGCATGGTGATGGATGACCGGTGGTGGAGTAGGCGCCGTAGTGGCGAGTAGCTCAAGAAATACCTAAAACGTCTTTCTTTCTCGAAGCTTTTCAAACTCCAGAACGCCAATTATATTGGGACGGAGGGAGTACTACTTAACCACATGACACCAATGGACTCAAAATGAGGCCCATGTTCTTCCCTATAGCTTGTAACACACAAAACCATAAATTGTTAAGCCACTACACATTCAAACAAAAGAAAGGTGCGCTATCACACACTCTTGATAGAAAATGCATGTATGATTTTCCATTTTTTTTAGGCCTAAATTATCTCTAGTTAACAATTTATTTTATGAAGTAGCCATAGAAAAAATGTGAACTCTAAGAGGGGTTTCAAATGCCAAATAACAGGAACATGCTCTTGTGTCACTCCTCTGAAATTGGTCACCTTGTAAGACCGAGAGAGGAATAGACACCATTAGAAAAACACCACCGATTAAATTAGAATCATCCTCATCCACAAAACACATAGTTGAAGAAAGCTGAACAACTTTTAATCCAAGAATTCAGAATATCTCAAGACCCTAAATCCTAAAGTTCACTAAGATTTGTATTTTTAGGATTTTTCAAGACATAGTTTGATGAGAACCGTGCAGCGGAGAAAGTGAATTATTCTCTTGAGTAATTAAACTTTTTTAAATTAACTAGATTTGTATAGAGATAATAGCTATGATACATAACAACAACAATAATAATATATGCAAACTGTTGGTTAGGTTTCTTGTGACCATTGTAGTAATTTCGTGAACTTTAACATCTGTCGGCAGTTCTTCGAAGATGCTGGCACTTTGTAATTGAAAAACAATAATATTAATATATATTTTATATATAAGCATATTAGAAATTTAAATGTATTATTTTATGTAACTAGGTACAGTGTCGAGCACTTTCGATACATAGCTGCTGACCCAAATGGGGCGTTGGCTGTTGCGAGTCACATTCACAATCTTTGAGACGGCGGCCGGCGGCCGGCGGCGACCCTCCAACTCCCGCCTTGATATCGCCGCTGCTACGCCGTTATCACCGCCACAGCCATGAGACCTCTCCTTAACCGCCTCTTCACCTCCACTAACATTGCCATGGCCTCATCTTCCTTCTCTTCCTCTCCGTCTCGGCGGTTGGCCCATCTCACACGCCATCTCGCCTCCTCATCTTCCGGCGAGCTCTCCTCAGTGGGCGCCCCTGCCGCCGCCGCCGTCCCCGCGAAAAGCCCACGCTCGGCCGCCTCCAAGGTCCACGCCGCGGTGCTGGTCTGCCTCTTCGAGGACCCTAGCAGCGGGCCACGGGTCCTGCTTACCAAGCGCTTCCTCGCTCTCCTCCCACTCCGGTAGGACACCATGGTTCTGGCTAAAGCTTTTGCCTGTTGGATTTTCCTCTGGACGATTCCTTCCTTGGAGTGCTTCAATCAATTTCTTGAAAATTGTAAGGGGAGAGGTGTCGTTACCCGGAGGGAAGGTGGAGGATGGGGACGCAGATCCGAAGGCCACAGCTCTACGGGAGGCGAAGGAGGAGATTGGACTGGACCCGGCGCTTGTTAATGTTGTCACAGTTCTTGAGCCTTTCTTATCAAAGGTAGGCCATAATTGTTGCTCCGGTACTAACATGAAATTTACCAAAGAGCTGTATGATTTTACCGACCAATTCTTGTGTAGAGTGGTATAAATAATGGTGCAGTGTAACAATGTATTATTAAGTCAAGCTTTTTTTCCTTTTTTACATATAGGAGGATCGACCTCCACTCATTTCAGTGTAAAATCTCCCCAAGTATACATGCTTGCATTGCAACATAGCAGAACAACAATTTTCCATTAGGATATCTCTCTTGTTATATCATTTTGCAAATGCAAACATCAAAATTCGGCCAAACTCGAAATTCTGATAGTAAACAATCAAATTTGCAAATGGTATTGGTGACTTCAATAAAAATCTGAAAACTAATTTCAAATTTAAATTCTAAAATTGTATGTCTTAGTGTGCAATATGTTTATGTGGTGGAGTATTATTTCCTTTTTCTTTATATATGGCCTGTTTACTTTTAAGCCCATCATGTATTTTCTTTCAACTAGATACCAAAGCTAATGACCAGAAATATTAAATGTACAAGGATTGAGGCCTAAGAGTTTGATCTGAATATTTAGGGAGCCAAGTGGTATAACCTTATTGGTTTAGTTTGATAAGAATCAGAGCTGAACAAATGCTTTTGTCCTAGCCACTAAAACCATGCCAACAGTAAGAAGCAGGGGAAGCAAGTGAGCATCAGTGAAGGCACAATTGGCCAATGAACAATTTTTTAAGAACTATTTAAATCAAGGATAAAGTCCCCCCCCCCAGTGACTATGTAACTTACGGAAGTGTCCCTGTTTCCTGTTTGGTTTGGGGACAACAAAGGTGGGATAGGCTAACTGACATGTGGGACTGAGGGCACAGCTCGCCTGTGCGACATGGACAACGGCGGAGCTCACCTGCCTGCGCCGAGTCGCCAACGCTCGAGCGAACTAATGTTTGTCCCAGGTGGGACAACTCTGTCCCTGAAAAAAAACAGGGACAAGAGTCAAGAAATCTAGGAAGCATATTCCCTGGTGGAACATCCCTGACTCTGCCTGTCTCAGAACCATATACCATCTCGAAGTGGGATATCCCACCTGAGGTAGGGGACATCAGAAATTAAAGGATTACATGTGCAATTTTCTCAGAAAAAGGAGAAAAATATGTCGTTGGGGGAACCTCAGGAAGAGGAAGATATTCTGAACTTCTGACTGTACAAAATACTATGAATAAAAAAGAAAACCCTTTCCAGTTTATAAGCATGTAAATGTCATTGACCTACTATCAGGAAGAGGTGTACTACTGTCATGTAAAATCATTCAATCAAAGTAAGGTACTGGCAATGGTCACTACCTATGACTCATAGGTAGTGAATATGCTGTCGAAGGTTGCTCCACCCCTGTCTTGTCAAAGGCAGATTGTTTCACCCTGTTAATCTTTTCTCTCTTCACACAATCCACTCCGCTCTCCCTTTTCCGTGCTGATGTCTCTGAGGGGATACAAAATGATCATTCAAATGCATGGGTGTACCTATGTCCGTGGACCATCAAAGTCACACCCAAGATCCATATGAAATACAGATCTGACCAATTGAAATCTTCCTCTAGTCAAGCTTAGGAAGTTTAGCTGTACCTATGTCGCTGTTACTGTTGCTAGCTGGAGAAGCTTTGAGATTTTGGAACATTTTGCATCAGTCTTCCCTTAGATTTACTCATACCTTAGCTCCATCTTTTTGGAACTGGTGACAAGGAAAAAGCTTTTAATCAAAAATTGAACAAAAAGTCATGCAGAGTATATCAGCTTGGCATGCATCTCTACTTTCCTATATCTATGGCGTGGCACATGCTTTTCTACTCTTCCAATGGAAGTGCAAACTGTTGAGTATTTATGCTACAAACTTTCTTTTGCAGAATGGCCTCAATGTTGTTCCTGTAATTGGCATGCTCTCAGATAAAGCCTTATTCAAGCCTGTCTTAAATAAAGCTGAAGTGGAGGACATCTTTGATGCACCTCTTGAGATGTTTCTAAAGGTACCTCTTTCTCTATCAAATGTTTTAGTGGAACAATTTTGTTGATGTTCCTTTATTCCTTTTCGCTCGTTAGATTCTTTATATGGTGCGGGTAAGAACACCGCATTGCATAGTATTCACTTGTATCGCATCAACAGGACGACCACCGGAGAACGAAACAAATGAATTGGATGGGCATAGATATCCCCGTCCAGTTTTTCGACTATGAGGCGGACGGCAAAAAGTTTGTGATTTGGGGCTTAACTGCACACATCATGACGCTGCGTCGGCGGCAGTCATTTTTGGGAGGAAACCATCATTTGATGAACTTCCCAGACCCAAATATGCAAGTGCACCTGTAGCCGGCACTAACGAGTCCAAACCCTGACGCAGCATAATCTGGATATAAGGGGCTGTTTGGTTCGGAACTTGGTGCATGAAGCCTTGTTTGGCTGTAGAATTATGTTTCCCACTGTGTGATGGCTGGGGAAGGTACCAAAATTTGTTTGGTATGTTTATTTATCTACAAGTATATAGATAGATGTAAGATGTATTTGAGTATAGCACAGAAAATAGTATATTGAAACATTTGCCAGTCTCATTTGAGATTTGGACAGTTGGGCGATTGGTGAAAGAAGGCGGCCTGGCGCTGCTTTGTAAAAGGAAATGTGCAGTAAACTCCAGAAAATAGAAATTGAACCTTGTGATTGCTGTCATGCTAGAAGAGTACTACCTGGTACCAATTTCCTTATGTTTAGTTAGAATTATTAAAATTAATGTTATTATAGTCAGATACTCTTAGTCAATAGTTTTGACTGGCACGTTTGTAGCCGCCCATTGTGTTGAACCTGCTAAATCAGTCAATATAGGCGATCACGCAGTTTGTTGACGGAGGGGTCCTCGCTGAAAGCGACATGGAAACAGCTCCCTCACTCACTCGTGGTTGATTCCAGCTGTTATTAAATTATCATTAAGTAATAAATAATAATAGGTGCAATAGCACACTCAACAAGGCAAGTCACCCACTACCATATAAAATGATGCAAAACGATGAGACCACCCTGGCATATTAGATATAGCAATCAAGGATTAGCAAGGATCGCCTAACATATCAAGCAAGCAAAGGAAGAGGGGAAAGGAAGACAAGGCAAGGCAGCCCGTGACGATGTGCTGCTGCGGCGACGGCGGCGAGTGCCGGCCGCTGGGCTGGCTGCTGGGGCTGCCGTTCGCGCTGCTCGCCGTCCTCGTCTCCATCGTCGGCGCCATCATCTGGATCATCGGGTAACTACCTTTCTTTACCATACTTTACCTTACTTTCGTTTTACCTCTGCTTGCGTGTGAATTCTCAGCGGTGACAACACGGCTTTGCTGTGATCCGTGCAGGCTGCCCATCTCTTGCATCTGCCCGTGCTGCCTCTGCGTGACGGTGGTGCTGGAGGCGGCGGTGGAGCTCATCAAGGCGCCGCTGCATGTCATGACCTGGTTCACCTCCAAGATACCCTGCTAGACAAGTAGTCGGAGTACCGCATCTAGGCTTTCATTGTTCCATGGGTTATGTACTTAAATGTTAGGCGAGGATTTTCATGTGAGGCCAATTGAGTTCTGATTCTGAACGGATTGTTTCTGTTGATCTGTATTCCTTTTCTTCTTGTGCTTCCTCGATCATCTTGATTATTTGAAGTTGAGAACTTGAGTCAATGAGTCTGATCACTAATGCGACTGCTTCTCGCAGACGTGAACAATCAGTTTGTTGGGTAAGTGAGTAGATTATATATAAATTATGTGTTCCCTTTTTTTTTTTTTTTCTTCGTTGGCGTTCTTGTTAGTTTCGACTGTAACTTTCCATGGCGATGATCACACGGGGTTCGTCAATTTCTGATATGGGCGTAACTTCCTAGCAATTCAGACGCAGGAGCGGCTTGATATGGGCGTAACTTCCTAGCAATTCAGACGCAGGAGCGGTCTGTCACATGCCGCTGTCCACCCAAGTGGAACACGGCAGTACGTGTGTTCCTGAATTTCAAGATCAGCTGGTTGGATTTCTTGCGGTGAAATTTGTCCATCCAAGTTTAAGTTTACGGCTTGGCACGGATGCTCGTAGTTTCCAAGATTTATTCTACGACTCGGCAACGAGGCATCTACGGTGACTTCGTGAATTTAAGATCTACTGGTTCAGTCTTTCGGAGGTGCGCATAGGGATATAGTTTGCGTACGTGTGTGCAAACAGTGAGTGTACGTGTTGTGGTACTATGTAATCGGTGGTAGCTAACTATGTATAAAATGGGGCAATGCATGAGCAAAATCTCAAGCGCGCCTAGAACAACAAAGCAAAGCGTGAGTACTCGGTATGCAACCGAAATAGGAGGCAGTTAACAAACGACCGGTCATGCTATAAGAGGAGCACACGACCATCGGCTTTCCCTGTCCTATTCTTTTTTCTATGTCTAACTGTGCTGGCCCGCTCCCTCCCTAAGGTCATGTTCCTATCTTCCGGAATGGATTGTTCCATTATATAAATTTATGAAGGAACAGTAAGACCGGGATTTAATCTCCAGTAACCGAACGAGGCCTTAGCCTCACCAGTGCCCCCGGCCAGTGGCTCCCTCGCCACTGGTTGCGCCGCCCGCCACCACACCACTCCTGCCTTAACCTCGATCGGAGGAGCAAGTGCTCGAGAACCTTACCCCTTACCTTGAGCTCTTCTTAATTGAACACCCTCTACAAAGGAATTGCACATTGTCCTTTAGGGGACTGTTCTTTTCTGAGATGATCTTTGGTCTGACCGCATTGTCTCTCAAGGGTTCCCGAAGCTCTTCTCTTTTGCCAAAGACACTAGAGTCTCGGTTAAGCAGGTGTGGCAGCACAAGACCTGGATTCAATCCCCATCTCTCCCTCCCTCCCTCCCAACAAGCCTTTGGAGAGATAGAACAATTACAACACTAGCTACCAACTATATATTCATTATGAGGTGTTTGATGTCTAAACCTTCAAACGGGGCAATAGAAGTTACTCCAACAGATTCTACAATCTGGCTTTCCAACGGGTGGTAATTTGCTCACCACATCTTCAAAGGCATTTCTTGAAGTTCAAATGCATGTCAAGAAATCATTTTTTTGTTGGCCCAACCTCATATATTGAACACGAAGACAATGCTACGACATAGGAACCTGAATGTGGTGGACAATGATGTTCTTTGTGTCCTCTGCGAGGATAGATGTGAACAGGATGTGGATCACCTTTTCTTCATTAGTCAATTTTTCAAATGTTGTTGAATGCAATTATCTTCTTTCTAGGATTGTATCCAAGATTGGTAATAGCTAGAAGTCAACTCAACCTGCCCTTCTTCACATAGATTGTCCTGATTACAAACTAGCAACTCAACTGGCTCAACAAGGATGGAAAATATCCTAGTCACCTTAACGCATTTGCAAACCTACTGGAAGTCCAATATGTGGATGCTCACCCCATCTGCACCTGGCTCTAGAAGTCCAAGTGCACCCCAAGAATCAAATTCTTTGTCTGGCTCATCCTAATAGACAGACTAAACACAAAGAAAACGCTAAGGCACAAGAACATCAAATCAATCTTGTTTCCCAACAGGTGGATGTTCACCCCATCTTCGCCTAGCTTTGGAAGTCAAGTGTACACCAAGAATCAAATTCTTTGGTTGGCATCACGATGCTAAGGTGTAGAACCTGAATGCGTTGGACACTTATTTTCTTTGTGTCCTCTTGTCCTCTGTGCTGATAGATATGAAGAGGATGTTGATCACCTTTTCTTCACTTGTCAATTCTCCAAATGTTGGTAGAATGCAATTGGCTTCTCTTGGATTAGACTATAGGACTATATCCAAGATTAGTGATGGCTAGAAGTCAACTCAACCTTCCCTTCTTCATGGAGATTTTCATGATTGCAAGGGGAGCTCTTGAAGATTAGAAATGATAGGATCTTCACCAATGGTTGAGTAGACTTCAATATCTAGTTCACGAGTTTTAGGAACCAATCTTTACTTCAATCTATTGGTTTCAAACTATATCTTGCTTTTGCTTTTGGCTAGATGCCATTAGCTAAGACCTTTTGTAAGTTTTTGACCCCCTTTTTAATCCTACACCTATGGTTTTTTAAAAATCTTCTAAAAGAGCATCATCTCCCCTGAATAAAGGAGACGCCCACTTCTCCCTATTCCTAAAGAAATGTAGGAGTCAAGTTTTAGGTAATTTGCTGCAGTAGTCCTCTCCTATAGTCTAAATTGATTTTAGGATATACTCGTAAAACAACTTAAAGGGAACAATGCATTATGAGAAATCCGGTGGAGATGTTCTTATACATAGGATGGAGGTGTTTTGTAGTTTAGTACTAGTCTTATTTGGTCTCTATATTGTTATACTTTTTGAAAGCTTCTTTTCATCAAATGGGGCAGGAACTTTATATCTATACCTACTAATAAAGAGAGAAAATTTCAGTCCTATCTTTTTTTTCACCTTTTTTCTGCCTATTCTTCCACCTATTTTTCTGCCAACTGAAATTGACGCGGTTACGGGAAAGTCACGGGAACTTTTGTCTGCCATACGACAACTATTGGACGAAGAAGCCGCTAACAGAAAGACGGTTTCAGAGTCCGGGCCAAAGCCGCTCGAAAATCTCATTGTCGAGCCCAATAAATCCCAACTGAAGCCGCGCGCCTCTCACCTCAAACCCTCGCCCAGCTCGAGGACCTCGCCGCCATGGCTCGCAACGAGGAGAAGGCGCGGTCAATGCTGAACCGCTACATCATGATGAATCAGGAGGAGAAGCACTGGCCCGGTAGCGCCGGCTACCCTTCCTCGCCTCTGAGTGCCACGACCAGCCGACGCCAAGTGCGGGCGCTCCGAGATCCTCCAGCAGATTGGCGCCAAGGTCACCGACATCCAGAACGAGGGCCTCAGCGAGCACCGCCTCCGCGACCTCAACGACGGGATCAACAAACTCCTCTGCGAGCGCGGCCATTGGGAGTGCCGCATCGTCGACCTCGGCGGCCACGGCCACGACTACTCCCGCATCAGTTCCAACGCCGCGCTCATGACGACAGACCTTGACGGCAACATAGTCGCCGTCCCCGACCACTCGGGCCGTGGACCGGTGTACCGCTACTTTGGCGCGGCCAGGAAACTCCTTGGCGTGCGGGAGCTCTTCGACGAGCCACAGCCGCCCGAGATGAGGAAGCGCCGCCGCACCGGCTACGAGATCCACATGCGCATCATCACCGGGTACTATGGATACTATGGCTACGAGGACGACGTGCTAGAGCGCCTTGAGGCCCATGCCAAGAAGCGCATGCGGGAGGCCATGAAGGGTGACCTACTGACCTGGTTGTGGCTGGAGGGTCCAGCGGGGAGGCTGCTGCTAGAGAGATGCTGTTTGACGGGGTGGAGCATGGAGGGGGTGGAAGAGGAGAGGAAGCGCAGCGAGGGGGCTGCTGGGGGGGAATTTGTTGCACATGATGTGCCGCTACCTGATGAAAAGGAGATTGAGCGTATGGTGTTAGAGAGGAAGAAGAAGGAGCTGCTTAGCAAGTATGCCATCGATTCCCTGCTGGTTGAGCAGGAGGAGGCCAAGGAGATGCTCAATGTTTTCTTTACAATAAAAATCGTCTTCAAAAACTATAGTTAAATTTTGTTCAAGAAAGTTTAAATAAAACATTGCTACAACACAAGTTCAAACGCAGAGCGTAGTATAACCAACACAAATTGTACTAATCTCTCATGTGATCCCCAAAGCACGATATTGTTTACCAAAACAACCATAAACTTTTTACAACTTTAATTATAAAAAAGGTGACATAAAATGTACATATCTAATCATATAATTTGGTATTCACCCGTAGCAACGCACGGGCATATTTTCTAGTAATAATAATGAATGGCAGGTACATAAGTCTTAGAGATAGAAATAAAAGATTTTATTTTTATAAAAAAATGTTAGGGTTTATCCTAATTTTCAGCCCAGTCTACAATCTAGATAGGCACAGCCCGTGCGACACACTTATGGCACAATTATTTGTTTGGAGAGAGATTTTGCTAACTATGGGTAACCTATAACTGGGTGATGCACTTTAGGCTTGACAATTTGACATGTGTTTTGACACAGTAAGCAATTCCCCTTTATATTTTCTTTGAATATGTTTACACGTCAGTCCCTGTATGAAATACCTTCGTTTTTCAGGTTACACGGGCAGTAAAATTCACTCCTAGATTGCAAAACACGCCATGCAACATAAAGTCCACTGCAGGCAAAATCCATGCCAGATTAAGACAATCTTTATTCGCTCGACACTGAAGTCCTGACCAACGGTCCAACCAATCATAACCAACATAGGATAATTTTCGTTAAGCAGGCGAACTATCCCTCCAACGGATTTCATGAACCCAGATGTCCTTTTCTCTACCGACTCTGTCTCCCATCAGCATCATCACAAGATCAGTAGGCACGTAATCACCTGTGCTACAATCTACATGCCTTTTTATTTGATCGTTGCTATGCAGCTGGGGTGACGCCTTTCCGGTTTCCACACCGGGTTTCTGTTGCAGATCTGAAGGAAGGCGGCTTTGGCCGGAGGCTATATGATATAAAATATTCCCTGATCCAGAGACCTTTCATTAGCCGCCATCTTATGATGACTGATGGCAGAAATGTACTTATATCATGCCTGACTGAACCTGTATCATCGTTGTTAAAGTGTGCATGAGTTGCTGTACTTTGAGAGACCCGTGCTTTTGAACAATCTAAATGATCAATGTCTGAATTCTGACGATGCTTTCCATCTCCTGCTCATTCCAGGCGCTTGATGCCCAGTATGCCCAGTCTTGAGCCTTGTTCAAAAAGCCCCGGAATAGACATGACATCGATCTATCCACTCTCCTGCACGGCTCGAGCATAATCAAAAGCTGTTAGAAGCCAGTAAGCCAGGTTCAGCTGCCTGCACATATGCTTTTGATCGATCACTATTGCTCCATGTGTAGAGCTGTCAACCATGGAGATGGAGCCTGTAGCCTCCAGCGGGATGAAGCTGCATTGCATCTGCACTTCTGCATCTATACAGGTCACACCGTGGGACACAAATTATTGGATCGGCTGCCCCAACTGAAAATACCAACTCCTGATGCATTATCATTATAATGCATACCCTATAACCAGCTGTGCTGATCGTTCGGCCGCCTTACGCAATCTGTCCTTTGCAGAGTACGAACAGATAAAGAGTCGTTAGACTCCAGCCCGGAGTTGGTCCTGCCCGGCGGCGCTTTGAGAGTGTGTTCAGCGGCGGCGAATAGGAATAGCGAGCATGCGGCATATCCTAGTCACGCACCAAACGTTTGCAAAGCAAAGCACGTGTGCGTGCCCAATGCATGCATGCTCTGCTTCGTCCAAGTTGGCCTCTTGGACCAGCTCCAATCCATCGGCGTTCACATACAATACATGCATGAACCAGCGATGAGAAGCTTGGATCTGAACTGCTGGGTAGAGTACACCTATCCCTAGCTATGTCAGATTAGCCCATTTTAGATGAGGCTCAACCTTCACACCACAGACTTTTGTAAAAACGTGACTGAGAATTTGCCTATTATATGATCATATATGAAATACGGGTGGGGACGTCGTCCCCCCCAGGTCCTGGTTTTTTTGTATGATCATAGACACGTACGTACAGACAAGTCATGTCTATGGTAAGGACAAAATGCATGTGTGATGAATCCTCATCAGTCATCACAGACACATACAGACAAAACACATCTGTGATGATTTCGTCATCACAAATACAAATGACTCTAATGAGGGTCATTAAAGACACGCATATATAGCAGAAACTTGTCTAATCCCGGCATCACCACCGGTTCTGTTAGGTTCGGTGGTGGCTATGGCGACGAGATAGGAACACGGCGGCGCACTAGAACGGTGACGACGCTAATCTACAACTACTTCTATTGCAAGTAATAAGGTAATAATACAAGTAAATTGTTCAGACTTGACTTCCTCTCCTCTCTTCCTATCTATACTCAGCCACTAGTGGGCTCATTCTCTTTACAGGACCCGGACGCACTCGGAACACAACTGATTGCAGCCCACTGAGGCCCAGACACTTGTGCTCTTGACACGCTTTCTCCTTGGCCTGTGTTCTGGCTCAGCTTTGTGCTCCACTGCAGGGGAGGTGCTGACATCCCTCCCTCCTTGAGTTTGGGCATGTCCCCATGCCGGAGCTCGTGGGAATCGCTGCATCAGAGCTTCTGCATCTTCCCAAGTCGCGAGGTCGTCAGGCAAGTTGGACCATTTCACCAAGAACTGCTTGACAGCCTGAGGCCCTTGCTGATGAAGTCGCTACTGCAATACTTTCTCAGGAATCTGCAACATATCATCAGGGTCTGGCAAATTACCTGATCTAGGCAATGAACTTGGCGGTGCCGGCTTCAACAAGGAGACGTGGAACACAGGGTGGAGCAACGAGGATGATGGCAGCTGAAGCTTGTATGCCACCGAGCCTATCTTGTCCAAAATCTTGTAAGGGCCGAAATACTTGAAGGCAAGCTTGCTGCAAGAGCGAGGTGCGAGAGAAGATTGCACATAGGGCTGAAGGCGGAGAAATACCATATCACCAATGTTGAAGGCACGTTCAGTCCTGTTCTTGTCGGCCTGGGACTTCATACGTTGCTGAGCACGGAGCAAGTGCTGACGGACTAACTGCAACATAGTCCACCGCTCATCCAGCGTTGCTTCGACGTCGGGCACAAAAGAAACCGAGGTTGCAGATAAGCCAAAATGACGGGGAGGGTGGCCATACAGTACCTCAAACGGTGAACGCCCCAGAGCTGAATGATTGCTCGTGTTGTACCAATACTCGGCTAGCGAGAGCCACTTACTCCAACGTCGAGGAGTTGAGTGGACAAAGCATCGGAGGTATGTCTCGAGGCATTGATTGACCCGCTCGGTTTGGCCATCCGACTTCGGGTGATATGATGTACTCATGGCTAGAGTGACATCAGAGAGCTTGAAGAGTTCTTGCCAAAAGTTGCTTGTAAACAGAGGATCGCGATTAGAAATGATCTTTGCCGACATGCCGTAGAGCTTGAAAAATATTATCCAAGAAGGACTGTGCAACTGAAGCGGCTGTAAAGGGGTGGTGAAGAGGAATAAAGTGTGCAAATTTGCTGAACTTGTCGACAACCACCATAATGCAGTTTGCTGACCCAGACGTGGGCAGGCCACTGATGAAATCCATTGTCACAACTTGCCAGGTTTCTGTAGGGACCGGTATAGGACTGAGTAATCCCGGATACTTAGCTCGATCTGGTTTTGCTTGGATGCAAACGGTGCACTGAGCCACAAAGTCACGGACAGACTTCTTCATTCCACGCCCAAGGAAAAGCTTCTTCATACGATAGTAAGTCACTGGGAACTCGGAGTGGCCACCTGCAGCACTATCATGCATAGCAGAAATGAGGCGTCGCTGTAAGAGTGGATTATGCCCAATCCAAATCCTGCCGTTGCTGCGAATGATTCCTCCCTGTAGGGAATACTGTGGATGAGCCTGTGGACTGATGGAGAGCTCTTGGAGCAGCTGTTGGGAGAAGGGATCTGTAAGATAGCCTGCCGCGACCTCATTGAGCCAAGCTGGGACTACAGCGGAAATGGCTTGCAGTTGAGCAGACGGGGCCGGGTGCCGAGAAAGTGCGTCTGCTGCCGCATTTGAAGAGCCAGGCTTGTATACGATCCGGTACTGGAGGCCTGCTAACTTGTAATGCATCTTTACTTGCCATGGAGTGTTCAGCCTCTGGTCGGACAAGTGGGTCAGAGTGCGGTGGTCTGTGAATATCGTGAACTCGTCGTGCTGTAGGTAGGACCTCCATTGCTCCACAGCTACGAGAATAGCGAGATATTCCTTGTCGTAAGTGGACATGGCACTAGTCCGGGGACCTGTGGCTCGGCCGACAAAAAGCCGAGGGTGCCCATCTTGTAACAAGACTGCGCCGACGCCTGAATCGCTGGCGTCAGTCTGGAGCTGGAACGGCTTGCTGAAATCGGGCAGAGCAAGCATAGGTGTTGACACGAGTGCCGTCTTGAGAGCTTCGAAGGCAGAGGTATGAGCAGATGTCCAGGAGAACAGAACCCCTTTCTTCAGTAAGTCGGACAGAGGGCGTGCCAGGAGAGCAAAGTTTTTGACGAATTTTCGGTAATAACCTGCCAACCCGAGTCAACTCCTTGACATCCTGAGGAATAGGCCATGACTGAACCGTCTGGATCTTGGAAGGGTCGGTAGAGACACCAGCACTACTCACCACATGGCCCGATACGAGATTGACTGTTTTGCGAACTGACATTTGCTGAATTTGACATTCCAATTGTCGGCAGCCAGCAGCTCAAACACTTGTTGGAGATGGTCAATGTGCTCAGCCAGTGATCGACTGTAGATCAGTATGTCGTTGAAGAACACCAAGGCAAACTGTCGTAGAACAGGATGCAACATAGAATTCATCGCCCCTTGGAAGGTGTTGGGGGCGCCCGTGAGTCCGAACGACATGACGTTGTACTCGAATTGTCCCCAATGAGTCATGAATGCCGTCTTGTACTCTTCGCCGGGAGCGAGGCGGATTTGATTGAACCCTACTCGAAGGTCCAGCGTTGAAAACCAGCTTGCCTGAGACAACTCATCCAGGAGTTCATCGACAACCGGTATAGGGAACTTCGATTTGACTGTAAGGGAATTCAACATTCTGTAGTCGACGCAAAAACGCCAATCACCGTCCTTCTTTCGAACCAGCAGAACAGGAGATGAAAAGGAGCTGGAGCTAGGACAAATCAGACCAGCAGCGAGCATTTCAGACACTTGTTTCTCGATTTCGGTCTTGAGCGCAGGCTTGTAGCGATACTGTCGAATAGCCATCGGGGCGCCCACACCCCCGGTGGGATCTTATGATCGCAAGCTCACCGAGGAGGTAACTCAGAGGCTCCTTGAACAAATTAGCATAAGCATCAAGAAGTTGTTGCACCACTGAAGGTACTGGCTCTGGCACAGGTGGCACAGGCATAGCAATGTGGAGCAACTCAAACAAAGCTGAAGGATGATCATCTGGCAGCACACCCCTCAGAACTGCATAGTCACGGCCATAGGGAATACGAAGCCACTTGTCAACCCAATCAACCTACATTGGGGAGGACTCGAGCCAATCCATCCCAAGGATCATGTCGTATGACTCGAGTTCAAGCACTCGCAGTTAGAACGGAAATCAATCCCCGAACCGCCCATTCAAAGAGCGTGCAACTCTGAATCGCAAGTAATGGCTACGCCGCCGACTCGACGCACACGGGTTGCGAGAGGTGCATGAGCGCCAGAGAGTTTGGCGGCAACAGAGGAGCCGATGAAAGAGTGGGTACTTCCCGAATCAAGTAGGATCTGAACTTCGTGGTTTTGGATACTGCCTCAACCCGCGAGTCTTGGGTGAGTAGGCTTTGGAAGCTGCTGAATCGGACGAGCCATGAAGACCTCACTGTCCGCTAGGGCGTCCTGAATAGGCTCTTTGGGCTCGGCTTGATCTTCAGGCTCAACGAACGCGTGCCTGAGCGCAGTGCCCAGACTGAATGGCATGTGCTTCAGGCACCATGGACAACGGTGGTTAGAACTCCACCGATCGCCGCAGCGTAATCTGAAGTCCGCCGGCCAGCGCGGCGTGTCACGACGCCCGGCTGTGTCGACTATTCTTGGCGGCCCAGGGAGCATGACGATCGTCGGTGCTCGAATCGCTGCGTCGGCGACTACCGGAGGGTTTCTTGTAGTCGGAGGCGGCATCGGCAGTGCGCCCCGTACTTGAGCATTGCGAGCCAACAATGATCCATCCGCTCGCCTGAACTCCCTTGGTCCCGCGACGGTCGCTTCTTCCTGCAATAACGCGAGCTTGCAGACAGTATCGAGATCTTGTGGTGAAGAGACCATAACAATAGCGCGAATGTCAGGGCGTAAGCCATCGATAAATCTCCGGGTGTGGGCTAAGGTGTTAGGGTAAGGTTGGTATGGCGAGCCGCCGATAAGGGCTGTGAAGCGATCGACATAGTCGGTGTCGTCTTTGGTCATCTTGATATGAAACATTTGGCGTAGGAGGAGCTCGTGTTGGTCACGGCTGAAACGCTCGTGCACTAGAGCGGTGAACGACTCCCAAGAGATACCGTGCAATCGATGCTCAACAGATTGGAGCCAGCGAGCAGCGGCATGAACAAAGTGGTGAGTGGAGACAGTGATCCACATCGATGGGTGGACGTGGTACATATGGAAGTAATTGGTTGCTCGGGTCATGCATAGTTTGGGATTGTCGCCGTCAAATTGGGGAAATTGGAGTTTTGGTAGATGACCCATGCTGCTATGTGGGCTGTTGGAAAAATTTGGTTGAAAGGGGTTATATGGCTCTGGCTGGGCATATGGGTGAACAGGTGGTGGGGGATATGATTGGAACGGGGATGGGTGAAATTGGTTGTAGTTAGGAATTGGGGGAGGCTGGGTAGGGTATGTTGGTGGATTTGGGGAAATTGGTAGGGCGGGTTTGGTGGTGGTGGGGGATTTGGAGGAACCAGAGATGGATCGACGAGAGGTGGGGGAAAGTGGAACTCGAACGTACCATTGGCCGGGAGCGGGGCTGTGGCCACGAATGGACCAAGTCCTGAGTCCCGTGTAGTCGTGTGGCATCGCGGTGCCGTTGGGCGATCGATCGGTGCTTGGCCGGGCGATCAACTCGATGGACACGGTGGCCCGTGGGCCCCGGTCGGTGGGTAGAGCCCGGCGAGCCGCTCCACTTCTCTTGCGCCGGGAGGCGAGTGAGCTCGACGACGGGCCGCCACGCCTCAAGCGCGATCGTGGACGACTCCAGGAGCTCGACGCGCTCGTCCCGCTGGTCCTGGACGTCGGTGTAGCGGATCTGCTCGAGCCCGGTGACGCGCTGCTCGAGGTCAGAGACGCGCACATCGGCGTCCTCCCGATTTAATCGGCGGCGACGACCGCTGTGTAATTGGCGTGGGCATACCGCTCGAGCACGTCGATGCGCCCCTCGACGGAGCCGAAGCGATTGTCGGTGTCGGTGGCCGCGTCGGTGATGCGGCGATCCTGCGCACCCGCCGACGACTCGAAGTCGCCGCGCAGATCCTGGATCTGCTGGATGAGCGCATCGAACCTTGAGGATACAACCGGATCCATGAAGCCGCGAGCACGCTGTAGCCGGGTGAAATGGGGATGGCTGGATTCCAGCACGGAAGGACCGTAGGGAGCTGATACCAGTGTTAGGTACGGTGGCGGCTATGGCGACGAGATAGGAACACGGCGGCGCGCCAGAACGGCGACGACGCTAATCTACAGCTACTTCTATTGCAAGTAAGGTAATAATACAAGTAAATTTTTCAGACTTGACTTCCTCTCCTCCTCTCTTCCTATCTATACTCAGCCACTAGTGCGCTCATTCTCTTTACAGGACCCGGACGCACTCGGAACACAACTGATTGCAGCCCACTGAGGCCCAGACACTCTTGTGCTCTTGACACGCTTTCTCCTTGGCCTGTCTTCTGGCTCAGCTTTGTGGTCCACTGCAGGGGAGGTGCTGACAGGTTCTAAACCCAACAGTGGTAATAAAAATAGAAGAATATGTGTCTTATTAGGATTGAAACTCAGGACTTCAATATTCACATTGTATGGAGGGAGCGTCCATACCATCCAAGCTACATGACACTTGAGACTATACAACTGAAAGCGGTTCTTTTAAGTTTTAACTACTCAATTCCAAATCTTGTAATAGATATTTGACACTAAATGATCTCAAATGAAAAGGTGGTTAACTGGAAAATTATAGGTCTCGTTGAATACTACAGCTTTGATGTTGACCTCTATCCAGCATTGTTAACCTAGTCCAACAGTCCATGATCTTTTAGCATAGTGGTATCGCCTCTTCGCCTCTATTTTCCGAGGAACAAAAGCTACCCACTACGTACATAATAGAGCCCTAGCTACCTAGTCTAACCCTAGCTAGAAATGCTTCAGTAGAAAAGCAAAGCTTATGCTGGAACAGTGGGATGCACGCAGAAGATTAGAATCTCCATCGAAAAAGACACAAAGTCACGAGAGAACAAAGAAAAGAACAGGTTCTCCCATGCATGTTCTAGTCCAGCTTCCAAGCAATGTGAGGGGACCAAACTACAGACGACAAGCACACGAAGCCTCTAAGAGCTGGAGACTGCAAAAGTGGTAAGATTACATCTGACGCTAAACTGCACATCAAAGCACCAAAGACATAAAGAGAGACAAGACACGTACGTACCAAAGATATAAAGAGAGACAAGACAAGGGGTATGTCTAAGCTTAACAGGCAGTACAGAGCCTTGGCCATCCACTTAGTTGGTCCGTAGCTGTTTCCATGTTGTTATCACTACAGACCGTTTTGGTTTTGATGATTTTTTGGTCTGCCTAACTGATTTTGTTCATGATTTGGGTGAAAAGGTTTGCAAAATGATGGAGTACACACCGCACTGCCTACCTCTAAGTTTTCTTGTTTTTTTTTTTTTTTTTCTCGATCGGCACCCGTTTTTCATTAAGAGGTAGGAAAACAAATTCAAATACAAAGACTAAGACATCACTGCCAGCCTCCAAAGAAGGAAAACCAAAGAAGCCCTAACTACTGGATCCAAGTTTTTGATTGCATGGCTAACCAATTTGCGACCAAGGACCTCGCACACTCAGGCGCCGTCAGCAGGCTCAGAAGCCCTCCGCTTCTGTCCGCGGAGAAGGAACACCTGCATACATACAACTTTTTCCCTCTCTTTCTCTGTAAAAAAAAAGAATGATAAGAATTTTTCTGAATCTTGTCCCAGAAAAGGCGATGGTGATCGATATATGAACTCCTTAGTTCTCACTGTTAAACGCTTGATCTGCAGCCTCGTCCCTACGATTTGTCCATTTGAGCCCTCGTCTCCTGTGTACAGAAAACTCATCATAGTAGAAGGTTTTATATAACGCGCAATATCATCGATCGCTCTTTTACAGTGTGGTTCTTTTGGGGTGTCAAGGAATAAAGAGGATTCTTATGCATCAGTTTGATATGAGATGTTTCTATGATCACTGTCCTTTATTCCCTTATACAAGATAATAACCACTTTGTTCTTTGACATCCCAAAGATGATTCTGCATTTGTGGGTGGAACAAAGTGGCCAAGCAAACTTTGGGGTCAGGTATGCAAGAACATGGGCAAATGTCTGTGAACATGAAAGAGCTACGCCTTACACTGGTGCACGAAGAGCTAGTAGTTGCATACAAAGGTGATAAAAGACTATGTGGGCTCGCAACTGACGTTTCACTGGAAGAGGCAAACGATTTTCTGGTCACCCAATCGCCTTGCTATCAATCAGTTTTGTTCTTTATCTCAACGGCCGTGGACAGTCCATGTGTGTCAGTGTGTGATATATATGCAGAATATGCCGTTTGGATCAAATAATTGGATACATTGCATGAACATGTGTGTGCACTGTTGAAGTGAAGGTGACTTGGGTTCTTATCACTTTTTCTTTTCCAAGTTCCTCTCAAGAAAAATAAATACACTTCTTTTGCTTGTGGGGACATAATCATATATACGGGTGATTGAGATTGCAAAGAATGAAGGTTCTTTGGTACTGCTGATTCGTGAGGAGTATTTCTGCAGAATTGGAAGACTTGTTTTAGTGCCATGCTTTAGCAGATGCCTGTTTTCAGGATTGCAGCATTTTAAACTGTCAGTTGATGGAGAAATTTAAAATGCCTGTTTGGTACTATTCATCTATCTTTGCATCCATGCATATATACAGTTCCGTTGAAGCTGCATTTTCCCATCCATGCTGAAATTTCGTTGACACCATGCCTGTTGCCTGACATCCACATCAAAATGAATTCAGTCTTATCCAAAATGGATGGGCGTATGAGCAAAAAACAAATTCCCACATCCTTTTCACGTTTCTGTGTACAAGAACAGTTGTAGCACGGCCATAGCAGGTTGGTAGTAATAGACGGACCAATGTAGACGGCTGTGACCCAAACCAAGCAAGTGGAAGGTGATGTAGGACTTGCTCCAGTCCAGATCAACCGTTTGTTGCCAACTTCGATCAAAATAGAAAAATTGCATTTTCACGTAATATCACGGGTCACCGTGGTACCTTCAGCTACCTACTCGACTTTGCCCCCAGCACAGCAGAGCACTGAAATTCAGAAAATAGAGACGTGTAGAGGTGCATCTCTTCAACGAGTCCACGACGGCACCTGCACGTAGCTTTCCCTTCCCTAATCCAAGCCAGCTTTTGTTCTTTCTCCATCAATCGTCCTGTGCCTCTAGATAATGAATGGCATGTGATGGAGCCAGCTGACAGTGTGTTCATTCATCATGTGCATCAGTGCATATCATTACTACCTCATTGTTACAAGTCTACTAGTACAAATCAAAGAAGGGTCAGAACGTCTTGTGCAGTAATTTGGAATGCAGTGTGGTAGTATGTATCTACAAAAGAAAATGTAAAGAACATTAAATCAAATTTAATGTATTTTCTATCAATGCAGCATCTCTCTGACTGAACCCGTGCTCTCCCAGCCAGCTAGCTTTTTACTGGTTTCACGGTATGACGCCAATGAATTGAAGCTGCTGGACGATACGTACTACGTACGTAGGTGAGGAGGATCCGAGAAGGAAGCAACCAAAGCAAGGTCCAAGCGTCAGCGAAGGGAACAGGGATATATCGCAGCGTGTCAGCAGCCGGACAGCGACGCTGCAACCGCCGTCCCCGCGGCGCCTATAAATCCTCCCGTGCGTCCGTCCACATGGCCGCACCGCCCAGACACGGGTGACACTGAGCACGCACGACCTGGCGCTTTAACTCTGGTCGTCCAGCGTCCCGGCAGTCACACGTAACGTAATTCGATCGGTGTGAGTGCGCGCGGCTGACGATGGCGACCGACCGGCGGCAAGGCGGCGGCGCGGATGCTGGGGCTTCTGCTGCTGCTGTGCGTGCTCCAGCAGCACGGGCGGCGCAGCGGTACAACGCCATCTGGAGCTTCGGCGACTCCATCTCCGACACCGGCAACCTCTGCGTGGGCGGGTGCCCATCCTGGCTCACCACGGGGCAGTCGCCCTACGGGGAGACCTTCTTCGGCAAGCCCACGGGTCGCTGCTCCGACGGCCGCGTCATCGTCGACTTCCTAGCCGAGCACTTCGGTCTGCCACTGCCGCCGGCGTCCAAGGCCGGTGGCGACTTCAAGAAGGGCGCCAACATGGCGATCATCGGCGCCACCACCATGAGCGCCGACTTCTTCAGCTCCATCGGTCTCAGCGACAAGATCTGGAACAACGGTCCACTGGACACCCAAATCCAGTGGTTCCGCGACCTGCTCCCCTCCGTCTGCGGGAAGGACTGCAGGAACTACCTGTCCAGGTCGCTGTTCGTCGTCGGCGAGTTCGGCGGCAACGACTACAACGCGGCGCTCTTCTCGGGGCGGTCCATGGCGGAGGTGCGAGGGTACGTGCCCAGAGTGGTGAGCAAGCTCGTCCGCGGCCTGGAGACGGTGATCAGGAGCGGCGCCACGGACGTGGTGGTGCCTGGGGTGCTCCCCATCGGCTGCTTCCCCATCTACCTCACCCTCTACGGCACCTCCAACGCCGCCGACTACGACCGCGACGGATGCCTCCGGAGCTACAACGCGCTCTCCTACTACCACAACGCGCTGCTCAAGCGCAGCCTCGCCGGCCTGCGCCGGACCTACCCGCACGCCCGGATCATGTACGCCGACTTCTACACGCAGGTCACCCACATGATCCGGACACCTCACAACTTCGGTGAGTAGCCATTTTACTTCATGTACTGGCTTTGTGTCGTTGCTAGAATCCAGTTGGCGTGCGGGAGTCGAAGTCTCAGTTACCACGGAATGTGTAGTGTAGTGTAGCACAGGCAGGACTAGGATGGAAAAGGGATAGATCCAATCCAAAGCATGGATATCTTGGTGCATGCA
Source organism: Hyparrhenia diplandra (assembly GCA_015847255.1). NCBI lineage: Eukaryota > Viridiplantae > Streptophyta > Magnoliopsida > Poales > Poaceae > Hyparrhenia > Hyparrhenia diplandra. The sequence goes on along the minus strand of JADLZK010009278.1, from coordinate 169,367 downwards.
TAGTTAGAGAGCATTGCAAGTTTAAATCTTTTGTTTTTGTTTGGATTCTTAGCCCACCAATGACTCATATTGGTCAATTATATATGCCCTGGGGGACCATGCATGCATGCATGACCTTTGTCCAAACGGTCAATTTGGGAATCAATACCCTCCTAATTGATCCAGTTGGCATGCGTATTATTTATGCATCATACAACCAATAATTCTGATGAAACATGGATGTGCTTTGGTATAATAATAGGATGAAAGCCTGTCATCGACACCGTGGTGTGTGTGTAGCATAGATATCATCTTATAAACCACTGTGTAGTGTAGTATACTCCTAATACCAAAGCCACCTGTTGTGATTGGCAAAGATACTCACACATGTAGCATAGCAATTCCTATAGCAACTTAACGAATCCCTTTTTTTAAAGCACTGTTTTATCTTAAACAAAGTTTCTGAAAGCTCATTACTGATAGATGCTTAGTTCACGTGACGGAGAGCACGCTAGCGCGCAATCCAAGGTGGTGTTCTTTATTAACCGTAATGTAATCAGGCTAGGTAGCTCATGATAGTTGGTGTGATGGACATTTTTGCAGGGCTCAAGTACGGGCTGAAGGTCTGCTGCGGCGCCGGCGGGCAGGGCACGTACAACTACAACAACAAGGCGCGGTGCGGCATGTCCGGTGCCAGCGCCTGCGCCGACCCGGGCAACTACCTCATCTGGGACGGCATCCACCTCACGGAGGCGGCCTACCGCTCCATCGCCGATGGCTGGCTCAAGGGCCCCTACTGCAACCCTCCCATTCAGCACTGATGAGCTACCTATAGCAGCATTCATGCGTGAGTTAATCGTGTGTTGTTTGTTTAGGGATAATTAATTAATTGCCATGTGCGTACGTACGTCGTCGCCGATGATCTAGGTTCTTCATGTAGACAAAGTGAGTGATGGGTTTGTTATTTGGTTGTCAATTATTCATGGAGGTAGGTGGTTTGTTTCGGTGTGCTGGGGACAATGAATAAATGTGTAATGGATCGACTCTTTGAAATTAACCACATAGTGAAAGAACAATGAGCTCACGTCGCTCATTAGCTGTTGAAGAAAACAAATGGTTACAAAAAAAAATAATTAAAGATCTTGATTTTTTTTTCTCTCTCCAATGAAAACTGGACTGAGCTTTATCATCCATGAATGAGATGAATGGCAAGACTATTATATGAAAGTGAGAAATAGCCATTTTCCAAAGCAAACATTTTAAGACGTCCGCCACAAGGTTTAGAAGTTTGCATTGGTTAGGGTTGACTGCTTTAAATTTTTATTAGGCAAATTCAACAACCCTCGAGTTTATGACATTTAGTCGTTACAGCCAACACACACTAAGGATATGTTTGGTTAAGCCTATGAAAAGTGTTTTTGCTGCTGTTGACGCGAAACTAGGTTCCACGCCAAGCACACCGGGAGTGTCTTGGGCGCCCACGGCGGTTGCAATCAACCTTGAAGCCGAAAGCACCGCAGCGTGATCAACCACAAACGATCAAGAGACCGTTAGGGCCGATGTAGAGCTCGGTGACGACTAGAAGAACCTCCGAACGCACCTTCGGGAAGACCCGTCGGGAGGACGCACGTGAGGGGTGCCCTAGGACCAGCAAGACCGCCTAGAGCGTCGACGAAATTCACGGAGAACGCCGCCGAACAGCGGTAGAGGGAAGTTGACCTACAAGCAAGACGATGGTAGATGTGTTTGCCGATTGGATGCGGATGGGAACAAATCGCCATGAACCTCTTTATTATATAGAGGAGGGTGGTCTTATCTTTGGGCGTTTCCAATCTCCAAAAACCGGCCCAAACACGATTAGGAAAGAGATCGGTTCGGGATCGTGACGGACACGCCCGTCGCTGGTTGACCGGACACTGGACCCGGTCCTGACCCGATGCTACGGTCACTAGCGTCCGGTTGGTTCCAGAGAGCTTTGAAACGTGCCGAAGACGCCTGGCCGACCGGACTTCCTGACCAGACACACGACCTGACTCGCGAACATGACCGGATGCTCCGGTCACTAGCGTCCAGTCGATTCCAGAGAGCTCTGAAATCGCGTTACACGCACCTGACGACCGGACGCACGACCGGACGGTCCGGTCGCCAGCGTCTGGTCACTTCCAGAGAAGCCTGTCTGTTCTTCCTCAAAAATTTGGCTAAAGTCTGGAATTTTACCATGTCTTAGACCAATCCATTTTTGGGTGTCAACATATGCCCCCCTGTTTTCAGCCGAGAGTTGCATGAACCTGAAAACAAGACAAAAAATCCAAACAACATGAATGCCCATCGTATCGGTTGTCCGGTGGCTAAGGGCGATACTATGTATCGGCCATTTTTGTTTTAAGGGCGATGCATGCATCGGCCATTGTTTGGAGAGCACTAGGCCTCTTGCCAAACACTAGGGAAATATTTTTTCAAATACCTCCCGTTAATCGCCTTTGCTTGGCGTTCTCCACTCATTGACTCAAGCACATAGGAGTTCCTAAATATCACCTTGACCACTTTGAAAGGGCCCCTTCCATTTGGGTGACCACTTGCCAAACTAATTGCTTTTTCGTTCCTATCGGTAATATAGTTTGCCATACTAAATCACCGATTTGGAATGATTTGCTCTTGACTTTCTTGTTGCAGGCTCTAGCAACACGGGCTTTATCTTTTTCTATTTCCTTTAGAGCTTGCACTCTCTTGTCGGTTACCTCGTCGATGTCGTCCATCATCAAATCATGATACATAGTAGGAGATAGAACATGATGCATCCAAATTTACCTCAACGAGTAACACCGACTCTTGACCATGCACCACTCATAGGGAGTAACTTTAGTTGCACCATGCCTCGATATACGATGAGCCCACAAAGCTTCCGACAAGACTTCATGCCACCTTCTTGGATGTTCATCTATTTTATTCTTAATAAGCTTGATCAAAATCTTGTTAGTGGATTCCACATGACCATTGGCTTGAGCATAATATGGAGATGAATTGAGCATCTTAATTTTATATGATTCGCAAAATCCTTTACCTCCTTTGCCATAAATGACGTTCCTCGATCTAGAAGTTAATGTTTGAGGAATGCCGAATCTATTATGGTTATTATTATTATTTGTTATTGTTATTGTAGTATTTAATTTTTTTAGTACAATCGTTGCTTGGGACTAAATATTTTAATGGGGCATAGATGAATGATTATTTGCCAAGAAAATTATGATAATTTCTTGCTATGATTTGAGAGCCATTTAAAATGTGGGTGCTTTTATTTTTAAGGCATAAAATTTGAGCTAAGTTCTAAAGTTCAATATTTTCAGTACATTATGTTACTATTTAGAGAATTACGACACTGTATTAAATTGTCTTTTGTATAATGTTTTATTTCCCCATATAATGATTATTTTTCACCACAAAATTGACTTTGATTTTGTAGTTAGAATGGAATTAACAAGAAATTCAAATATGAGAATTCATTATGTTTCATGTATATTATATACTTAATTTATATGTATGTGTCTACAGTATTATGTTTTAGTGTCTCTTTTTATTTCTATCTAACAATATCGTCATATGGTAAACAAAAAATAGAATTTTGCCACTTTAATTAATTTCTTTTTATCAATTCGTGTTATCAACCAACACTTCTAATAGCATTTTTTGCCAATAATTTTTTTATCATTAGTGACATAAACTCCTACTCTCATTCCTTTTTCCTCACTAGATGCAGAACCTTTCTTCTCTCATTACCTCATTACTTTCTTCCTCATTAGGGGAAAAACTCCTTCCATCATTACTTTCTCCCTCATCGGGAGCGAAACTCTTGAAACTCCATCTTTACTTCCCTCATTAGGTGTAGAAACTTTCATAACATTCCTCATTACATTCTTCCCCATTAGGGGCAAAAACTCTTTCCCTCGTTATTTTCTTCCTCATTAAGGGTGGAAACTTCTTCCCTCATTACTTTCTTCCTCCTCATTAGAGGCACTAACTATTTCTACCATTACTTTCTTCCTCATTAGGGGTAGAAACTCCCTTCATTCATTATTTCATTACTTTCTTCTACATTGGGCTTTTCGTCCTATCCCACATAACGTAATCCAATCCCTATCTATGTGCCTATTAATGGCAGAGTGGTAGGTTTAGCTACCCAAGGTATGCCACACTAGCCTCATGGCGACTTGTGGCAAGGCAACACCAATTTTGGGGCTTCTGGTGCTATTATGCATGCTCCGCTATGGGGCGGCACAGTGGTACAATGCCATATGGAACTTCGGCGACTCCATCTCCGACACTGGGAACCTCTGTGTGGGCGGGTGCCCATCCTGGCTCACCTTGGGGAAGCCTCCCTATGGAGAGACCTTCTTCCACCGACCCACCGGACGATGCTCCGATGGCCGTGTCATCGTCGACTTCCTAGGTATGTGAATGTGTCGTGTAAATTGTAACTACTAGCATGCCCATATAGCAGTGATAGAATGAACTGGTTGTGACTTACGTCACCCGCCAATGCCCTTGTGGGCTCTGGGACTGGACTAACTGGTATTGTGGTACGTACATGCAGCCGAGCACTTTGGTTTGCCGTTGTTGCGAGCATCCAAGGCCGGCGGTGACTTCAAGAAGGGCGCCAACATGGCCATCATCGGTGCCAGCACAATGAACTCTGACTTCTTCAAGTCCATCGGCCTTGATGACAAGATCCGGAACAATGGGCCACTCGACACCCAAATCCAAAATGGTTCCATGACCTGCTCCCCTCCTGCGCTCAAGGGAACGGTAAGTTAACCATAAATCACGCGTGTGTGTGGAAAGGCCTTTGTTGGTTTGTGGTGCGGCAAATCACACTCACACGTGTGTGTGGAGAGTTTTATGGCGTTGTTGCCAAGATTTACGCAAAGCGGTTTGTTGTATAGAATGAAACGAAACTTGATAAAAATACCCTCCCTCAATGCAAAGTTTCGTTCTAGAGTTTCATATGCATTTAATTTTATGATTTAAAGATAATTAGTAATAAGGTCAAGAAAATTTCATTTCTTTTCTTAAATACACTTCATATCATGAAAAACAACTATACATGGCAATCTATTTAGTGCAAATGGAAACTCGCTTCAAGATTGGTCTTACATCGTACTTTTTATTTATGACTTTTGAATTGCATGAAGCAGATTGCAAGAATTACCTATCCAAGTCGCTTTTAGGTGGGCGAGTTCGGGGCAACGACTACAACGCGGCGCTCTTCTCTCGAGGCCCATGGCGGAGGTGCGCGGCTATGTGCCCAAGATCATCACCAAGCTCATCGCTGGCGTGGAGACGATCGTCCGTAGCGGGGCCGTGGACGTGGTGGTGCCCGGGTGCTGCCGACGGCTGCCTCCCCCGTCTACCTTACCCTCTCTCGGCAAATCCAACGCCGCCAACCTCGACCGCGACGGGTGCCTCAAGAGCTACAATGACCTCTCCCGACTACCACAACATGCTGCTGAAGCGCAGCCTCTCCAGCCTGCAGAAGAGGTACCCACACGCCCGGATCATGTACGCGGATTTCTACACACAGGTCATCGACATGATCCGGACCCCTCATAACTTCGGTCAGTATACACACACTACTACCTTATTTAACTTAGTTTTAAAATGTCCATTTTCCTTTCCTATTACTTATACATACTTTCCAAGGCAGTTTTCTTCATGTGATGTAATCAACGTAGCTATTGATAGCTAATAATAGTGTGATCGACACTTGCAGGGCTCAAGTATGGGCTGAAGGTTTGTTGCGGTGCCGGCGGGGAGAGCAAGTACAACTACAACAACAGCGCCAGTGGGTGTGGCGAGACCGGGCTAGAGCCTGCGCCGACCCGGGCAACTATGTCATCTGGGATGGGATCCACCTCACCGAGGCGGCCTACCGCTCTATCACCGACGGCTGGCTCAAGGGCCCCTACTGCCACCCTCCTATGCAGCACTGAGCTAAGCTAGCTAGCAGCACTCATACGTGAACTCATCGTGTGATGTTTGTTTAGGGCAAATGTCCATGTGCATCATCATCCTAGGTTCATACACAGTGATGAGTAGTGATGGGTGTTATTTGGTTGCCAAATATTCATGCGGAGTAGGTGGTTTCGGTGTGCCGAGGACAATGAATAAATGTGGTAATGCACTATTTCGGTGTGTCTGAGTAAGACTCAAACTGAGTTGAGTCCGAGTAGGAGAAATTGTTGATTTTTCGTCGAAGATCTTCTAGAGCATCTTGGTGATTTGTTGGGGCAGCCTGATCTGCCAAGAACTCCACGAGGCAACCTTAGAGATTGTCGGAGTCATTCACCGTGCACATCTATGAACCAAAAATGAAAGTTGATCCTGCCATGACAGTAATCATGGCGATGTTGGGGTCAATTGAGCTTACCAACACAAATTCACCGAAAGTCCCTACCTAGCGCGCCAGCTATCTATGTCTGATGACCGATAACACATGACATGGTTACCTGAAACGAGGATATGTGGGCTTCGACATACGTTGAGCTCGATGTCAAATACAAAACAAAGATTTATACTGGACAACTAGAATAATAACATAATACCCTACATCCAATTGGACACCTTGCGTTTTAAGATAGAATCCATCAATTAAGTAACTAAAGATAGTTTTTGGCCAAATAACTATGTTCAAAAAATAAAAGGGTCAAAAAGTAATTCAAAATTTTTTAGGACCAAAATATATATATAATTCACTCACTTTCAATAGTGAACTAAATGTTGATTGGCGAGATAAATTTTTTAGTTAGATTTATGTAGTGAAGCAAGTCCATCCAAGTTCATGTCTTGAAACTCATTGGTGTTCGCATTTTCTTAGATTTATTATTGGATCTCATAGAGGCTATTTTCAGTGGTAATAGTAGCGAGACACTGTAGTGACTTTGTAGGTGTCAAAATTTGTCAGCTCAATGTTTCAAAAAGTGCTACCAGAACTAGGTGTGCATTTATCTTGTGTTTTGAAAAAAAAAAAAACTCTAAGTTGCTCACCAAATCTTTGTGCTTCAAAAACGCAAAGATTTCTCCTTGAAATAACCAAAACTCTAAATCTAACTCTTAGAACTCTTTGGAATGTAGAAACTATATTGGATTTTTTTTTATAGAAATCTATTCTACTTACATTTCTTTTTAGAATACTTTCCAAAAATTTCATTTCTGCTTTTTTTGGATCCAGTTTAAACTTATTCTTCTTGATGGATTCTATCTTAAAACACACATTACTAACACTAGAAAACTTTCTATTTCTTTCTATTCTGTTGAGATGACAAAAAGTGGATTCCCAATCGTAGGGAATCCAGACAAATTCTATTGAGATGACCAAGAAGAAAATACAATTTTGCATCTTTGGCACAATGTTTATTTTCATGAAATGGATCATAATAAAAATATATTTTAGGTATCTAGGGGTTGATTCACTTGGATGTAACTATTTCCCCACTTAAGCGCGTGCATGTGCACGCTTTCGAAATAAAGAAGTAACTATTTCCAAGATACCCATGCAGGAGACTTCGCGAAGGAATGAATCATCTCAAAAAACCCCTAAACTAAAAAAACTAAAGTTAAGAATTTATCAATGGGTAATGTTGTTCCAATACATAATCAAAGAGCTACTGCAAAAATACAAAATAAGAAAAAAGAAGCAACATTCAGGAGCCTCAAACTAAGGCATATTTAGATCTTCGAAATCTATCTATAACTCTTATAAAGTTAAATCTCGCTAGATGAATTTTCTCTTCATGCAAGGTGTCCACATCATTGTCCACTAAATGACATCACTAAATGTCTTATTTCTTCATGCAAAGTGTCCACATTATTTTTCACTAAGTCCATGTCATCTCTTTATTAATTATAAAATTATTCATTTCATCTATATAATGTGAAATACTTTAAATAATATTTAATTTAATATATTAACATACAAGCCATCTACATACGCCATTTGTTTGATTGTTTCATCACCCATTCTTCTATAACGTAATCAATATTTTATTGGTTTTCCTTCTATTCGCTTGCCCAAACTTTTCAGATCTGATACAATAAAATAACATGCAAGTCAAGTTCACATGTTATACAAAATACTTACAATGTCATGTGTATAATAGATTTATTTTTTAAAAATTCCCACGGCAAACGCGTGGAGTATACTCCTAGTGTCAACAAATAATGAAACGAAATGACTATCTATAGGCCACCAAATCCAATCTAAGCCAATTCCGGCCCAACTTGGCTTAACATGTTTCCCATTGCCAGCCCTTACGTGCTTCACCTGGGCTACGCGTCCGTGCGCCTCGTGGACTCGCAAACTAGCTGGGCTACTCTGCTCAAGGCTGCGCTGTGGGCCTTTCCTGGGCAACAGTTAGCAGCAAGCCGGGCTGGCAGCACGTGTGGGCTGAACCATGGACCTAGAACATGCGCCACTTTATGCATCCATCCAAGAGACGGGAAACTAGTAAAATCACTGTAAGCTTACGAAAGCACTTGGAAAATAAATCCACTGCAGAACGTTCGGAGAATTAACTCATGTTAGATAAAGTGATGTATTACGATTTACGAGTACATTATTCATCAAAAGTAAAGTACATCATCGGTATCGGTCCCTAAACTTGTTCGAGTGTGTCATCCCGGTCTCTAGACTAGTTTCTTCTAATAAAAAAAATGGGTGCCTAGTTTTTTCTTGCGTAAACTCAAGCCAGTCTCAAATTCAATAATGGATAGTCTCTGTATTTTTCATTTATCAACCAATTTCTATCAACCACGCCTGGGATATTATCTCATTAGGAAATAAAATGAGGGCACATACATCTTTTGTATAGCCTCTCTTATTTGGTCCTGATTTTTAAAATACATTATATTTAGAGATCAAAACAGGATAAATATTTCTCGATATTCGTCCATCTTGAAAGGTTTAAATCCCACTAGGATAATCCATATATGAATCCTGAAATTTAATATCTATACTTTGTATTTGAATCTGAATACTCAAAGTTGGATATTTTTTATACAAATATGTCGCAAATATCAATATTCGATGCATCTGACTCTATCCATATGGTTTTATTCCAAAATATATTATTACAGGACGGAGTGACCAAATAGTATAACGATAAGCACTCTGTTTTTTTTTCTTTTACAAAAATATCAGATAATTTTCGCTCTTACTTTGAACGCAGTTTTTTTTTTTTTTTTTTTTTTTTTTTTTTTTTGACAACATACTTTGATTTATGCTTTATCTGTCTAGATCGTTTTGCATAAGCAGACCTTCTATATTCTTCCAAACGGCAGCTAGCGGGGTCCCAGTGGTCCCATAGAAGATTTCTTGAGAGCAGCATGTCCGAATCCGAGTGCAAGTGTGCCATGCGAAACCTGTGATCTCTCCTCAATCATCGCAAGACGCCATGACGGCATGACCAACGAACAGATCGTCCGAAGAACACACACGTCCATGTTGCAGGAAACTGCGCCCACTCAACCGTACGTACGGCGGCTTCATTTCAACACGAAACGACGATGCTTGCTCTCCACAGCACATGCGTGCTCTTCTTGGGAACTTGCTGGAGCTTTGCATCGCATGCATGATTGCTCTGGTTATTTGTCTCTGTGCCGGGCCTCATGTGGAGCGCGAGCTGAGAACAAAACACAGCTCGTGCGAGGGCATTCATTTGCTTGGAGCTTAGGGCTAGTTCTGTGCATGTGATGTGTTGTTTGTATCTACAAGTCTGAAGTCTCTACATCACTTCACGCAGGGCTTATATATAGTCTTCATGATGATACAAATTTATCTAGCTTGAAGCTAGGCGAGTAATATTTGTTGTGGAAAGTGAATCTTTCTGTTAGCCCAATGCTAAAGCTCCCATGAAGATCCTAAGGAATCAAACATAATAACACAGTATGAAGGTGCACATATGTTGGTGGGGGATGGAAAGAACACCGGCTTTTGGCATGATAAATGGTGTGGGCTTGTGTCACCGTACCGGTACCTGTCGAGTCTGAAGATCAGGAGAATGAAGAAGGCGTAATCGAGGAAGGCGCCAACGGTCCACCTGGAGCAGCGCTGAGAAGCAGGAGGCCTCGCAAGCCCAACGCTAACGCTTCACCGGGCCCAACTGGATTTGAAGACTCGGAGGATTTGCTGGCCCATTCACTAAGCCCATGTAACGGGTTGGCTTCGATGCCGTGTAAAAGTAATCGTCTTCGTTGGGGAGAGACTCAGGATTGGCTAGATTCGTTTTGAAACCGAGCCGGTAGGCTGCGGCGGCGATGCCCGGCGATTGCCGTGGTGATCGATGAACTCGAACCTATCCTCGTTATCGTAATACATCCAGCGTGAGATTGTTGAGAGGTTACAGCTTGTCTCCTTGGCAGACAAGTTCCCTCAGCTGTATGAAATCAATAATGAACAAAACTGTTCTGTAGCTGAAATGAAGCAAAGAAATTGAGGTTGTCATTTAGGAGATGGTTGTATGAGGATTTGCAAAATCAGCTTCGAAGATTGTATGATATCACCTTTAGATGTGATACTAACTCTGAAAAAGAAAGACCCAAATGGGGGTGGGAAAAATCTGGGAGTTTTTCAGTAAAGTCAGTTTATAAGTATCTAATTAGACATGAATATGAGTCAGATTATAAGTGGATATGGAAAGCCAAGTTACCTCTTAAGATCAAAATTTTTATGTGGCTGATTAATTACAACGCTATCCTCACTAAAGATAATCTCATCAGAAGAAAGTGGAAGGGGGATCCAAGTGTGTGTTCTGTAATGAAAATGAGAATATTAGTCATATGCTTTTTGAATGTGCATCGACAAAGTACGTTTGGAGTCTGTTGGCCCACTCTTTTTGGGGTAAACTACAGACCTGCTAACTTGGAGCAGTAATGGTTCTGGGCTAAGAATATCTTACCACAGGCACATATGATGCATTCAGTAGGCTTAGCTGCCGTATGGTGGGCGATTTGGTGCACTAGAAACCTAGTGTGTTTTGAAAAGAAACGAGTACAATCTCCTACTGAGATTGTCTGCCTAATCCGCTCTTTTAATTACATATTGGACAGGTCTTCTTCAGGAAGGATTGAAGGAACATGTTATCAAGGGCGCTGAGGTGATCAAGGCAACAACGCTTATCTTCCACAAGCATCAGCAACAGACGGAAGCACAGGAGAAGCAATTGATCCCATATACTGGATGATTCATCTGAAGCATTATAGTTCGCTGAATATCTTCATACCTGTTATCAAGGGTCGAGGAATTGGGTGGTTGTTAGTTGTTTAGCTGATGCTATCTGTTTTGTATTGTCTAGCAAATGTGTCAGTACTGGGTGGATTTCTCCATCTTTTGTTTCCTGGGTAAAGCAGAAGGTTGGGAGAGAGTCGATAAGTGCTCAACTAATGTAGGCAGTGTGTGTTTGTGCTGTACTGAACACTTTGTAATTTCGTTACAATCGTAATGAAATTCGGTTTTACCGTGGTGAAAAAAAAAGTATTCCCTCCGGGACGGTATTAGAAGTCGTTTAGGACAAATGACACGGTCTCCAAAACACAACTTTGACCTCTTATTATTATAAAAATATTTATGGAGATGTGATATATGTATACTTTTATCAAAGTACTTTTTAAGACAAATCTACTCATATAATTTTTACATTTATAAACTCAACAACTTAAAAGTTATTGATGATATATATTCTCGATGTTTGACCCAAACCTTTTCCAAAACAACTTCTAATACCAAACCGAGGGAGTATGTGCGCTTCTTTTAATCCAGAAAAATGTCTGCTTCAAGTGAAGGACCACACTTGTAGATAGTTTAAAAAATCAAAGGGGTGCTCCTGTTGTCAGAGGCTTAGACACTCGATCGTTAGATTAAAGTGTCATTTAATGCGTTTCCGTTAGATAGGATCAGCGGATTAGATGGATCTAATTGACGTGATGGCCTTTCTGGTTGGATAATCACTCTTGTGAAGGTTAGTGTCTACCATATAAAGGTGGCCATGTGATCATTTCACTCACTATCCATGTCGTGGTGGATCGTGAGAGCTAGCACATCCATCTCTCTCTCACACACACACTGTACACACTCGATCAGGAGTGTAATCTTTTCCTACCCATATGTGTTCTGAAACAACATATGGTCCAGAGTATCGATCCCTATTAGGGCTCGTTTGGCTGTTAGTGTATTGTTTACACTTGTTTTGAAATGCACTCGTGGATTGGGTGTAGCCCACCCCACCACCCAATACACGTTGGAAGAAAACCTCCCGCATCTGAGACTCTATTCTGCATTTGGACGTCCGACTCACGTTGGAAGAAAACCTCCCGCATCTGAGACTCTATTCTGCATTTGGACGTCCGACTCAAAAATAAAGACTCGAGAGGAAAAAAGGGGGAGGAAGAAGAGGCTCACCGAAGCAGACAGCAGATTATGCCAGGTGCGGCCAAGACGAGGCGGCGGCCGGAGCAGCACCGGCGCTGTGGCGGCCGTGCGCCGGCACGGAGCAGCACTGGCGCGGCGGGAGTGAGGAGACGGTCAGTGACCACGGCGGGCCCGTGCTGGAGGAGTTCATGTCGCTCAAACCTACTGGCCTCTCAACCTCCTCCGAGGACGTCGACGACGACGAGCACGACAGCTCCCACCGGCACCAACACCCTTCCTCCACTGCCGATGACGGCGGCAAGGCACTGGCGGGAGATCCGGAGACGCCGGCGGAGGGCCGAGCTAGCAACAGCAGGCGTGAGATGAGCGGATGAGCGGCACCTGCACCGGCGCGGCGGCAGCGGGCGTGGGCCGGCGCGGAGATGGCGCGAGGACGGCGGCGTAGAGACGAGAGAGAAACAAGAGCTCGATCCACACCTAGGTCGACGATTTTTATTTCCCAAGTGTATTGACTTGTTTTGGGCCGTCATCCACCTCGTTACCTGAGCAGCCAAATGCAAATTTTAGTCTAACATGGGACCTCACCCCGACGTGGATTTTGGCCCACAACCCACGTGGTTTATGGCTGATCCACTCTAATACAAGCCCAGCCAAACGAGGCCTTAATAGTCGTACAAATCCGAGTTCCATGCCAGGAGGGCCGCTGATGAATGCGCTGCCCCCAATCTCGATCTGAACAAACCAACTGTCGTGCATGCAGCGGTATGCAATAATCTTTGCGACAGAGCATCATCATCGCATCCATGATCTCTGATCTCCAACTCCAACTATAACTCTTCAGTACTGAATACAGATACGTACTACATGCACATACTTTTTCAGAGAATGGGCCATGGACAGCAAAATTCAGTAATGTTCTGGGCTCCGCCCATACGGTTCCAAGTTACTAGCAGCTAGCCTGTCAACTTGAAAGATGCAGAGGTGATCTTTTTGGGGGATATATACACGAGTAACTTGCAAAGCCAGCAATAATCGAAGCAGATAGTACTTAGCTTGCGGTTGCGCCCGAACTCCATGGTCGAGCTCTAGCAGTCAGATAGATTATCAGCCATGGTTGCACCACTGCCAAAATAGTTAGATTCTCTGTACATACATAAATATATACATACATACATAGATACATACAAAGCTACGATGATCATGGCCGTTCAGCTGGAGTTGCCTTGAAGCGAAGGTAATTTAGATTCTTGTACATCAGTGCGTGCAAAAGTGCTAGGTACAGGCGTGCAGCTGTTTGGGACCGAACAGTGAAAAGGTCAAAAGGGACCATCGGTTGGTGATGAACAGTATGGCAGGCCGATTCAGGGAAGCTAGATATGCAGCAAATTTCAGATAGGGGACCTGTGTCCTGGAACCCCAATCCTCTCACTACAGCTCTGCGTTGGTCTTGGACTCTTGGTACCATACAAGCGTACGTACAAATACTCATTGTACATATATGTGGGTGTCACTGTGTGTTAGTGAGTGGCCACTGCGATATGATATATGTAGTACTTTGGTAGTTGGTACCAAACATGTGTGCAGCACTAGACAGCTCTGCTGATACATGCAAAACTCAAGTCCTCTATGTGACCTTGTGGTTGTGGTTGTGGAGTGAATCATAAAGATAATTCCATTATAGGTTTGACCTAAGTCAACTTTTCTTTAACTTTGATAATCAACATCTCACATATCGAATTTTATATTGTTTGTTTGCAGCATATACATGAATGAGCCTACGAAATGCTATTGTGTTACTCTTCATTGGGTTAGAAACTGAGGGAGTGGAACGATAATGCCATTGTACGAAATCCTAGAGGCTATCGATGAACATGCTTACCATAAAGTGAGAGTGCTCGATCGATCTGACTAGTTTGTTGGGTACAAGATCTGATGTGCGCGCATGAGCTGGAGCTGAAATTAATATTTTGATTACCATGGCGTACTGGGGAGAATTAATAATGTTAATAAATGTGTGGGAAAAGCCGGCCAGAATGCACGATTTGTACGTCCTGCAGCCAGCAGGCAGGAATCTCGCAATAATTGGGAGTCGGCGAGGTCAGATCGATGAGATGAGATATTCAGAAATCACCAAGCAGCTGTTTACCATATGAGGCTCTCTGACCATGCATCACCTCCACCGCTGACTCGATTCCGAAACAGCTAGCGGAGATGAATCGAATTTCCTGGGCTACTATATAGAACTAGAACTAGATGCAGCTGTCTGTTTGTTATATTCGATCGAGGCATAAGGTACTCTGATGGATGCGTCGTGAGCTTCCTTGTTCTTGTAGCTGCATCAAATAAAATTGGGAGTAGAATCTTTTAGCATTGACAATAGAGTTGTTTTGTTCAACTAAACCCCTATGAGTTGCAGAAGTCCACCAGGTTGCAGTGCCAACAACTTAATTACTTTTTACCAAACCAACAACTTAATTACTTGATTTCACCAAGGGTGCCATTGGATCCTGCTGGCTGGTTGATCGTTCAGAGTCGGGTACCATTGGATGCATGCTGAGATGTATGGAGTACATGTACTGTGTTTGTTAGACGCAGATCTAAATAAAAGTAGTGTATCTAACACATCGGCAGTTTTAATGGCCCCGGCCGGAACGCGACGTGTCATGATGGATTCGGCATCAGTTGCTTCTAATGATGGGAGCAAAGCAAAACAGGCCGGACAGGGCGCGCGACGGCCGCGTTGCGCGCAGCAGCCAGTTGGCCACGCACGCGCAGGCACGCCGCCCGCGCGCACGACACGGCCTGACTGACCAGGGGGCACCGTGTTGCTTGCTTCCTCCGCGTGCCGCCGCCCACCATGCACAGCCGAGAGCAGGCGCGGCCCTCGGCGCACACCCTTGGCATGTCTCTTTCCGCGTGCGCGGCACGTCCCCTCCTTGCTCCCTAGGCGCGGAGAGGGAGAAATCGAGCCAGCCGGGCCAGGCCTAGTCCATGGCGATTGATGACCCAGGTGGCCGCCGTGCGGTTGCCGGCCGGCAGGGCCGTTAGTTTGCCGTTGTTAGCCAGAGTGTCAATCCTCCTCCGAATCTGATGACGAAAAGAAAATAAACACCAACAAGATGATTTGCTAGCTAGCAGGTACCAGTGCAATTAGCGTGTTTTTGCGATCGCGACGGGAACGTGCTTTGTGACAAGCGGGACCGGAGAGCTGGTTCAAGCCGCAGTACCGCCACCTACGTGCATGCCTCACTGTGCTATGGCAGGGAAGTCCCTGGACAGGACAGAGGTTGCTCCTTGCACGTACGGCAAACCGCCAGCCTGCCCGTCGCTACGTGCCTGACAACCCTGCTCATAGGTGCAAGACCGATCTAATTTGGACACCTAGAAATTTAAATTTTGGTGGGGGGCCATCTCTTCGTAGTTCATTTTTTTTGAACCGTAGGGGATCCATTGACATCCATGGACATCCAACTTCCACCTAGAGTCGTACGCGAGAATGATCTGACGGCATTAATAATCATTTGCATTGCACAGACGTTTTCAGCATAGATCAAACGAACACCTCGTTTTGCTTTTAGTGAAATTCGAAGTGAAGGGTCTCTTGTGTGTGCTCACCTACTAATTGGGGTTTTATTTGCCCTGACCCACTACTACTCCAGATCCGAGAGAAGATGGAGCCAGATCTAGTTAAATTTCGTTCTCATCTCATCTTGTGCCGATTGGCGATTGTGCATCGGGGGATTCGGGACCACACGGCGCCACGCCACGAAATACTAGCTAGGTGGCCTGGTACACGTTGACGGGGAAAATTCGGAATCGTCTCCGTCCAGTCCACAGTCCTCTGCCTTGTGTTTTGCTGTCCCTTAGCCGAGACTACTCTACTGTACTGTACTACTAGTACGTACGTCGGTCCTGATGCTCACGCGCGCGGCTCGCATTTTGACTGCTTTTCCGTGGAGATGCTGCTACTACTTACTCGTCCATCTACATACGTGCATGGTGGCTGTATTGTGGTCAGAGTTCACTACTTACTCGTCCATTTTGGTCCTGAATTAAACCTGCAACGGACGGAGGGGACGTGTGTGTCCTGAATCAAACCAACATACATTTCTTGCGTGCCCCTTAGCTGACACTAGGAATCTCTGCACGACTTCCGTTTTGGCGCTTTCTCCTCCCGTCCTCGTGACATTTTGGAGCGGGGGCGTTGGTGTTGGCGTTACCCCGTCTCGTCGTCTGCCTGGTGCCTGCGACACCCATGATGGCATATGCTCCCACTCCTAATTCTAGCTAGAGTACACGTCCAGATCGACCAATGAGGCGCGTTTGGCTCCACTGCACGTCCAGATCGATGAATGGAACGCGACCAGAGCATCATCGATCGACGCTCACCTTTGTTTCCACCGGTGTTGTTTGGTCCCATGATCAGAGCCGAGGTGCATGTATAATGAGTAGTAGCAGCAGCAGCAGTGACTGGCCACAGGCGGCAGCAGGACGCAGGAAGATTGTACTACTAACCTGAAGCCGAGTACCCCTGCTGAAGCTGAAGCAACGCAAGTCGGACAAACTTGCCGTGAAATTCATGTGGATGGAACAGCAGTGAAAAGGCACGAGGGAGCTGCCCTCTGCTGTGGGCTGTGGTTGGTGGTGCCTTTTCGTCGTCACTTGTCTCTCCCAACTTTGGCCCTGCTGTGCTGCCCACCACTAACCTTCTTTTTCCCCTCCTTTTGCGTGTTACTGCGAGTCTGCGACGCACTTTCAACAACCATCATGGGTGTTAGTTAGCGAGGACCAAGGAATATAATCCCGTCGATCGTGCATCATGAGCCACTTTCCCCCCTTGGAGCAGCGGCGGACATGATGAGCAGCTACCAATAGTAGATACTCCCCTCCGTCCCCAAAATGCCCGTCGCTTTACGCCTTCCCGAAAAAACCGCCAAGAATTATATATTTGAATATATAAAATATTTATGCTAAGTAATTAGTATCATCGATTTTTAAGTCTAGTTTTTAACAAATTTATTTAAATATTTAAATGTTGCACATATTTTCTACAAACTTACCAAAGTTGTGGACGAAAACCAACGGCGACAAATCAATTTGGGACGGAGGGAGTAGCTGGTAGGAGTAGCTTCCACCAATTTGCCTCGAGCCTCGATCATGAGGATACGCGCACTGACGCTGACGCAGCCCAGTAGCGAACGAAGGCACCAAAATAGCTCAAGAAGAATGTCAATTAACTTTTGTGCTAATAGAACAACGCAACGGAAAGAAAGAGACATTTTTGAGACGGAAAGACACACAACGTTGGTGATCGAGCAATTGGATATAATATAGCCTATAGTGACGACGCACATGCTTCCTTCCTTTTGATTGCGATAGCAACTGCTACGGACGACGTCCAACTGCTAATACATGTCGTCGCACAAAACGCAAGTTGAGGCTGCCCACTCCTCCACTGCAGTGGGGACGATCAGCCAGCCGGCCAATTCATCCATGACCATTCATCAAGGCATCGATCACGAAGTAAAGGTGTGAGACAGCTAGCCGTTGCAGGGGGATGGATGGATCCCGGATCCATACATATCGACGCACTGCGTGCCAACGGAACGGAGCTCAAACCATCATAAACCACGAGGTCGCCGCCCTCTGGTGGTGCATGCAGTGAACACAATATATTATTGTTATATCGAGTATGGACAACGGAGTGGTGCAAAATGTGGGCAAACCGTTTGGCGTGTCTGTGACATCAAATCAAAACATTCAAAGACACGAACATGGCAACTGCACCTAATATGTTGGTTGCATATTTTTTCTCGGCGGTCCAGCATACTTATATCAGATTTCCTGGAGACATTCGTTCTTGCACAAAGTTTTGCGTGTTTTTCATGGATCATGACTAGTGAGCAGGTAAATCAGGGAGGCGCGCCTGTAACACAGGATCCAAACTGATCTGTGGCCCTACGGCGAACATCCAGGTGCAGAAGTCATTCACCTGTACAGTATTTACTGTACTTGCATGTAGTACTACTGTATTTTACTGCACAGCAAAGCCGGATGCATCTCCGATCCATTGTACCAGAACTACGAACCCTACGAAATGGTGGTCAACAGCCTATAAACAACGAGTTTCAGATGGCAATTCCATGCCACCCCCCTCCCCTACTGAAGTGTACAACTACTACTAGTGGCATGCATGGCAGTATATCAACTGCGATCCAAGAAGGAAAAGAATTCTTTTCACAAGAATCCAAAGCAAGTCACCGCTGATTGTTACAGACGGCTGACGGCCCCTGCCGCCGGCCCTCGCGAGAGATGGATCGGAGCAATCCGTCAGCGGCCGCCATTAACAATTCTGTGTAAGAAGCTCGATTAGCGCAAGATACTTCATTAAAAACGGCCATGGAATGCGGGAGACACCAATTAATGGTGGACGCGCGGGAACCAAGAACTCGGGGCACGAAATCAAATGCCCATACGCCGCGTACGTATCAAAGTCCAATTAGAGTTAAAGTTATTAGGAAATGGTTACCGTGGCGTACTTCGTCTCTGGAGACGGCCGGGGGCGGCCAAGCAAAGCTGCGACTGCATGCGAGCTCAACCGACGAGATGTGTCGGTGTGCTGTGGTGTGGCGTTGTCTATTAGCCACGCTGATGATGGTTTCAGTTTAATATAAATAGTAGTACGTACGTAGTACTATACTTACTGGCTGCAGTTCAGCGAGCATCATAGGTGCATTCATTCAATCCTAGTGAGATCGAGGCGCGATGGGGATCGATTGCAGCATCGGGTCCAGTTGATCGCGTTGACTGATCATGTAAATAAATCAGATCATTGTCCTAATAAGTTGGTACTTACACGCAGAGTACGCCACTATAGCTTCCAAGCTGTAACTATTTCTCTCCTTTTTGCAGACGAGATGAGCGAGCGCACCATAATGGAGTGATTGATCACCACCGGGTCCGGTGGTGCTTCTTTTAGCAGGTGATCCAACTTGTTATGGACGAGTACTAATCAGCACCTCGTAGCAGTTAGAAATAAATACCATTCGTCAGCTTTCAAACAAATCGTGTTCACCGTACGTGCGTACCTGACACCAATAACGTTCTGATCCCAATCCACACTCTCACTCTCCAGTAGTGACACTCACATGCCACATGCCTGACACGCCTCTCGTCAACTGACAGATCGATCAACGGCGCGTCATCAGCAAACAGAATAATAACCTAACCGACCGAATTCCTTTGTCCACGTCTCAGTGACAGCGCCAATTCAAGTTGCAGTTAGCGAGCCGTTGCAGCGCTGCTGAGCCGAGGAATAAGGACGCCCCAGTGACACCTTTGCGTGGCCGTGCCGTGCAGCGCTCCCCTCAGCTCTGTTGTCCGCTTCTACCAACCGGAATCTCTCTCTCTCTCGCCTCTCGGCAAAGCACGCACGCACGCACTCGGCCTGATCGACTGTGAGTAGTGCCGCCCACGCTCCCTTTTCATTTCACGGCCGGCCTTTGCTCCGGCAGATGATGGGGAGGAAACGCAGGAATTAGAAAGAAAACACCGAGACCAGGAGGGAAAAGGGGGCTCAAACGGATGGCGGAATCGGCGCGCGTCCTGCTCCTAGTTTCATTCCCGTTCGTTTGTTGGGTTCTGCCGTGCTCGTCAGCTCGTGCAGGCGGTTAGGCGTCGACGCCAGGGCCGGTGGTGCCACTACTGCAGCACGTACGTACCCCCGCGTTACACGGCGATGGATCGATCGTGGCCTGATGACTGCTTTGATGTTGATGGCGATGGGCGAATCGGATCTCCAGCTGCACTGCGATCTCCTATGATTTCTCGCGCGCGGCTATCGGGGGGCTGGGGCACATGCTGTCGTCTACCTCCCACTCCCTTGGTGGTGCTGCCCCTCTACGAGTACGACGAGCTAGGCGTGCGCCGAGTATGGGTGCACGATGCCTACCCTTTCTTTCTTTCAATTCCATTTGACTCTCCACTCACGCTTCAACGTCCTCAACCATCGCGAAACTGAATGGTGGAGAATCAAATCAATGAGTTACTTTTTAAAGTTATCTCGTAGTAATTTTAGGATCATATACATATAGAGACGATCAGTGTCCTGATCACATACCTAAAATATAGAAAAAGTGATAAAAAAAAACTTGAATGGTACACTATGATGAAAATCTACGAGGCTACTTACTTGTATCAATGTCCTCATCAGCTAGAACAAGGAAACTTTTTCCCCTTTGCAATTACTCCGTATATTACCAGTAATTGACACAATATGCCTTAAATGGCGCTAGATGATCTCTCACGACCTACTTAGTAATTTATTTATATGAGGTAGTAATAAGGAAATGTTAACCATCAGATCCTGGACATCTCATAGTAATTGATACCTTACAACATCGCTTGCTCGCATTTCCCTTTTCTCTACCGCACAGTGTATTCACCGACGTTAGGGAATAAAAACCAAAACTGTTGGCCGACAGTAGTACAATGAATTTCTCAAGAAGTGTGGCAATTCCGTTACAACGATCATCCATCTCCTGACACGGTTTTTGGATTTAATCCAGGGAGAATTTTATATGCCTTTTCTCCAACCACAACCGTCCGGATGGATATATGTACATGATTTTCCTGTCACCTCAACGGCTACTTGATTATGATCGGCTCAAAAAGATAACACATTCCGGCTGGCAGTGATAGATGTCCCCAGGTGAGATGACACTGCACTGGACTGCACAGAGAAGACACCAACTAACCCACTAAGCAAGCAAGGCATGTGTGCCATGTCCAGCACCTCACTACTCCAGCTACCTTCCCATCAAAGTCACCACCCAAACAAATCTTCCATTCCTCATCACCATCCATCCATCCACCATGCCAATGCCATGCTCTGTTCAGTTCAGAGAGAGCCCATCCATCATGCCATACCATGCATTCAGTTCAGTTGGCCAATGGCCATGGCCAACCAAGAACAAATCAAACAGTGTTGTGTTGAAGGAGTAGCCTGTGCTGTAGAGACTAGCTAGAGTAAAGAAATTTAAAAGGGCCCACACATAATAAACAAACACAGCAAGCAAACAGAGGCATAATTAGCACCACCTTGTAAGGTGTAATCCATGTGCCCCTGCTATATAACAATCCAAACCCCTCTCCTCTCCTCTCCTCTCAGCGGTGTCGTGCGTAGCAGCTCCCTGCTTTTTGCCTTGCCTTACTCTCTCTCTCTTTCACACAATCACACTGCTGGTTAGTTAGTTGGTTCCTCTTACTTTCGCATTGCTGCCATGGCGTCGTCGTCGAGGAGGAGGGGCTTCTTGAAGCCGGCGGTGACGGTGCTGGTGCTCGCCGTGGTGTGCCTGGCAGCCGTGTCGGGCGAGCCGCTGCCGCAGTACTACAGTGCCATCTTCAGCTTCGGCGACTCCTTCTCCGACACGGGCAACTTCGTCATCATCAACTCCGGCAAGCTTCCCAACATGCCCAAGTTCCCGCCGCCGTACGCGCGGTGCTCCAACGGCCGCCTCGTCATCGACTTCCTGGGTAAGTTAATTCCTATCGTCGGCTTACGTCGCTGATTTTGATTGGGATTGATTCGATTCGATCCTGAATTCCAGTAACTGCAAATTGATCGATTGATTCGATTTGATTGATTGATAGACTGACTAACTGCATGCTGCAGCCGAGGCGTTCGGTCTCCCTCTCCTCCCTCCGTCGGCGAACAAGGGCACCAACTCCAGCCAAGGCGCCAACTTCGCGGTGATGGGCGCGACAGCTCTCGACCTCAAGTACTTCAAGGACAACAACGTGTGGAGCATCCCACCCTTCAACACCTCCATGAACGTGCAACTCGAGTGGTTCCAAGAGGTGAAATCCACCATCTGCCCGTCAGACCCATCCATCTGCCGCTCCCTCTTCGCCAAATCCCTGTTCGTCTTCGGCGAGTTCGGCGGCAACGACTACAGCTTCGCGTGGAAGGCGGACTGGTCGCTGGAGAAGGTGAAGACGATGGTGCCCGCCGTCGTGTCCTCGCTCGTGAGCGGCGTCGAGCGGCTCCTCGACGAGGGGGCACGCCATGTGGTGGTTCCGGGCAACCTCCCCGCCGGATGCATCCCCATCACGCTCACCATGTACCCGTCTGAGGATAGGTCCGAGTACGATCCTAGAACGGGATGCCTCAAGAAGTATAACAGTGTTGCGTTATACCATAACGCCATGCTCCGGATCGCACTCGATAAGCTCCAGCGACGAAGGCCCGAGTCGCGCATCGTCTATGGTGACTACTACACGCCGTACATCCAGTTCGCGCGCACGCCGCATCTCTACGGTAAGTCGTCGGTTCTTGGCTATTTTTTGCCTGTTAATTTCGCTCTTTTCTTGGCCTGCTGTGTGCAAGAAACAGTACGTACAATAGCCAGCCGAATAGGAATGGGAATATATCTATCTGCTCTGCACAGCATTGCTGCTATGGGGCCTCTGTGTCGTTGGCACGAGCAGAGCACTGGGTGGGGTGGGGGGCCTTTATGGAGGTTCGTTTTGGAGCAGTCCCAGGGCTGGTGCCTTGCTGCGACACAGTAGTGCGTTTGCATTTTTCAGAGGTCTGGTAGCCGGACCGACCGGCCGGCCGAGCAGTAGCAGAGTAGCAGGGAGGCCCGTCGCTGGCGCTTCGTTTTTCTCGTCGAAACAGTGGTGGCGAGGAAGAAAACAAGCTCGTGAATTCCGCCTGTCGCGGGGGAGGGGAGGGGCATCGTCCTCGTACCACCAGCTGCGGGCCTGCGGTAGGTACAAGGCTGTGCACTTGGGTATGTCTCCGTCGTCTCCATGTGTTTCCAAGTTCCCATGTCGCGTCGCGGTTGGCGCCCGAGGATTGTGGATCTCTCAGGTCTCAACCCCGCCGCCGCGAGCTGGTCCTCGGCAGCAGAGGATCATCGGATTCGGAGGCCAGCCGCGAGAGCGATGGTTGGTTGTAGTGTGAGTGCCAGTCCAGTTCACCTACCACTACAGAGCAGATCCTGGCACAGCCTGTGCCCAGTACGGCGAATCGAATGCCTCTCTCCTGCTTGGCCACTCGTGTGTCGTCCATGTATGGATGGATGGATCCTTCCATGCCTGGCCTGTCCACCAAGGCCAACCTGGCACTGTGCTGCTGCCACGACAAGTTATTGCCTGCCTGTCTGTCCTCTGGTGTGATTCTGATGAACATCACAGCAGGGCATGGATCCTCTGATCAGCTTCTGATGAACAACATTTTGGCACTGCAGGGTACAAGCGCGGCGCTCTGCGTGCGTGCTGCGGCGGCGGCGGTCCGTACAACTACAACATGAGCGCGTCGTGCGGGCTCCCCGGCGCCACCACCTGCGAGGACCCCGACGCGCACGTCAGCTGGGACGGCATCCACCTCACCGAGGCGCCCTACCGATTCATCGCCAACACCTGGGTCAAGGGACCCTACGCGCACCCGCCGCTCGCCACCGTCGTCCTCGAGGACATGGTCGACTGATGAATCATCCATTCCATGCTGCAGGATTGGATGGATTCAGACTTTGAGAGAGAAGGGAATAGCTGATATAACGTGAATTCCATTTGTTCATGTCTGTGTTCATGTATATTTGGGATCGGATCCAAGGAGTACAAATCAAAAATCGGTTTAGGTTTTCTCTGTTTCTCGTCATGCCGCCGCACCTGTCTGTGTGCGAGCGGTTTTTGCCGTTTTGGTGTCGTTGCTGCTGCCGTGCAGCTGCAGTGCAATACTTCCACAAGTCCACAACTGCTTGCTTGGGGAAATGGAATTGCCGTTTCAGATCAGATCAATGAAGAAAAGGACACAAACTGTCTTGATGTTTGATTGAGGTGGTCTTGCAATCGATCGAGCTTGCTCATGTTTTATCATGTTTGGGCAATACTGTAATGTACTTACTATACGCGGAAAGCACTAATCAATGGTGTACCATTCAAAACAAAAACAAGCTCAAATGCGGTAAAGCATTACTAATGAGCACGGCTCTGCTTGTCCTTTGTTCATGACCAATGCATCTTTGGATGGGCTCGTCGGGTCGGCAGTCGGCACCCGGATGGTGCTGGAGGTGGAGACCAGGACAAAATTAAAAGCATTCTGTGCTGCCGGATCGGATGGACACTCAAGCTTTGCGAGGTGCGTGACGAATCCATGAGGCGAGGCGAGGCGTGCACAAGCTTGCTGCAGCGGGCAAGCAACGCACATATGCCGAGGGACCAGAACGGACGTGATGCAAGCGAAGCCTGGCTGGCTGGCTCGCAGAAAATAAAAAGCACGCAGTACTTTTGGGCGCCGTAATCATTGCCGCTTTTGGCGTTTGACCGTGGCGATTGGCAGCGCAGTCATCACTTCACTTCACTCGGATCCGTTGCCGAGACAAGGCCAGACCGTCCGTCCCGGCCCCGGGCGCGGCCAGGATTCATTGCCTGTTGCCGCTCATCAGCAGCGCCGGCCATTCGATTCGACCGGCGGTGGGATCCATCGCTCGCTGTCGCTCGCTGCTTCTCGCCGGCCGGCGCCTTGCCTTTGTTCCGTTGCACATCAATCACAGGATGGGGGTTCGAGAGGATTCGTCAACGTGCTTTGCCGCCTCGCCTTCGCCTGCTGCTCCTGCGAAGAAGAAGATGCCAGTGCGGTGCATGTGCGCGTCGCCGCCCCGAGACAAACCGTCACGTGTGCGGGTGGCTGGACATGTCGATGGACGAGCCTGCGTGGCTCACCTCTCGCGTCGCGCCCGAGTTAAGTGTCATGTGCGAGTCGCTTCGTTTCGGATTGGAAACCAAATCAAACAGAATAGTACGTACTATGATCTCATCGACGGATCAAGGTTTGAACGTTTTCTGTTGAAGGAGGTAATCCCAACTCTTCTTCAGAGAAAACTCAAAACAGATCAAGGCTTGAATGCGGATTAGTCGTTAAGCTTGCGCTTATTAATTGGACTCTCTATAAATATAAGATTACACATCAATGCTTCGTCCATTCTTTTGTTTGTCTTTACAACTTCATTCAAACACGTTATCATCATGTTTGCTACCGACAAGAAGCAGAGCGGTTCACCAACTCACGGGAACGTGAAAACAAGTGTGGTCTGTGCAGCAGTTAACTAGGCCAATGGCACTATGACACCGGACCGGGCCAAGCCCAAAGGACGAGATATAAAAGAAAAAGGCCCATGCGACCTTTCTCGAGTATCATTATATGAGCCCTATTTATATACCTTCGTTAACCTATTAACAACAGTGGCGGAGCCCGAAATTATGCACGGGTTAAAGAGTTTTAACCGTATAAGGAAAGAGTGTAGCCTATTTGCTCAGATGATCGTGGCGAGCCAGAAATTATGCACCTAGCTAGGCTATTATTTTTTTTTTCTAAAATTATTTAGTATTTAACATTTAACCATATACGTTGTTCTTTTCATGGTAGATGACCGTGTCTGTTCACAATGGAGCCGAGAATTATATATTAAGGTCTGCCCAAAGAAAATTTATGAATTTGTGTGACTTTGTTGTATGGAAATCAGGAAAAAAAAAAAATATGACAAATTCTTTTGTTACATCTTTATAATGAAGATTATTAAATTGTATATTACATAAAAATTAGGCGTGATGAGCGCAGGGGGGGGGGTGCGGGGCAATGGCCCCTGCCATCCACCCCTTGGCTCCGCCAGTGTCCATTAGTTGCAAATTCAAAGTTTTATATTCTCTATGTTTTTTTTGATGAAATATATTCTCCATGTTCAAACCATTCAATTTACCTTTTTCTGAGTGGTTTCGAAGGTTCACATGCCGGTACGCCACTTCCTTTTTGTGGCGTACATTAGTAGATCAATAGCAAGGGAGGTAAAATCGAACTCTCACGATAGTTCCAAGAGATCAATTAGACTTCTTTAAAAAACAATGTGGAAAATATGTTTTTTAGTAATAAATAAGATTACTAAATATGTTTTTAAAAACATTTAAGGTTACTAAATATGACCTGATTTTAGCATAAGATTCAATTTTACGAGAAAATATGAAACTTATTTTACGGAAAATATGAAACAAGCCATGACATGCATGCAGCGTTGATTGAGATCATTTCCCAAGGACGGCGCCATAAAAAGTCACTCAAACGTCGACCGTGCGATCCAATGACCGTCTCCTCGAAACTCAAAGGGCGATCGCTGGCGTTTGCGCCCATTTTCTCCAATCGTCGGTCGCTTCGCGGCAATCACACGACAATCGGCCGACCGGCTACGCCGTTTGCATGTGGCCGCTTCCTCGCCGGCCACCACTGCGTTTCCCAAGTCACCCAATCCCGAGCCCCGGGTTCGATCCCCCAACGAGCCAGTTTTGACAATTTTTTCAAGAACGGTGCTCAAGTTTAGGATTACAAATCAACTTTAAATGATATTTTTTAAAAACTATCGAGATATTTATTTGATACGATAGATATAAATGGTGCTCATGGGGCTAACGAAATCCAATGATATTTATTTAATAGCATATATAGATAATTATCTAATTAAATACACCATTGTTATTGTAAAACAAGGAATGCTTTACATTATTTATATATCATTGCTACACAGAACCACACGTACCTTTAGAAGATGATGCTTGACGATAGAGGGAGGGAGGGAGATGAGCAACCGGAGACGAAAACTTGTGCTACCTTTTGGCTGGAGCACAAACATACTAGTGCTTTCGAATTATGACCTAAATGAGATAGATAATGAAATTCATGAGTTAATGCTTTGTTCAAAATCCAGTTTGGATGTGTAAATATAAGTCTTTGCTTAACATTTCTGAATGATAGAGCACTATCATCCTAATTTGGTTAGATGTATAGGCAACCATGGCGTGGTATGTAGTGTTTGTTGGTCGCGTGCCAGAGATCTATATAACCTGGAAGATTGCTATGCTCAAGTCAAAGGCTACCCTCATAATTGTTACAGAAAAATACAACACCGAAGGTGTCGGGTGCCAAAATGAATGGCACCCCCGATGCCTCGATTAGAGGGAGGGTTACCCCCAAAGACACCATCAAGGTATTAGCGAACCTAAAGCATCATCATTCGGGGCCCACACGCAGGGGAGGAAAACAACGGTCGCCTGAGACCCCCTCGTGGAGAGGAAGGGTTGTCCGATTCGCCCGAGGCTCCCCTCTCGCATCATGACCCTCGAGGACTCCCGCCGCTGCCGTGTGCCCGCCGGACGGGTGAATTAAATGCACCCTGACAAAGGCGGGTCCCCGACACCCCGGATTCCCTTGCCGACGCGGGCCCATGGCGACAAATCTCACTGCAGGCGCCATCATCTCGTCTGGAATCGCCTTTAAGCACGGTTCACGCCTTACCAGGTACCGTGTCAGCCACTCCCTTCTGCAACGTCACCTCATGCGCCCATCATCAATGGTCTCGGGCAACACTATAGCCACGACGGAGCACCCTTGGACAATGCTGCTATAGGTCTCAGTCACCATCAGCGCACCCCTTGGGTACTGTTATGATATCCTTCGGTAGGTACGCCCTCGGTAAAGTAAGGACCTCGGCGGTCAATGATCACCCTTGACCAAGCTCATCCAAGGACCCGTGCCTCTCGGCGTCAATGTGGTGGTAGGGAGAAGGACCATGCCCTTTCCATGACAGCAAGTACGGGCACCATATCATCATGGCTCGGGTACAAGGCCAACCAGCGACAAAGCTACCCACACTTGAGACATATGTACCCGTTGGGTCCCCCTTGGACCTATAAAATGGGGAGCCCTGACGTAGTGTAGGGCAAGTCAGGAGCACACATCCCTTGACTTCACTCGATATTGGCACTCTAGCTCGATCAGCACCACACACAGATAATTGAGGTCCCGGCCTCTCTCTCGTCATTGCTTGTATTCCCCTACTATGAGCACCATGGTGTGGATACACAACTACACCCCCCTCGACCGGACTAGGGCCGACGTTGGCCTGAGCTAGTATACATCTTGTGTCATCTCGCACCACCATCTGGATCAAGGAACGTGCAACATATTACTCGTTGGGGTTTGGGACGCCAGTCCAAATCATCAACAGAAGGTGACGCTTTCATCGCCTACTCTGATGCAAACTAGCCGGCCTCGAGGATTGAAGAAAAGCCACCCCATATAGATATGAAGATTGCGAGAATTGCTCCTTGGTCTTGGAAAGATGTCATGCTTTTATGTCTATGGTCATTGTTTTTCTTATTTTAGAAGTTGATGTAGGCTTAGTTTCAGTAGAACATTAGGTGGAGTTTGTTGTATGTCACTATTAGATCCTGTAATGATTTGACGATATTAATGTATGATGCATTTGGGGATTTAAAAAGAACTGAATTCCATGAATAACTTTAAAATTTAAAAATAAAATACAAACACTAGTTAGCGTGGGCCTTGAGGGTGAATGACGGACAAAACCGTAGTGTTACTACAATAAACACTATCGCTTTTAATTATAAACGTCAGAGATGATGGGGAAGCAAGACTGTCGGTTGCATTAACCAACCGACAAAGTGTCAATCTAAATAACATTATCGGGTTAAAAGTCAACCGACATTGTTAACATCAATGATCACCGTCGGGTCCACAATAAACCGACATTGTTCTCTCTTCGCTACACTACCGGCCCAATGTAACCCGATAGTGTTATTTTCCTTACTTACGTTTGTTGATTGTAGCCCGACGGTGTTACGAATATAAACGCCGTTTGACTTAGGAACGGCATTGCTTGAATCGAAAATGTTGTCGGTCAAAGAAGCACCCGGCGGTGTTTGATCACATTCGCGCTGTCGGTTTGATAGCAAACCGACGATCTCTCCTCAAATCACCGCCCGGTGTGTTCGACCGGTAGTGTTTGAACCCCACATCACTACCGCTTTGGTTCTCGCGGTTCATTTTCACTACATTGCTTGAATCAGAAATGCTTTGCGGTCGAAGAAGCACCCGGCGTGTTCGATCACATTGCGCTATCGGTTTGATAGCAAACCGACAGTCTCTCCTCAAATCACCGCCAAGTTTTCGACCGGTAGTGTTTCGAACCCCACATCACTACCGCTTTGGTTCTCGCTGTTTCATTTTCCGTCGGTGAAGAGGGGTTGAGCCCAAAGAATAATGTACAAATCAGTAGTAGTGAGGGGTGGAGGGATGAAGAGCTAGCTAATTTGGAGAGTCATGTAGAGAGTCCGTTGGAGGATGTATTTTCTTAATGATAGCTAGATTTAGCTTTACAAAACTATTTGACTAGTCTCTTGAGCATGCTCCTAAACTTACTTCTAGAATTTCAATATTTCTCGAATTTCCTAGTTCAATATCCGTAGGATACTCTAATTGTTTTAGAAGTATCTAGCCGTCAACTAGTAGCTATAAAAATGTCTCAACTCTTTTGAGGATTATATGAGATAGGAAGTTAATTACTCAAAATACATGATGATTTCAGTTAACATCTCACACCAAAGACTACAAATTTTTTTAATTATGCTAAGGGAGGCCTCCCTTAGCACCAGGTCTTGGTTTAACGCCGTCTCCCTACATATTTGCGGGGGTAAGATTGTGCCTCGGTTAAACCTTTCCCCAGAACCCCACTCAATTGGAAGCCGCGCGACACTGGGTCATGATATTGAGAAAAAATATGCTGAATTTCAGTAATGGGAAGATCATATTATTGCGGATAATTAAGATCTTGAATTTGTACCTTCGTGCACGCAGTACCGGAAACATTTTGAGTTGTTTCCTTTTTTGTATCTTGAGTTGTTGCGGTTGTCTTAGATGAATCAAGCGGCGGCGATAGCCAGCAAGCAGCTTCTGACACTGCGCGTGCTTGGCGCCAACGAAGCTGAAAAGGGAATGTAGGAATTGGGTTTAATTTTGTGATTCAGAGTCCGTCAGGTCGTCACGACAGCTGACAGCTATAGTTCCTTAGATTTTGAGACCCCTGTTCCCTCCCAGTCACACACTCACACCCCACCACACGCAAATTGACCAGTCACTTGTGTGCTTTGGCTGTCACTCATGGTGCCACAGACGATGCTGCTGCCACTCACCATCCTCCTCCTCTCATACCTTGTCCATGTCCATGGCACCGGCGCAACGCCTCCACGGTTTGACTCCATCTTCAGCTTCGGCAACTCGTACGCGGACACTGGGAACTTCGTCCTCCAGTGCGCCGGCCTCCCTTCCGTCCCCCTTCAACCAGTCTCCCTACGGCGAGACCTTCTTTCGTCGCCCCACCGGTCGCCCCTCCGATGGCCGCCTCATCATCGACTTCATTGGTACACTACACACCACCCACTCCTGTCCTCCATCTATATTACCTAAAGTGTACAAGATATGCGATCGCCAGGGTTGATTTGTTTCGTTTCTGCACGCGTAATCGTGCAATCATGCAGCGGAGGCGCTACAAGTCCCTCTCCTCCCACCGTTCCTGTCGAGGCACCCCGCCCAGGACTTGACCCGCGGCGCAAACTTCGCCATCGTCGGCGGCACGGCTCTGGACGTGGGCTTCTTCCTCCGGCGGAACGCCGCCAGCGTGCCGCCGTTCCAGAGCTCCCTGCGCGTGCAGATCGGGTGGTTCCGCAGGCTGAAGCGGTCGCTAATGATCTGCAACACCACAGGCACCGCGGCCGGCGCGGGGTGCAAGGACCGCCTGATGGCGAGGTCGCTGTTCGTCGTGGGCGAGCTGGGCAGTAACGACTACGGCTACATCCTCGCCGGCGGCAAGAGCCTAGAGGAGGCCAAGTCCTTCGTCCCGAGGTCGTCAAAGCCATCTGCAGAGGCATCGAGGTATCTAATTTTTCGTTTGCAATCGATTGATCTAGTTCCCAAATTAAGTTGTTGCCGAGAACTGATCGAAGAGTTCGTTGTACGTGACACGGTGGACTCTCTGCGCCGGCGTGCACGCAGAGGCTGGTGGAAGAGGGAGCGAGATACATGGTGGTGTCGGGGACGCTGCCGGCGGGTTGCTTGCCGATGGCGCTCACCAAGTATGGAAAGGGGGAACGCGACGGAGTACGATCGGCGGACGGGGTGCCTGCGGCGGCTCAACGGCCTGGCGGAGTACCACAACTGGATGCTGCGGGAGGCCGTCGGGCGCTTGCGCCGAAAGTACCCGGAAACCAAGCTCGTCTACGCCGATTTCTACCGGCCGGTGGCGCGGCTACTCCGGCGGCCCGCCAAGTTCGGTGAGTCCTAGCTTCGAATCAATCTTCCTCGGTTGCTGCTGTCACACTTTGATTGCTACTGTAGAAATGTTTCCCGCCATGGCCATGCTATCGATCGTTGACAACTACAGGCCTACGCTACCACGATGCACGTGATCGATCTCTGAACATAAGTCACCATAAAGGCAATGTTTCCCGCCATGCTGCACATATAGGAGTACGCGCTTAGATACCTATGCTTGTATAGTTGTATAGATTAAGCAACCAAGTCAAACATATAGATGATATCTAAAGCAATGAGACCATCAACATTTAACAGCACTTAATGTGCTTCCAAGAGTTTTGAAGTCTTCGAAATTTTTGGAATCTTGAAGTACGCAAATCCATGCATTCAGCACCAACAGCACAATCATCAAATGCATCAAGAAGCATCTGATATCTTTTTACAACAAGTAACAGTATGATATTCGGTAAAACCAGATTCTGCAAGCTTTTTGATCGAGGTGGTCCATGCAACATTCATTTTCTAACTAACTTCCATTTCAAATTCGAGGCCGTTTTGACTTTTACATGTAAAGAATTTTTTACTGTAAATATACACGCATGTCCAGAAAAGCCAAAACCATTTACAATTTAGAAGGAGTGAAGTACTCATTAGGTAAGATCAAACTCTAATAAGGATATATACTACATACATGGTTTTTAGAATTTTTTTCCTTCAATGGCGGCTCCATAAAAAACCATCTCCAGAAACAATTTCAGATATGAAAGCCTCTAAAACCGTATTCTCAACATAGTTGGTGTTTTCAATTACCCCTAGAAATGTCATATATTTTTGCCTCTAAGAGATGGGCAAGAAGCCTAGAAACAACAATGTCTCTAGTAGTCGATTTGAGGTGGGCCATTATGACCTCCACCTCTAAAAAGTAGGTGCAACACCTAAACAAATTATAATACTTTCGAACAAAGTTGTGTGAAGGCAGATTTTATATCAAAATCATAGACCTCGAAGAGATCTATTGTAGTTGATAACTTTTTTCTATTCAAAATGGTTTATGGTCCCAAAAATATGTTTCAAGCTCTTAAATTTTGATGTCATTGTTTATTGTTCTGTGGCCTGTATTAAACTTTGGATCATTTTCGTTATATATTTAACTTGAGATTTAAGGACTTGATTCTACAACTTTAGCTCTGAGGCTTAGGTTGCCAAGTAGTTCCTAGACTAGGCTAAAAGTAGTTTAGATATTTATATTCATCCTAAGCTATCATCAAAAGATCTATGGATTGGTGTGGTTCACACTACCTAAGGAATGAACTATTAGTATTGATTATTGATTGTCATTACATTCTAATGTCATTGATAAATGGTGTTTGTTAGTTTCTAATAACTGCATTGCGTACTGGTACATGGTGTAGGAGGCTATATATAGGGAATATGGTAGGATGGTCCGTTAGTACGAAGGATGCATCTAAAGATAACAATTTTCTAACCCTTTCAGCCCATAAGAAACTGAATGTTAAATCTGCCTCGCATGTAGTTTACTCACAAAATTGTTCCAGATGTTGCTTGAGTATTTTTATTATTTTTTGGCTTGTATACCATCAAACTCCGTAATGTTTTGTCTGATAATAGTACGATGTAGGATATGTTAAGACCCTAGCAATAACCCCAGTAAAATTCATATATATGTGCAAACTTTTTGTTAGAAGATAAATGTGTGCAAACTTGTGAGGGGTCAATGGCCCCTAGGAGTGGTTTAAATTGCTGTTGTGAGGGGTCATGCGACTGATGCACATTTGGCTTGCTTGTCAGTGAGATACTGATATGATCAATCTCGCATTGTGATCTTGCATAAGTACAACATGGCTGGGAATTATCTTGCACTGACTTTTGTTTTGGTTTAATTTGCAGGGTTCACGGAGGAGCCTATCCGGGCGTGCTGTGGCGGAGGCGGGCCATACAACTACAACCCTGGCGCAGCCTGTGGCTCACCTGGCTCCACCGTTTGCCGTGACCCATCTGCGCATGTACACTGGGACGGCATTCACTTGACCGAGGCCGCCTACAAGTACATCGCCAACGGCTGGCTGAATGGGCTTTACGCTTATCCCTCCATCCTGGGCTTGCTGCAATAGGTTAATGCAAATTTTGTTTCAGTTGTTAACAGTTTCAGAGTAGCTGTGCACGATTTTTTTTTTTTTTTTACCCAAACATAGGTAGCACATGATCTTGAGATGCATAAGAGAGTTGGCTGTTGACTGAAGTTTACAGTGATGATTAGACCCGTGATTTGCAAAAGGCATTACCCAATTCTCAACAGAACATAAATTCCAAGCATGATAACGATTCAGTATAGAAGATGAAGCAGATTCTGGAATTAAGACTGAATGCGCTGCTTCGGTTCTCATGAATTCATGGATACAGGACACAACATGATTTTCTTGAGGAAAGCTGGGAAGTTGATTTTGTTGAGGAAAGTAGGGAAGTCCCCTACCTAATCTCTTTCCATAAGGCATCATTCGTTTGCTGGGGATCCAATCCCCAAGATGAATAAATCAATCTAGGCCTGGAATTAGTTGATCCACTTAGGCCTTGTTCACTTGGACGTGGATTCATTCCAGTCCAGAAATAATAAATCTAACAAGAGGCTCAACAAGAGGCGGATTCATTGCGGGCCAAAACCAATTGTAACAAAATATATTAATAATATGTACAACAAGAGACCGGGATTAATTCCACACCTCTTGACTCATGGATCGAATCCCGCCTCTTGGTGTATCTATCATGAGTCTAGTTTGTTGCAATTAGTTTCCGATCTAAAATGAATCCCGGTCTGTTGTTTAGTCTCTTGTTTTTTTTTAGCTAAGAGTCCCTTGTTATATTTACTAGGAAATGTGTCTGTGTGTTGCTCCGGGTAAAAAAACCTTGATTTGTAGTTACCTAAAACTAATGTTTTTAGAACATATAATTACCTTGTTGGATATATTGTAATTGAAGTAAAACAGCACATCTAGGTAGTAACATGCCCATGGCATATAAAATAACATCTTATCACATCATTACTTACTGCCAAACATCGACCACATGCAAATATCAACTATAACTCGATAAATTAGCAAATGAACCCATTATTAGCTCCAAGAGAAAACATATGTACGTATGCTAATACACAATCAGGTAAGGAATTCAGATGAAACCATTTAACCAATGGGAATAATCATTATACTCACGCTTCATTATTGATGAATGTATAAGCAGAGAAGGTACCAAGAAGCATGGTTGTTCAATGCATTGTACAACAAGGGACCGGGATTAATTTCACACTTCTTGACTCATCGATCGAATCCCGGTCTCTTGGTGCATCTATTATGAGTCTATTTTGTTGCAATTAGTTTCCGGTCTGAAATGAATCCCGGTCTGTTGTTTAGTCTCTTGTTTTTTTAGCTAAGAGTCCCTTGTTATTATATTTATTATTCCTGGTCTGGCATGCAAGCAGGCCCAACCGAACAAGACCTTATCGTCTCTCATT
Organism: Hyparrhenia diplandra; assembly: GCA_015847255.1. Classification (NCBI taxonomy): domain Eukaryota; kingdom Viridiplantae; phylum Streptophyta; class Magnoliopsida; order Poales; family Poaceae; genus Hyparrhenia; species Hyparrhenia diplandra. Next base: position 134,288 of record JADLZK010009278.1, on the reverse strand, counting down.
CCAGGCCCAGGTTTAATTCCCAGCAGAACCAATCCAGGTTGCTCCAATTTGTTGTTTGGTTTAGCCAGGATGAATCCAAGGCTGCTGACAGCATGTATATAGATCCAAGCATGACACAACAAAATATGACCAAGCTTGAAACAACTCAAATTACATGCAAATCAAACCCAACAGAAATTTCACAACATGACAATCCAAGTGTTTATTCTTTCCTCTGAGCAAGTTCTAGGTGTTTAATCTATGTCTGATGAGAAGCTAGAAGAGCTTATGTTTCCACACAGGAACTCCAAAGCCACTTGAAGAGAGGTGATATTAGCAAAGAGCATATTAGCTGTGTGTATGCTTTCTTGAACTGCAAGTGCCAGAAGCCCATATATATTCCTGTCTTGAAATAGGGCTTGAACCTCAACCTCAGCTAGCTGGAGGCTAGAGAGGAGGGAGGCAAATGGAAGTTTCTGTTTAATGGGCTGTCCACCAAGATAGTTTCTTACTAAACAATTTCGGTTTCTGGTAAAGGATAACTGAGGAAAACTTGTTTGGCTGGACTTCCAAAGATGTTTCCAAAATTGCGAGTTGACCTTGTCTACAGAGCAGCAGGCTCAGAAGCCTGTAGGAATCAGAGAAGTTTATGCCACTGAGCTGGGCTCCTGGCATGGGGTGGAGTAATGTTGGCTCATCAACATGCCTTTGTACTCATCAACGTGAAAGCCATCAACATGGAGCTCAGAAAGTGAAGCCAATTCTTCTTTATCCCCTTTATACTCTTCGAGTAAACGATACAAATACAAACATTATCCAACGTTACATTGATCGCTTCATGCACTATGGAGTTCATAGCAACCAGACAACAGTTACTGCAACCGACCACCACACACGCCCATCTTTTTCTTCCCCTTTTCCTCTTTTGGTAGGAACGCATTCTTCTTTTGAAGTTTTTACAAACTAATAGTACTATACACCCTTCAACTACCACACACCACTGTACATGTGTCAAGGAACACAAAAATGTATTGTCAAGCATCACATCCAATGATCCAAGAATGAAAAATCCATCAATTGGTTATGTATTGAAACTGAGATTTCCTGCTTCCCACAATGTGCATCTCAGCATTCCAGTGTCTATACCATATTTCCTAATATGCCTTTTCCCTTTTGGGTTTCCCTCATTTGGACGAAAAAAGTTCGACTCTTAGGTCGTGGTGGCCTCGCTTCATGCTCAGGGGCATCACTCCTGCCACTGTTATTCTTGCCCCGCAGTGGCTCAGTTTCTGAACTCTCAGGGATTCGGTTTTGTCGGAATCTCCTTTCCTGCAAACCCAGTGACAAATGTTACTCTTGTATAACAGTATAACACTAATTAAAACACAACCATTCGGGTATATGCTAAGCAACAATGTCACACTGAAAGTACAAAAAAAGGTGATTTAACAGGTGCACTATGATATCCCAATACTCCAGGCAGGGGCCATATCCCGTATCAGATACAGATATGCACCCAACATGGCCGATGCATATTTAGCCCATGGCCGATGCATTAGGCAGCTCCAGCCACTCCCCCACACCACCACCAGGAGGCTAACCATGCCATCACTTACTTACCTTCCATCATTGGTCTAGGTTTATATTCTGTAAGTTAGAATTTATCTTCTGTAAGTTAAGAATGATCGGATCACATCTATGGTTCATAAAGAGAGGGCATGCATCATACTAGTTCATAAGCAACAGCAAATAGGTAAGCTTCTCCCTCCCTCCCTCCCTCCCCCTTTGCTGCTGCCTTAGCCATGCCAGTAGCCTCCATGGCCCTGGCCATCTCCATAAATACCAAATAAACCTAGAATGTGACAGTTCTTCATGGAATTAAATAAACAAATTCAAACCTCTTGAGGTATGGGTTCATTAGAATCCAACATCCGGACCACCTGGTCCATGCTAGGCCTCTTCTCAGAATTTAAATCGATACACCTCAGAGCAGTCAAAAGGGCACGCTTCAGCTCCTTTGTCGAAGGTCTCCTCTCCAGGTTTGGGTCCACCACTTCTTCAGAACGTCTGTTGGCAACCATCATTTTAAGCCAGTCAACTAGGTTTACCTACAGGTGAGCAGCAACACATTAGAACATGGAGGGGATTATCAAATAGAACAGTTTGCTATTTATCTGCTGATACCTTATCTTCTTCAGTGAGTTGTAAGATATTTTTATTAACCTGAAAATTCTACATGCAACTTTTCAAAAAAAGTTGAAGGATCTTTGCAGGTAGAAAAGAACTAATTGAGTTGGTCTTGATTTCATATTTTTAATCCATATGGAGTACATAAGTAGGCTGAGCTTTATGGATGTAGCAGCCGTGAAATTATAGATTGGTTTAAACTTAACGAAGCAAAAGCACTAGATAACAGATACAGGATAATACTAAGTGGCATCGATTCCTCCACATTGACTTCATAAAGCTACTTGATAAGCTATCTTTCTAACAACTTCGAGATTTTTTTTTCTAAGGCGTATAAACATGGTTCAAAAACTTAATGCTGCATTTGAGGCACCGTCTTGTTTGTTAAGAGTTATTACTAAACCTTCCATGCTTTTATGTTGATGATAAATAGTTAAAATTTGCTACAGATATTAAGAAAAGGTCACATCAGAAAAGATAAACAGACCAATAAGGATGCTGGAGATTATTAGAAAAGGATATTTGACAAGTATTACCTCATTTGAAGGGCGATCATAGTCAATTGGATCTCTACCTGTAATAGCTTCCAACAAAACAACCCCAAAGCTATAGACATCACTCTTTTCATTTAGAAGTCCACTGTTAGCATATTCAGGTGCAACATAGCTGTGGAGGAATAAAGCAAATATTGAGTAAGACTACTGAATAGTAGCAACATTTTCTCTCAAAATTACAGTGGACAAGATTTGATGAATATACAAAGAGAACAACAGTACCAAAAACTTACCCAAAGGTACCCATAACTCGTGTAGCAATATGACTTTTACCAGCACCAAGCATCTTGGCCAAACCAAAGTCTGATATTTTGGCATTAAACTCATCGTCAATCAAGATATTGCTGGACTTGATGTCACGGTGCACAACTTTCGGTTCAATTGCCTCATGTAAGTAAGCAAGGCTGTAGATTTAGCACTCTATATCAAATTTATGTTGTAGCCAAGAAAATAGGATCTATCTAATCGCCAAACATGGGATGGCTATGTTATTCCAAATAAAAACAATTATTTAATATAATCATGACGGAAATAATAAGATGGCTCCAGAAAATGATAAGAATCATAAGACAGTCTCACAAAAATGATAGGACCCACAAGATAGTGACAAGGACTGCTTCAAAAGCATCTGGGTCAAAACTTATATTTGCTCACAACAGTATAGGATTATTATGACGAAATGATAAGAATCCAGAAATAAAAAGAATCATTTAAGACAATCATGACAAAAAAATGATAGGACCCACAAGATAGTGATGACTATTTCAGAGCTGATCTGGGTCAAAACTTATATTTGCTCACAATCAGTATAGATGATTATTTCAAGTGACTAGTAAACATAGCAGCTTCCATTTTACATTGAGATAAACAATCAGATTTTCCATTTTGTTAGCTTTTCGATATTACTCCTATGTGGTACAGATCCAGTCAATTCACACTTTGTTTAATCTTTGGATTACGAGAATGGTATAAAACTGATATTGCTGAAACAAAAACAATAAAAAATCAGATTATATTTGGTTAAGGAGTTACTCACGCCTTTGCAGTTCCCAAAAGGATTTTCATGCGAGCCAACCAAGTGAGAGAACTGTACTGGGACAATTCCCCATGGAGCCAACTTTCAAGATTTCCATTATTCACATACTCATACACAAGCATCCTGATTGCATATACATGTCAAGTAATTCCTGTTAATGACTTCCCTTTCTCTTAATGCATAGGACATCATATTTTAGAGAAAATTGAAAATGGATTCTTTGTGTTCTTACCTTTGAGTACCCTCAACACAGTAACCCAAAAGGGCGGACCAAATTCTTGTGACGGACATGGCCAATTGCCTCAACTTCTACTCTGAATTCTCTCTCAGCCTGTCCTCTGCACATGACAGACAGTTGTATTATAAGACAGAAAGCAGAAGGGTAAAGGCATGTACTGCCATTGCGTCCAATCGAAAACTGGTATAGAAAAAGCTTACAAATTGTTAAGGATTTTCTTGACAGCAACTGGGGTGCCATTTGATAATCTGCCACGATACACAACAACACCATATCCACCCTCACCAATTACATTATCCTTTGCAAAACGGTTGGTTGCAAGCTCTAGATCTCTGAGGGTGAACCAATGGCCCCAACCAAGATAAGAAAACTCAGGCAAGCCCGCTAATGGTGCAGAGTCAACAGCAGCGTGAGTTGAAGACTGTTCATCGACAGAAACAATCTGAGTCCCCCGCAGCCATCCGTGATGGGAAAAGAGCCAGAGACATTGTTCTCTTCCCTTTGTTTCAATTTTTCCTCCTGGGCCAGCTGAATTGCATCTATATCAACTGATTCAACAGGCTCAGGCTCATTCTGAATAGTGAGTAGAAGTCCATCATGTACAACAAAAAATCATTGGCTGGAAACTGGTCCACCATCCCCACTTCCTTGATATCTTTGTATGCTGGAGGTATCTGTTGCATTAAATCGATCCTTGAGTGGCTTGCGTGACCTCTTGATGCAACTTTGAATGGTAAGGCATATGAGAAGAATGAGAAGAATACCCAAGAGGGACGCTCCGACAGCGATCCCAATCACAACCCAAAGTTTAAGGCCAAAGACAATTGTTTTCTCATGTAGGGATTCGGTTAGACTGGAGTTTGACGACATTTTGATTTTGTATCATGAAATTCCTGCAAGATAAGAACATGTCACAATCACATGGAAATATATAAAACAATTAATGAGATTGCAATTGCCGTGTAGGCTGAGCTGGTCCTAGTAAAGGCGTTGCTCAACTGCTCCTTGAACATGCCCTTTGAACAGGTATTAGTGCGACGTACTAATTAATCAGGAGAAAGCAACATGGTAACCGCCTAAGAGCAAGACCCACCAAAAGTCTTTTGTGGACTCTATATCTCCATGTACATTCAGATGGTGTGTCAGGTCCTGATTAATTTTAAGCAATTGCATTTCCACAACCGACAAGGCCGCATCAACTGAAGCCGCCCAATTATTAAAAGTTGAATTTCCTATGAGATTAGTTTGTTCAACAATCCTTAAACCATAAAAAAGGTGGAGCATTTACAGTAGCAGGCAATTCCTACTAGCTGCTATTAATCATAAGCATTTTGAGCAATTAATCTGTTTTCAAGACCATCGAAAATTGCAGAAGCAGACGGCGTACACCAAAGAGAAGCACTTACAGTTAAAAGGTGGGCGCGGCGAAGAAATTCCAGTGTTTACTGGAGAAGAAGTTCAGCAATGACAAGCCATCCTAAATCTGGGTGGGCTCATGCTCATGAGTGTCGGTCCTGGCGGCAGGACACGGGAGTTGAGTTGAGTTCAACCCAAAGAAACAAGTCCTGCTGCCTGCGACTTCCTCCCTCGATCTTGAGTGCCGGAGAAGTAATCAAAGCACGGATGATGCAGACACGCACGCAGCTCCTCTCAAATCGTGTTAGCCAACCTGAATGTGGAGAGCAAAGGGGAGAGATTTGGATCTGAAATGCGAAGAAGAAGAAACGGAATCCATCCAAGAAAAGCAAAGCGAGGAGCTTTCGCTTACTTACTGACCAACAGCAATGGGCAAAGACGAAAGGCAACCCACGTACGGATGCGCGGATCTGCACTCCACCACCACCACCGCGCCGACGAGACGAGACGAGACGACGGGCGGGAGGGAGTGGGGCTAAAGCCGCGGCGTCCGTCGCGTGGCGTGGACGATCCAGGCCAGCACCAGCCGAGAGCAGGAGGGACCGGCACTGGCACTGGCAGGCGGCCTCGTGCCGGGCCGTGCTCGTTTTGGATGGAATTTCTACTAGTGGGTGAGTGCGAGTGCGTGTGCGTGCGCGGCGTGCGTGGGGAGAGAGCGGTTGGCAGGTCGATCGCAGCCACCTTCCGTTCCCCTGCCCCTGCCCCTGCTGCCGCACCGCACTTGCTTCGTTTACAAATTTTCACGGCCACGTCCACGCATCTTTACTTCCTCAGCAATACTGCCGGCCGCAGCTGCCGGAGTGCCAGCGGACCTGGTGGTGGGAGTGAGTGAGGGGGGCAAGGGAGACCGACGACGGAGCTGCTGCCCAGTGCGGCCGGTGAGCGAGCTCGTTCGCGTCACGTAGCGCGGCAGTAAACGTGAAGTAAAGCAGACGCCGTGACGCTTTCCGACGCGGAAGCAATCGCGTCCTCATCGTCGATCAGTCGGGGGCAGGTGTGGATCATGTGTGGCAAGGAAGGGTATAGAAGGAAGAATGGGATAGAATATAAGATGAGAGAATTCCTGTAGTGATGGGTAAGCTCCAACTAACACGAGTGCGCATCTTAGATGGGCTGTTGTTGTCTTGTTTACTTCCCTTCACTGTGTAGACGATTCCATCTCTCTCCATTAGATTATGTGTGTGTGTATGCATATGCCAGGGGATCTTGTGGGTGATGACAGCAACGTCACATTCTTCGCTCATCTCATTATTACTACAATCAAGGCGTCCTCGTGTGTGTGGTTGGTCTTAGGACCGGCGGCCAAGCTTAGGTAATGAACGAATGGATCTTTCTTTCAAACTTGAGTTTTATCCCTCCAGGTTAACTAACTTTTTGATAAGAAAAAAATATAAGTAGTACTGTCTTGATGTGTATCACTGCTACACCGAGGATATTTAGGGGTGGCTTAAGATCATTTCTAGGAGTGGTTTTGCCGGCCGCCCCTAAGCAACCATACTTAGAAATAGGGGACAAATCATTTCTAGATTTTACGATAATAAATGCCAAAAAATAAAATAAAAATATATTTTTAATTGGGGAGCCCCCACCGGTTAAACCCACCCCCACCCGCCTCCCTCGAAGTGAAGTGGCAAGTCGTAGCATTTTTCGCTTGCTTCATGGTCACAGGTTCGAACCCGTAACCTCACGCATGCATGTGTCTTCCTCTACCACTGCATCTCACATCTCGCGTTCGATTTTTACTTCTCAACTACAAAGTTCATAACTTCTCGAGATTTCTTCATCCGAGGTCGCTCAAAAAATAATAAATTTCAAATTTGAAAAATTCATACGTAGTTTTGCATGACTAGATGTCTTCAAATAAAAAACTTATCAACCACAAAGTTTCAGTAACTTTCCAAGATCTACAATTTTATTTTGATCATTTCTTCGTTTGACATAGTGGAAGTAACATTGTTCACAAATCTTATCTCTCTCTCTCTCTCTAGTAGTTTCATAAACTATATGAGAGATATGTAGTGAACAATGTTACTACCACTTTGTCAAATGAACAAATGACCAAAATAAAAATTGAAGATCTTGACGAAGTTATACAACTTCTATGTTTATGACATTTTTAGCGAAATCATTTAGTGTTCCAAAATGATGTTCGAAGTTGCTATTTTTAAAATGAAATTTTAAAATATTCACAAAAAAAAAGATGAGTATAATAATAGCATTAAGATCACAATAATTAGATAGACCATGATTTTAGAAAAATTTTAGGAAAAAACATCACATTTGGAGTTAATATGAGGAAGAAGACTAGTTACAAGTTTTAGCCACCAATTAAAAAGAGAAATAAGTGTTCTTCAACAATTTGAAATTAAACTTCAAACACTATTTTGAAGCGTCAACTGAATTGAAATAGAAAAGTTGTTAATAACAAAGTTTATAACTCTTCAAGATCTATAACTTTTTATAACTCTTCAAGATCTATAACCTCGTTTCCGGTCATTTGTCCGTCTGAGGTCGTTATAAAAATTTCAATTTTTAATACTTCATTTAAAATAGTCGATGTTTATTATTGCGGCGAAAAATCTCTAGTTTGAATTTGGCTAATTGATGAAACCTTAGGACTAATTTCTATGTTTTAGTGTGAACTAGTCGAGATGGTCCTAGCCAAGTGATGAAGCATGGTGATCATGGTGGATGCATGGAGATGATCCAAAAGATGATCAAGTTCTTGGACTTAAAAAAGAAGAAAGAGAAAAAACAAAATGGGCTCAAGGCTAAGGTATAACCATAGGGTCATTTTGTTTTGCACTCAAGACACCATAGTGGATGTGAGTGATTTAGAATCGATAACCAAACTATTAAGAGGAGAAATACTTGAAACTTTTGATCAAGTACCACTAGGTATAATCATTCATGTTGGTGCATTAGGATCTAGTGTGCTAACTCTTAACCCTTGAAAAATGCTTTTGAAAAATGCTAACACACGTGCACATGTAGTACACTTGTTGTGGTTGGCTTTGTGGCGAGTAGTGGTGAAGTGAGACAACTTGATAGAGCTACTTGTGGTGCATCGGACACAAAGGTCGATGCATCCGATCCAACCCGAGTTGTTGAGGGAGTAAAACTTATTGTTGGGACACATCGACGTGTCCGATGTGAATTTGACTTGTGAGCGCGTTTGAAAGTGATCATTGGAGATCAATGGGTTATGTTCAAAGCGAGGGGACGTGTGGCTAGATCGGTGCATCGAACCCATGGCGGGGCGTGTTCGATGCGAATTTTCGTAGCTAACGGTTGGGTGAGCTCGGCTCACCTACTTAAGCAAAGGAACCGACTCATTTGGACCCCTCTTGAATCTTTGAATCATTTGACATCCTCTTGAGCTAGAAAAAAAGCCTTCCCTCTCATCTCTTTTGGCAAATTGCATATTCTCAAGTGAGGTTGAGTGATCTTAGTGCATTGCTTTCTTGATTGCATCTAGTGGCACTTGAAGATAGTTGTGGCCGACCATTTCTTGTTACTCTTGGAGAGTACCACTCCTAGCCGCTTGGAGATTGTTGGAGGTGTTGGCAAGAGACGGTGATTTTTCTTGTCCACCTTCCAGTGATTGTAAGGGTGTTTTTGAGCTTCCCCATCGAGTGATAAATTGCTACTTTAGTGGATTACGCGCGTGCGTTGAGTACCACACTTGCAAGTGGTGTCTTGTTGTGCCTTGCGTGGAGTTTGACTTGTGGGCCTCACGAAGAACTATCGAGGTGTCGGTCGACACAACCGAAGACTAGCTTGCCGATGCACAAGTGAATTCTAGGTGAATAAATCAATTTGTTCATTATCTCCTTCGGTGATTGGCTTCATATTGATATTGGTTGTATTTCTCCATTGATGATTGTTTCATTTCCTTGACGGTTTTTGGTATAACAAAAGCGCAATCCCCCTTGCAACATTTGTCATATATTGCTTGTGTAGTTGAGTAGCTTGTTTAGTTGCTAAATAGCTTTGCTAGTTGTCTCTCTAGTTGGTAAAGTAGCAACCTAGCAATTGAGTGACTTAGTAATCATAGCAACTAGAATTGTGGATAGGTGGCTTTCAACCCTTGTAGAGATAAGCAAAATTGCATGACGTCATTTGTTATACTAATCAATTTTGTTTAGTGCCTTTGTAGAATTTTTATTAGGAAATTCAACCCCCACTATTAGGACCTTTCAGGTTGCCTCAAATATTCGGTCACCCACCATTTGTAAGGGCAACCATCCCTGCAAATCGATTTGTAGGGTGGCTAGGCTATATTCCAACTACCTAGTTGGTCCTAACAAAAAAAACCAACCAAGCTCAAGAGCTGTTCACCTCAGATTACATGAGTCGCCAAATTATTTGGATTAAGGGAACAAGGCCTATATGTATATCCCAATGGCTTGCACCCATGAAAAACATCACAATTTGACCTTTAATTTCATGGGACAAGAAAACATTAGGAAAGAGGAGTATTGGGACAACAACAATGTCACAAATTAAGAATTATGTGGTTCACACACATGTCCTAGCATTCAACTCCACCAAGAAAATTAACTCATATGGGAGGCAAAAGCAACACAATTTGACCTTTAATTTCATGGGACAAGAAAACCCTAAGAAAGAGGAGCATTGGGACAACAACAATGTCACAGATAAAAATTATGTGGTTCTCACACATGTCTTAGCATTCAACTCCACCAAGAAAATCAACTCGTATGGGAGGCAAAACTAACACATTTCCTAGCATTTAACTCCACCAAGAAAATGAACTCAAATGCAAGGCAAAAAAGCTGAAGTAAAAATTTCATAAAATAGCTTTTAATTAATTAAATAATTTTAAAAAGATAGGAAGCCATGAGGATGGACTTTCGAGACATCATTATGAATTCTCCAAGATAAGGGCGGGTACATTGCTACAGATTAGCACCCTCGTCTCATGTAGTGCCACATAGAATTTTTAATGATGTGGAGGAAAGCGAGAGAGGGACAAGTAAGAGGTTGTTGCTTCAAAAAACAATCATCCCATGAGCTAAAATTTAGGAGTATGAGACAACTATTGCACCATTGTATGAGTTGTTGTTGTAATGCAACTCATAATCCTATTTTCACTCTATCCATAAATTAAGGAATTGGGTGTTAGTATGAGACAACTTAAAAAAACAACCATTATACATATAGTTTATTGAGCCATCTTAAATTACATGGCACTAATTGGGGCCGGTTACAATACAACACCAATGTACTCCCTCTATATCACTGTTAGAAGACGTTTAGGACAATGGTGTATGTTTTTATGAAAGTAATTTTCAAGACAAATCTATTGATATGATTTTCACATTTCCAAACTCAACGACTTAAAAGTTATTCATGATTTATGTTCCCATTGTTTGACCCAAATCTTTTCCAAAACATCCTCTAATACTGATACGGAGGGAGTAGCCCTAAGGTGATTGTAAAAAAGGAAAGGAGAGGCACATGAATGAACTTGGTTTGATTCTACAACAACTTCTGCTCAACTTGGTTTGGTTCTATTGTATAACTCATGGATTGAGGTGTGTTGAGTCTTTGAAACCTATGCCATGGAGTTCTTCACATTCAATGGATGTGGCTTTTTGATCATTTTTTCATTACACGGTAATAATGTGAAGAGTCATGTAGGGTTTGATTTAAAGTGGTTGTATTTGTTTAAGTTTGGATTGATGCCTTTTTAAGAGGACTGAAGCTGGAGTTTTCCATTGACCATTGTCTAAAAAGAAGACTAGACACCCATATGACAAATATATAGAAGATATACTACTTCAATATCTAGAATATGGACAACTACTTTTAGGTTTACTATATCATGTTGTCAACTGGGTGAATATCTTTGGAATGTCATAGTCTTGTTTTAAGTTTGTGAACAACTTACACGAAGGAAGGGACAACATAATTTGTTCTTTACATAAAATGGTTCCTTTACGTTAGATCAAATGTATAATTTTTCTTGTCAATATCGAATTAGCTTACACGACACATTTGGCGGACCGAAATGACTTAGAATGAAAATTTTCATTTACTTCTTCAAGACGGTGTTATTCTTACCAAGGATAACACACTTGGCAGATGAAGATACCCCTTAAAATTGTTGATATGTTCACTCAATGGTCTAAACAAGAAGGTAGAAAATATAAACGCTTTGATAGGGAAGTAGAGTTTTGTTGGGTGCTTTGGTTGACAAAAAGCACAACCAAAAATATTTTTGCATGTCTTATTCATAGGATGCATACTGGCTTCAGTTTTGGACGCCGTTGCAGTAAGGTGGTGACGACAAAGAGCATTCATCCAAGCTTGCTACACTTTGGAATTGGCAGCAATATGGTTCTTCATGTCCCATGGATGACCTTTATTTTTGGAGTACTCTTGTATTTCCGTTTAGCAATGCAGGGAAATGGGGCTTGCCCTCATGTTGATTTTTTTTTTTTGGAGTCCTTTTTGGTAAACTTTGCTTGTGTTTAGGCGGTGTGCCTCGGTGTGTAATAATGTAGTCTAATTAATTTCTCTTCTTGAAAGGGTATGAAGCTGTGACTTTTTTCATTATCTAAAGAAACGACAGTGCATCACAGTGAAAAGATGCAATACAGAGGAAAAGTGACTCATAACGTGCAAAAGTTCAGTTAAGACATCAATCTACAATTTCCTTGGAGATACGTGGAGTTCTTGTTTGTGGCTTGAGGGCAAGGTGTGGCCGGGAAATAATGTCATGGACTGGGATGCCAAATAGGCCTATATATCATGGACCGGGCTGGGTGGGCTTAGGTTAGAGAAAGGTGCATCTACAATAGTGCGGGCATCCAATAGCATTATACCACCACTTTTTATAAGATCTGGAACATTAGCCGACATATATTAACAAGGTAAGGAGAAAATTATATGTGCAAGTAGCGCAAACACTTCCGAGGTTTGATAAACCATCAAGCTCGGCGAAAAGAACTGAGCTGATTACTCACATTCTTGGAACAACAATGTGCTCCGCTGGCTGCCCCTCCCATCCCATCCTCCTCTCCTCCCATCTCCAGCGGACGAAGGCCCATCTCTACCGGTGTGTGGAGGGCGTCCCCTCTTCGCTCGGCGGCATCTGCTAGCCGATCCGCCGGTGTGCGGCCGGGTCCGGGGCGGGTGGAGGGCGTCCCCTCCCTCCGGCGGCCACCCCTCTCCCTAACGGCAAAGCGCGGCAACGAGCAATAGATCGAGTCGGCCGGCCTTCCCCTTCCACCCGGCAGAGGGTGGAGGCCCCGCGGCTCCGGTGGAGGTCCCGGCGCTTCCCCTTCTTCCTCATGGGCGGCACATCTCACTACCACGGATCCGACGCCACCACCATGCATCCGTCGAGGATCAAGCGAATCTATGGCGGGCGTGCTGCTCCGGCGAGGAGATGAGATGCGTGTGCGGATGCGGCAAGGAACCGGGCTCAGCCGGGCGGATTCAGGTGTGTGGCATGTGTATCCGTCGGGCCGGGTCGTCGGGATCAACACTGGCGTCCCAGGCGCGCGGTGCAGCCTAGATTTCGCCCGGGTCTGGGCTTTTTGTTTTTGTTTTTGTGTGATTAACGGTGGCCGACATAATTGGACCGCATCCGTAAAAATCACAATTTACCATGACCATCATTGGTGACAGCTCCTTTGCCCGCCTCAAAAAATGAATTCGGTACCAGTGCACTGACGTAACATTATCTTTTCTGAATATAAAACTATCATATATATATAACTTGCTCTGCGCGATACCAAGGAAAATGATCGTTTCCTAAACAACATTAGCACTAATCGCCTTAGTTGACCCTTGTTCGACCACCGCTGAACCACGGCACTAAGGACTAAGCTATAGTACAAGATGAGATTCCCCTTAGCTAACCAATGCGTACAAGAAGAATGCAGTGTTAGCAAGCTAGTGATATCTGACATCACCTGTGGCCACCAACCCATAGTGAGTAGTTAGTGACGCAAAAAAGCCAAAGTTAGTATTTGATAATTTCAAAAGATAAGCATTTTGTTTTGAATGTAGAGCAACTGAGCAACCTTCTAATCAGAACCCTAGAGAAGGATATGTTTGTACACTTTTGCAGTGTGAATGATTCAATGTAGATTATATATATGTAGTCCTATAGAGAAGAGAGAATTCATTTCTTTTGTACATTTTAGAAAAAGATACAAACATACAATTATGTATACATGGATAATAATAAGATGATGATAGTAGTGAATTTAAAAGATACGAACAAACGAAAAACTGATGACTGATGAGTGATGAATGAAGAATAATACACACGTGCGAATGGATGATGTGTAGATGAGAAACTACTACCACTCCTCAGGGATGCTCTCTAGCACCGGCCGCCACGCCGTCGACGCTGACGCGGAGGTATCAGCTCGGGCGTTGAGTGCCTCCATCCTCTTGAGCTCGCTGATGGCTTGTGCAGCGGAGGCTTTGGAGCTGGTCGCCTGCAGCGACCTTTTGAACTCGGCCACCACCTGCTCGACGGTCCTGTCGCCGTGCGTGGTGAAGGACACGAGCCGCGCGGCCTCCGCCCGGGTGAGGATGACCTTGACTCTGACGACACGCCGGTTGTGCCCGTTCCTGCTGGGACCTCTTCTGCCTCTCGGTCTTGGTGTGGCCTGGTCATTTGTTGCCGATGTCTCCCTTCTGGCAGCTGCTTTGACGACCTTGTTGCTGCAATGGGGCCGCTTCGTGGTGCAGTGGAGGGTTCTTGAGAGGAATTTCATGGAGCGAGACCATTGTTTGGTGTTTATGCGGGGCATGATACTGCTGCTGGATTGGACCAAGCATGGGAGCATGTTGCCCATTTGTGCATGTACTATGTGTGTCTGTGTGTGAGAGGGGAGAGAGTGAGGGTCAGAGAGACAGAGTATGAGTTGTCTCTGCGCGCGGCTGTAGCCAACCAAATAAGTACAAAAGGGTTGCTGGTATTTTGGAGTTTGATAGGATTGGAGATGCTCAAGCCCCTCTCTCCTCTTTCTACAACAAAGGGATCAGCCATTGTAGAGTGATTTCTTTTAGATAAAGGAAGAATTCTATAGTGATATAGGAAGGATTTTTTGACAAACCTTGTGGCATGCTGTGCGCTTAAGCATCAAGCTCGAGGACTCAATGGCTGCTGCGGAGCCTTCCTGTGGCTTTGCTGTCAGACCCTCGATTGAGCCCTGCAGTGCATAAGCATACGAGCTCTTTAGGCTTGGCGTATTCCTGGCCTAGGTCGCTCTGATGGTGCTTCCCTGGTAATCACGAGTACACGATCTTGTGTAGGGCTGGATATCGAGCCAGCTCGGCTCGTTAGTGGCTCGGTTCGTTATAGCTCGATTCGTTATGGCTTGACTCGTTATAGCTCGTTATACAAACGAGCCGTAGCTTAGGATTCGGCTCGGCTCGTTAAGCGTGTTCGAGCTGGCTCGTTTGACTCATGAGCCCAAGTAAAAAAAATGTGCACAAAGATTATAACCAAAATTTAACAAGAGTGATGTCACATGCATATATAAAATGAAATAAACAAAATACATATGCATTTTAAATGGAAAATATAAGTACGCTATCATTTATGATCATGAACCATTCTCCTCCGTTGATCGATTCCATCGATCGATATAGTATTTGTTATTTATCTTGGCTCGTTATGGCTTGCAAGCTATTTATCCTGGCTCAATATGGCTCCGAGCAGCTCGCGAGCCAGCTCGAGCTAGCTCGTTATAAAACGAGTTGGCTCATTATAAAACGAGTCGAACTCGAGCCGAGCCATTAACGAGAGAGTCGAGCAAGCTAGCAAGTTACAAGTTTTTCATCCATCCTTAATCTTGTGCCAGCTTGGGACTGACATTTCTCCGCCCTTCGCCTTCGTTTCTTGAAATGGGCCTATATCTGCACTGATTGCGGAATCTTGAGATGCAGGCCGCCAAGACAAGTCCATAAGACAGTCTTTGTATCTTGCTAGATTGGAGCACCCTTTTTTCAAATGACTTGGGCCAAACACTCGAAGCAAATAAGATGGGCTCCCGGCCTGATCCGGCGCCAGCACCAACTCCTTGACCGCAAAGTTTGAAAATGAAAAATTGAGAGCACTAGGAGTATGATCAGCCTTAGATTGCGCTAATCTTGAATTAGAAGATTTTCAAACCCAGCGAAGAACACGCAGGTTCGAATGCTTTAGAGATTGCTTTCAATTGGTAGGACGAACAACGTGAGGCTTAGGGGGAGCCTTCCAATTGCTCGGAAAGACATCCGAGAAATTGGAGAAATAGTTCTTGCGATAATTCAAATGAAGGAACACCAAATTTCTCATGGGGGGAGGAGAGCGAACAACATCAGCAAAACTTCTCTTGGATTTGGATCCAACGGTGGTCCATTCAGCCTTTTGTTCCAAGCACCGAGCACATAATCCTTGCGCCAATTTGGGCCTCCATCACCCCAAAGGAAGAAGAACACTACAAAGGTTTCACACAACAAACTTTTGAGTTTTATAAATCATGAAACCCACATTTTTGCAAGAAACTGAGAAGCTAAACATCCAACTAGAGAATCTTTAGCACTGCCACCAAAACTTGCAACAAGGTGAAAAGCCGATGAGGCGACGGGGCCCATGGGACTCACCAAGCATCCAGAGCATTTTGAGAGTAGCTTGGCAAATTCCACCCCTACATCATCGCAAAGATCCGAGACTCCAGCCATGGAGGCAAAGGATCACCAAGCAAAATGCCCGATATTGTTGGGGGGATGGAGGTGGGGCAACGAGGAAGGTGGGAGGAAGCACCATGAAGCAATTCCTCTTCCTTCCACTTCGGGAGTCGTGGTCCCCTGTTGCCACGCCCGGTCCTCGCTAAGTCATTGTCGGACAGGTGAATAGAGTCACCATTGCGTTTGGTTGCGCCCTCACCGTCCGTAATCGGCCGGTGTCTGCCACACCTCCGGGTTCGCCACCATATGCGTGCGATCCTAGCGTCCGATCAAGGCATGGTCCCCTTTTTTTCTTGTTTCTTCACGACCTTTGTGCTCGGCTTGGTTCCATTCTTCATGCTTAGACATTGCTTGGTATTGATCATCGGATCATCACGTCGCCTTCATCCAAGTCACATTTGCACCCTATTGGACTACAAATTATTAGGGAGAATTAGGTGCATGGCCCCGGAAAAAAAGGGTCTTAGGTCTATGGCCCTTTTTTGAACTTTGCTCTATGGTCCTAGAACAAAATTTGGTTGCCTATACGACCTTCTGTTCATTTTGGACACTTGACGGTGTTAACTCAAGGGTAAAAAATTCGTTTTACCTCTAGCTAAAATATTTAAAAAAATATAGAGTTTTGTTTCTTTGTTGTATATTAGGAGTAATATTATGTAGATCGAGTTCACACGTAACGATATACAAAAGTAGACATATACAATAAAGAGATTATCCAATGCATAAAAGTTTCACAATTGCATTGCAATTAAACCATAGTTTCAATTTCACATAAATGAGGTCACAAATCCACCATAGTTTCAGTCTCACATATATAAGGTCACATCAAATTTTCACAAATCCTCCATAGTCTCACATATGTAAGGTCACATGAAAGTTTGAATTCAAACATACATTGGTCTCATATACAATGAGCAAATGCTACTTGACATATCATAAATCAAAGACTAAGTTTTCTTTTTTGCTTCGTGTGCTCATGTTAGGGCTGCTAGGAAGTCCTATCTTGCTTCTTGTACGCATCGATGGGCTATCAAGTGGCACCTTCAGAATGTCTATGGCTTTTTTTTCTTTGGAAGCCCTAGCTTCTTCTTGATGGGTGTGTGCTTCCTTTTAACTTGAGCAGGTTGATCTTCACGTGGAGCAATAGAAAGTGTTTCGGGCTGATTTGACCCATTTCTTAACCTACAACCAAGTATACATTGACAATTAAAAAACTTACAATTTTGAATGTTTAGAGTTGGAGTTAGTGCGGTTTCCCTTTTGTTACTTGAAACCTCCAGGCTGTGGTTGTCACAAAGAGTCGATAATTTAGTTTTGAAAGCCACAACTAATGGTACAAAGAGGCCAACAATATTTAAAATATCTTTTCAGGTGTACAATCATCACTTTTCCTATTTTTACTAGATGTTGTTTCCAAGTTTTGACTATTGCCACAAAGTTGGCATTTAGAATCATTCGGAAGTACAAAATAACCATGAGAGAAAGGAAGAAAGACCAAACCTCGAGGGAAATACACGGTCATTGTTGGCGTTTCTTAGCGCAATCACTAGAAACGAGGTTTAGAACCCATCCCTAATGACGACGCTAGGAAACGTGCGTCGATATCACTAAGTGGAACCACCGTGTCGGTGATAACGCACTTTCAATCAACGGTGATAGATCTTGCCATAGTTGATATTTCATCCACAAGCGCCGCGAGATCTATCATTGTAGCATTTCACCCGGAAGTATTCAGGGGTATCGTTATTTATATTTTCCCAAAGGAAGGCATGTATATAAGAAGGTAGCATGGCATCCGGATGATGGAATGTGTGCACGCTAAGTCCAACTTGATCATAACAGGGGGTAAGCAATACGGTTTAAAGATAGTGTGACACACACATTGGAAACCACCATGAAAGGATAAAGAAAATAGATAAAGAATAAATGAATAACCTATGGAGTGTTCTAATGTATTCTAGTCATGGTCATACAAATTAATAGTTAGGATCATATGCTAACACGATATAAGCATGGTTATGTCTAGGATAACAGGGGAGACTCCCGGTACCATCCGGCCCAATGGGAAGCATTTACGAACTCCTACATTACATGCGAGCGAGGAGGGATTACAAGGGACGGACAGTGGCTATGTCACGACGACCTCGCCGCCTACCCTCACGACCATGGTATGCTCTCAAATTTGAAGGTGTCGTAATACCCGGGCACCATGCCCGCGTACTAGAGCACTACTCTTGTCCCCCAGGATCCCCACCCTACGGATGGACGGACTAAGACAAGAGCAAACCCGAAAAGAATGACGAACCGTTATCCCATCTAGAATCATGTTATGCATACGATGATGATCGATGAAGAAACGAATATGAACATGTCAAGATTATGATATGTAAACTATATGCTAGTTCATATATCAACACTATAACATGAACAAGACTATACTCTAATTCATAAGTTAGACCATGATCATAGAAATAGAACTTACAAATAGGAGAAAGATCCATGGAAGATATATATTACCAAAGCTCACTTTCTTCTAGATTACAAGCTCCTCCTTGTAGCTCTTCTACTCCAACTCTAACCAAAGAAGAAGAAGAAGAAGAAGATGGTGGTGGAGAGTGAGGTGGTGCTGGTGTGGTGACTCCAAGTGGTGTGTGTTGAGAGAGGGAGAGAGGAGGGCTACTTATACTCATGAGGGAGGTGGCCAAATGACCCTAATACCCCTAAACCGACCTAAGGAAGGCGTCTAGGTACAGTGAACCGGCCTTCAAACCACCGCACCGCCCTCCAGGTAACTTATTGCACCGCCCACGTCGAACACCGGCTCGAACCGCCCCCCCGGAGGGTGCGGGTGCACCTTGGGGTGCGGCCGCACCCCTTTGGGCTCGGCCCGGTCCGAGCTTCGGCGTGGTGTCGTGTCTGGGCCTGAAAAGTTTGTGAGTGACGTTTGCTCGGCCCATCTTTGGCATTTCGGTCCATTTTCACCCTGGGCTTGTAATATTCTGAAATGAGCTTCCCAGGGTCGCGCCTTTTGGTCGTATTTCCACCTGTATTTATTATAAATACTACGTAATACATTTCGGACACTACAAGTGGAAATATGTTAGTAATAAATGTATATGAGTATAAAAAGGTATAGTTTTACTCCCTTTATGGTAGTAAGTTGACGGGAAAAATATGTCGTTAGTGACCGTGCCTAGGAAACAATGCCAAAGACATCCAGCGATGAATAAATTTAAGTGATGGGTGCTGGATTTGTGAGTGGCGAGGCTTGAAGACACCGGTTTCGTGAGCACCGGTAATCTCTTCCCAAAACTAGGGTCGAACGAAGCCGGGCAAAGCAAAGATCCAAATCTAATACACATATGTAACTAAAGCCCAAGTGACTAGCTAGTTCCGCCCACTTGATATATGATAAGAACGACCGAAAAGGCGGAAAGAAATTCCTAGCTTGTCCTCTACCAAAGTGCATAGAAACTGGATTGTTAGGTGGCGAGAACCTTCCTCCTCGAGAGGGGGATAATCCTACCACCCGACTGCTTTCCAAATAGTACGGAGTTCATCGTCCATACCTGTTTGCGTGAGAAGGTCGGGGTCGATCCCGGGCGTGTGTTGGAACACACGATCCTTGAGTAGGAGATATGCTTGCATCTCCCGGGTTCCCCTGATGTCGAGGTATGGAGCGTCGGCTTCATCAAGGGTCGGGGGAGCTTGAACTTCTTCTTCCCCGACTGGTGCAGCATCTTCTTGCATGGGAGAGCTTTCTTGCTCGTCGAGGTTGAAGGAGCTCGTGCTTGTGTGCCGCGAGCTACGCCTTGATGATTGCCTCAACTTGCCAAAAAATTCCCCGTTTTTCCATGGCTACTTTGCAAAAAACGATTGAGCGAGACCTCGGTGTGCAAGGGTTAGATGAAAGTATAAACTTTCACACCCATGATCTTGCTCGGCACAATGTTTTTGGTGGAGAAAATGGAGTGTATAGCAAAGTGGGAGAGAGTGTGAGAGTGAGAGAGAGTGAGAATGGAAGGTGGGTGCTCTCACCCAAGTGCTTTCGGGCTACTTATAGCCGAGCAAACGGCTTTGGCGCGCGCGTTAACGGATAGGAGCCGTTATGAAGGGACCCAAGACGGCGCCAAATAGGGGTGCGGGCGCACCTTGGGGTGCGCGGCCGCACCTTTGCCCGAGGCGGCTACGGCCGGGGCTTTGTCGGGCGTGCTCAACGGTCACAAAAAGTTTGTGGCCGCTGTTTGCTCGCTACCAGTTCGGCCGTTTTCTCCCCTTCTTGATTTTCTCCAAAAATTTTCAAATTTTCTTTTTTACATACTTCTAAAAATTTATTTAGAAAATATTTTTCTGTATGTTTTTATTTAGGAAATATTTTTTCTTAATTTTTCATAGAAGAATTTATTTTATTTATAAAGATTTTTTATTTTAGTTTTCGAAAATATTTACTTATAGATTTTTGTGTAGTAAATATTTTTGTTTTATTTTGATAATAAAATATTTTATAAAACATTTTTTTAAATCATATACCCCATTTTTTTTAGAGGGCGGGTTGTTTATAGTTAGTCTGTTCGACTTTCCCATGCTCAATCGGCGGAGAGTACTGCTCAGGGGGGGTCTGAAAGTCGAGATCCTCCAACACACCATACCGGTTTTTGAAAATGATACCCGGTGTGTTGTTGCTTGTACCCAATGAATGAGCACTTTACCGCCTTCTTTCCGACATGAAAGATGATGAAGCCCTTCCCCATATGCGGATATCGGCTTTGGGTCAGATAGAGAAACGGCCTCCCGGGAGGAGAGACACATCCTCTTTTGGGCCCATGTCAAGGACCACGAAGTCTACGGGGATGTACTCCTCCTTGATTTTGATCAACATGTCTTCCGGAATTCCCTCGGGCGCCGTGTTGTTTGATCGGCCATCCGGAGGACAAAGCTTGCGGGAGCAAGTGTCCCTCCATGGATTACATCGAAGGTGGCCTTGGACATCACATTAATGCTGGCCCCCAGGTCACAAAATGCATTTGGCGGTTGTGGGGGGCCAATGGCACAGCTGATGATCGGACGCCCAGGGTCTCCCTTCTTGGCAATAAACGGCGAGTCCACGGGGATCTTTGCAAGCTCGGTGGGTTGACTGAGCCTCAGTGATATCATGATAACCGACTCGTGCGGAATCTCAGGTTGCCCTGGGATCCTACCCGAGTCGTTAACCGGTACTTGGGCAGCAATCTGGGCTAGCCGTGTCTCTATCATCTTGTTGAAGCTTAATTGATTCTTCACAACTGATGTCAACCCTTCCAGCTTGTTATTTACTCCTTCAAGAATTTTATCTTGGTGGCTCATCTTTTTGATGAGATTTTCATTGATCTTGGCTTGGCCCAACACCAGGTCCTTGAGTGAAGGTTGACTGGAGCTGTAATTGGGATTATAGCCCTGGTTACCTTGGAATGGTGGACGGGACTGGTTGTTCCAACCTTTGCCGAGGTTGGCGATACCCGTTGTTGTTGATGAATGCTTTGCTTCCTCACGGGTCTCCGGGGCAATTGTCCCCCTCGAGTGGACAACTTCACCACGTGTCTCACACGTCATGTGTGCGCCTGCGGGCGTAAAAAATGCCGCCTTGAGTAGATGTGTCTCTGGCTGCGCTCGTCCGGTTCTTCGACAATAGATCCATTTTTGCGGCAAGCATATCCGCCTCCTTCATGGGATGCATGCCTTTTTGTGTTTTGGCTGGGGTTTTGTCCTCCCCCCAGCTCTGGTTTGCTACCATCTTGTCAATCAGGGCTGTTGCCTCATCAATGGTGAGTGACAAGAATGCGCCACCAGCAGCGGCGTCTAGGTGCCCCTTCGATATGGCCGTGAGACCATTGTAGAAGTTACGAGCACCGCCAATTTTCCTATTCTGTGGTGTGGGCATGCTTGAATGTATTCCTGCAGCCTTTCCCACACCTCCAGAATAGGTTCCATTAAATTCTGCTGGAAATTGGCGATCCTTCCCCTCAGGGCATTGGTTTTGCCCATGGGGAAGAACTTAGCTAGGAACGCCGTGGAGCATTTAGCCCACGTATTTACTGCTTCCTTGTCCTTGTAGAACCACTGTTTCGCCTTTCCCACAAGGGAGAAGGTAAAATGCGAGGCGAAGCCCATAATGTTGGGCTCGGCGCCCTGATAATCGATAGTGTCGCACAGGCTCAAGGAAGTGTTGGAGATGTGCGTTGGCGTCCTCGCTAGGCGGTCCACGAAAAGGGCGGACTGCACCATAGTAATCGGCCCCAAAGGCGCGGCTTCGAAGTTCTTATGCGCCACATTAACCACCGCCTAGTGGGCACGTTGGCGGCAGCCGAACGGAGAAATTGCGGTTTACTTTTGAGCCATAGCTTGCGGTTCGGTTGGTGCGGGGGGTGTCGGTCTCAACCTGCCGAGGTTCTACTGAAGAAGAAGAGGTACGAGACCTGTTCTTCCTTAGGAGTGCCTCGATTCTCGATGAAGTTTGTGTCGGCAGTTGGAAACCCGACATACACTATCCTGTTTTCATCCACAACGAGGAAAACATAAAAGATTAGCCTTGTATGAGCAAGTGGCTACCACGCATACACATTTCATATTCATAGCCAGCCTAGTGATTTCTTATAACAATGCCTTCCCGAAAGAACGGCGCTAGAAATGCTTGTTGGCGTTTCTTAGCGCACACTACAAGAATACCGATTTTTTTATGACAAAACGACCTCATGATTCGGGCCTAAAATCGTCATATAATGTGCCATAATACTGACGGAAAACACGTTGTCGTCACAAAATGCAAACACCATGACTATTTGTGACGCTTTGAAAAATGGTCGTCACATTATACTACCCCGTTTAGTCATATATTGTGGGCGTAGGGCACCCATGCGGTAGGGGTTTTTTATGATGCCGGATTTGGGTGTTTTGTGACATGAATTCAGCCACGTAAAATAAATAGCAAAAAAAAAAAAAAAACAGCGGGGGAGTCTCGAACCCGGGACGAGCGGGATGGAGGTTTCAGCGCCTTGACCATTGCGATACGTGGGAACATTCGTCCCCGTGTGTATAGAATGTTAAAATTCGAGACGAGTCGGGTTGACCGTGGGCCCATCCGCCGATCACTCTATCCTTATTCACCGCGTCACATTAACACGTTTTCACCCCACCGTCACACCGTCACATTCACCCCCCTCCTCTCCTCTCGATTCGATTCACCCGCTCCCTCTCCTAGGGTTTCCGCCGCCGCCACCGCCGCAGCCATTCCCGGCTCCGCCGACCGCCATGGTCCGTCCCCAGAGAAAGCGGGGTGTGCGGGACCCCGCGACGGGGATGTGGAGTGCCGGGCGGACCCCGCCGCCCGGGTCCTCCGCCGACCATGGCCTCCACCTGAGGAAGCCGTCGGCCTCAAGAAGCCGTCGGCCTCCAAGAAGGCGTCGGCGGTGCGGGCAACCAGCGTCGCAGGCCGTTGCCGTGCTATGGAGGCGGCGGGCACGCCTAGGGAGGAAGATCCCCGGGCCGGGGTAAAAAACCCCCCGCCGTCTTCGACCAAGAAGACGGCCGCGGCGGCCGGGCGAGCAAGGGCGGTGCTTCCACGAGCAAGGGCGGGGGCAAGGGCACGGCGTGGCGTCGGGGCAAGGCCGGGCTTCCGCACGAGCAAGGGCAAGGCCAAGGCCAAGGGCAAGCCCACGGCCGGGCGGCAAGGCCAGAGGCGCCCGGCGAGCATCGCACTTCGTCGCCTCCGGCGATGGAGATCTACAAGGAGTGCTTCGAGGGGCTGGCACCGACTTTGTCTTGCCGCGCGCCGCGGCACCCATGTGTGTCGTCGGCTCCACGGGCCCGGTTCCCGCTCCCGGCTTGCCATCATGGAGCGCCCCCCTCCCTCGGCGCCCGAGGAGGTAAGTGTTCGATCCAACTTGATTTGTAGAATCTAGATTAGTTCATTTGTAGAATCGAGTGCGAGAGGTAGAGATTTGGCCAATGATGCATAATGATTTTAGTAGATGGCTCTTGATTTGGTAGTTCGTTTGTAGAATCGAGAGGTATGATTAGGTAGATAGCTAATGATTTGGCCAATGATGCATAATGATTTCAGTAGATGGCTACTGATTTGGTAGTTTCTAATTTTAGTAGACTGTTATTGGCCAATGATGGATAATGATTTCAGTAGATGGCTAATAATTTGGTAGTTTCTAATTTGAGTAGACTGTTATTGGCCATGTGCATAATTTAGTGAATGCAATAATGAGATGGCTGCCTTTATGTGAACACTAGTTCTTCTATCTATCTCTCTATTCATGTCAGTAATCCAATATGCTTGTATCAACCACTGTTCAGCAACAATTGGGTTAGGATGGTTGTTTGGTGCCCCACCAAGGTTTGGCATGTAAGGGTGTAAGGAATATATGCATGGAAGGGTGTAAGGAATATATGCATGCAAGGGTGCAAGGATTATATGCATGCAACGGTTTAATGATTATATACATGCCAATGCCAACATGCCAAGGGTGTAAGGATTATGGTGGCTAGGAATCAATCAACCCCTAACTCAAGGCGATGGTCGATCGGTGGAAGAATAGGCATATTCCATGCTTCCATTCATTTTTTTTTTTTTTTCTCATCTTCAATTAAAAGGCAGTCATTAGATATAACAAAAAGGTTTAACACCTTCTTAAGAGGCATGGACCTGAGGGCGTTCAGTCAAGGTTGGCCACCTCCAAAGCCCAGGCCTTGGATGGGAAAAGCCCGCCTCATCAAGAAGTGATGGCGTCCCCACGGAGCCCCTCCTTCAAGACCCCACTAGACCCCTAATCGACCTTTTGGTAGCCCAGGATTTAGTGGGCTTATTATTTTGTGAACAATGTGTATGTATTCTTTGGCTGGATGGATGGATGGATGGATGCAAACTGATCTTTAGATTAGTTAGTAACTTAGTATATGTATGTGGTTTTCTGGATGGATGCAAAACACCTATTTATTATTATATATGTAGGGATGGATGAAGAACAACTAATGTTAGTGCTAGTGTAGGGATGGAGAACAACTAATATGTATTAGTACGTATATATATATTCAAACTTTAGCTCACTTTGGTATATTATTATTGTTGTTGTGATTGATCTTTCCCTTTTCTTTTGCATTTGGAGTTTCTAAGTTCATAGTCAATTGCTCATTTAATTTAGATTCCAAGGCAAAACACTATTGTGTTAATTTTAAATTTTTCGATTTGGATCCTCGTTGAGCAGGAAGAAAACTCTCACAAAATTAAGGATGCATTGCTCATTTGACTAGGAAGAAAACGGCAAAAAATAAAAAAACGACGACTAGTGGTTTTGAACTACGCTTTCGAGCCTCTTGCTTTGCGGATGCAAAAGTCACCTAAATACGGAATGTAGATCTCGATGAGTTATGAACTTTCCGTGTTCATGACTTTTTTCAAACGGAGGGATCTAGGGCCCCGAAAACTCGTCCCGAGCCGCAAAAATTTGAAAATTCAAATTCGTATGTGGAAGTTGGAAACTGAAAATTTGACTCTAATACGAACGTAGGTCTTGAAGAGACCTACAAAACACGTGTTCATGACTTTTAGATTTGGATCCATCTAGAGCTTGGCGGCCCGAAGGCCTTTAGCTCATTTTGAATTGACCAACGTTTTGACTTGGTCAAACCTCGCCCAAATTTGAGCACTAAACGTTCTCGGATGAAAAACTTTTTTTAACACGAAGTTGATAGAACTCGTTGTGGATCTATATTCCATATATAGGTACTTTTTGCATTTGAGGAAATGCTTGGTGAACCCTAGGATCGCAAATCCACGTATCTCACGAGAGAGTTTATGCAATGTGGGCGACTAGTGGTTTTTGAACTACGCTTTCGAACGCTTGCTCGGATGCAAAAGTCACCTAAATACGGAATGTAGATCTTGATGAGTTATGAACTTTCCGTGTTCATGACTTTTCAAACGGAGGCCGTCTAGGGCCCTAAAACTCGTCCCGAGCCGCAAAAATTTGAAAATTCAAATTCGAGCCGTCGAAATTTGAAAACTGAAAATTTGACTCTAATACCAACGAAGACCTACAAAACACGTGTTCATGACTTTTCGATTTGGATCCATCTAGAGCTTCAAAACCGGCCCGGCGGACCCGATTTCAAATTGACCAACGTTTGACTTGGTCAAACCTCGGCCAAACGGACCACTAAACGGCCTCGGATGAAAAACTTTTTACACGAAGTTGATAGAACTTCGTCGGGATCTACATTCCATATATAGGTACTTTTTGCATTTGAGGAAGTGCTGGTGAACCCTAGTCGCAAATCCACGTATCTCCGCGAGAGTTTATGCAACTCGTGGGCGACTAGTGGTTTTTGAACTACGCTTTCGAGCGCTTGCTCGGATGCAAAAGTCACCTAAATACGGAATGTCGATCTCGATGAGTTATGAGCTTTCCGTGTTCATGACTTTTCAAACGGAGGCCGCCTAGAGCCCCGAAAACTCGTCCCGAGCGCAAAAAATTTGAAAATTCAAATTGAGCCGTCGAGGGTTCAAAAACGAAAATTTGACTCTAATACCGAGCGTAGGTCTTGAAGAGACCTACAAAACACGTGTTCTTGACTTTTTGATTTGGATCTATCTAGAGCTTGCGGCCCGAAGGCCCCATTTCAAATTTTAATCTCTAGCTCTATCTACACCATTGGATGGATGAGATCAAGGGTTGAAATGAAAGTGAAACCCTCCCTCCCTACCCTCTCCCTCTCCCTCTCTTTTTTCAAAAAACGAGCGGCGTAACGGGCTCACGCGGCAACAAAATTTTGTAACCTTATCCTATCATCCCACCTACCCGGCCCCTCCTCCTCTCGATTCATTCACTGCTCCTCTCTTCCTCTCCTAGGGTTTCCGCCCGCCTCCGCCACCACCCACTCCCGAGCGCCGTAGCCCACTCCCGGCTTTGGCGTCGGCCCCGCCATGGTCGTTCAAGAAAGGTCCACCGTGCGGGACCCGTCCGTGACGCAGGTAGTGGCCGCCCGAACCCGCCGCCTCTGGGACCTCCTCCTCCTCCTCCTCCTCCGGCCGTGGGGCGCCGCGGTCACGCTCTGGAGTCACCGCACCAGGACCCCCGTCGTCGTCCATGACATCGACCTCGCAAGCAACTCCGGCCACCATCGCCCGCGACCCCCTGCGCCACCCGAGCCCTATCGATTTGAAGGCAACCCCGAACTCTCGCAAGATCTTCTTTGCGTGGCAACCTCGGCTCACCATTGTGCTCCGGTGGCCATTCGGGTATGAAATCTCCGTCCCGTATACGAGATTAGGCCGGGTTATCTCGTAGATCTTTAGTATAGGTCCTAATTTCGAGTACATTGTAGGTCTTAACTTGCTTTGTAGAATCGGATGTTTCTTTCGGCGACAAATCATTATTTTCCCCATATGAAACCCGATGTTGCTTTCTCAAAAACATTATTTTACGGCCAGCTAGTCCTATGATACTGACACTACTGTTCGGTCACTTGGTGAGTAACTTACTAAATCCTATCAATCCGATGCCGCGTTCTCAAACTAATAACATTCCGTCTAATTGAGTAGACCTTTATTGCCAATGATGCATAATCTGAGGTGCCCGGGTTCCTTTATGTTGAATTCATGGTAGTCATAATGCCATGGCTCACGTCCATTCCCAAGCAACCGAATGGTCACCGCCATTCGGATGGGCTTGGAGTGGATGTAGCCATGGCTCCATGCCTACTATGAGCTTGAGAGTTGGTACTTTATCTTGAGGCTTGTGAGGACTGGAAAGGTGAGGTACAAATGTGGTTTGTTCTCATTTAGTTCATCGAATCATCGAGAAACTTACATGCCTCGGCCAGATTGGACTTGTGAGGAACTGTGAGCTTTCTTGATGCCCGAGGCCGAAAGCTTTCGATGATTTCATGCCCTAAATGATGTCGTATTTGCAACAAGAGTTATGCTTTGATCCTTATGCTCCAAGCCAAAACATGAATTGTGATGAAACCATTATGCGAGTCAACTATTAACTCTTAATCATGTGAACTTGTTGGGGCTTTTGATCGGTTTGTTGTCATTTGCGGCACGGGGCCTCTTTTGAATTATGGCCAATGATGCCGAGAGCACCTTTGTTCTTTGTCTTCACGTGGTCGATGTCGAATGTTCTAGCATCATCCGCAGTTATGCAACAATTGTGTTGTGTCAAACTCAAAGGCGACGGCAAGCGGTGGATGATTACGAACATACGGTTTACGACATGTGTTGACTTATGGGTGTTATTCATATACCGAGGCCTCTACAATATTGAGTGAAATTACTAGACCTATGATGCGAACTTATTTGCCATTGAACCCGTGGTTAACGTCCACTCATGCAACACTAGAGCTGATCTAAGTGATGACCGGGGATGGATGTGAGCACGAATGTTATGGCTATTCAAGGCGAGGCTAGCATACCTAATCCTATCAATATCTAATCCTACCTTTTTTTCCTAATCCTATCATCATCCGTAATCTTGTTGATCTACTCTATCACATTTCTTTCTTGTCTAATTGTCACTATTATTTGGTTAGTTATCCGATTATATATTTTTTTTTGTTGGTGTAATCCATTGCGTATTGAGGTGATGGTGATGACATATGTAGTACATGGTGGCTACAAGTCGGCACATTCATTTGCAAAGGTGAGTACATTCATAGATGATAGATATGTTGGGTCGTAGCACTAGGAATCGAAACTAGATTCTTTTTGACATGATTAAAATATACTATTGATTTTCATTACTTTGGAAAATTGCTTTAGAGTTACATGAGTTCATGCCATCAAATGAAAAAGTGTGATTCCATTAGTTACTATTTGCATAGTACATTTTCCCCTGGTGACTTCATTATTTTGTTTTTTTTTTGACAAAGGCCAATTTTGGCGGCCGGAACTTGCAATGGTCTGGCGGCTTGAACTTGCAATGGTTTGCTAGTGGGTTGGAACCTTGTATGGTGCGAGAACTTGGTGCTTGGGTTGGCTACAACTTGGCCCTAGATGTTGGAATTTATTTAGTTGGCTGAGTCATTTTCTTTTAAGTTTTGTTGTATGTTTGTATGAAACATGTGTTACGG
Source organism: Hyparrhenia diplandra (assembly GCA_015847255.1). Classification (NCBI taxonomy): domain Eukaryota; kingdom Viridiplantae; phylum Streptophyta; class Magnoliopsida; order Poales; family Poaceae; genus Hyparrhenia; species Hyparrhenia diplandra. The sequence goes on along the minus strand of JADLZK010009278.1, from coordinate 105,040 downwards.
AACAAGCACTTTTTGTATGGTCATTATGGTAATATAATTGGTTTTGTGGTTTATTATTATTCCTATTATTATTGTTTCAATTTGGTTGGGCCCCCTAATATGGGCCTGGACCTAGATGCGGGGGCCTCACAATATGTGACTTGACTTCTAACCATGGTTAACTATCTATACATGACAACTTCTTATCGTCACAAAACTAGCATAACCGACCTCTTAACCATGGTTAAAACACTATATATGACACAAGATTGTATTACAAGACGCGTTGACCCGTGTCACAAAATGTAGTATTATATGACAGGCAGCGTCACTAAATGTTTTGATGTTTTGTGACAGAACACCAAAATCCGTCACGCGAGACATTTTGTGACGCTGATTATATGACAAAACCCATGACGGACGGATTCCGTCATAACTACACTTTTTGTGACACATTTGGGCTATACATGACAAAATTCGTTTGTCTTGGAATGTCAGATTTCTTGTAGTGGTCATAACTACACCGTTCTAGCTTCGATTTTTGTGATCTTTATATCGATGTGATCGTAGCAACGAGTAGAGTAGTTTTACGAGCTTTTCAAACTATTATCTTCTTGTATAGTGTACTTTACTGTTGTCTCATTTTGTCCATGTTTGCTTGGTGTTTGATTGCATGCTCGATTGTGTGTTCTTTGCGTGATCGGTTGAGTAGACGGTGATCAATTCGGGGAACGGTGCGAGCATTATTGTGAAGAAGACCAGCAAGCTCAAGGCTTCATTCAAGGAAAGTATAGCTTGGGATCATCCTTGATGTCCTATTCATCTTAAATATTAATTCATGAAGCATGTGTCCTCCTTGTTTGCCTTAAGGACTTACCTAGTCTTGAATACTTGATCCTTGTCTCCTATGGGTTATGCATTTGGGTAGTAACTTGCTAGCGCTCAACCAACAAACATCATTTATTGCTTTATGGATTAAATCGTGATGAGTAGTTGTTGATGCCATGGTACATAGGGCGAAAAGAGCTTGTCTTTGTTTATTTATGAAGCTCTTAGCTCTCCATAAGGACTTATTCGCTTCGTGATCATCCCAGGGATATACAAGATGCGACTATGGGGGTCACATGGCTCGACTCTAGTTGTTCAAGGGCTTTACCTAACTTTGTTGGTGGTTTAATTGCGAATGGGAGAAACGGGGTTGTAGCTCTGTTGGCCACTTAATATTTTTAGGAGGGTCTTTGAGCGACTTTATATGGTTTTCATTTGGTTAGGAGTCGAGAACCTACTCGGGTGGAAATCATGACCCGTAGGTAAAGTGTACACCTCTCGTAGATTTAATTAAACCGGACATGTCACCCGTGTTCGTGTCATGAATGGCTTGGAGACATCAATGGATAGAATTGCATGCTTACTATGTTGTTGATATTAAATTGATGTTGATATCTGTTCACACTTGTGATTAATGGGTTAATGGGATTCCTTTATGCTTAAGCTTAAAAATTGACCAACACTAAAAGCAACCGTAGTTAAGACGATTAATCGACTTCTAAGCCTCATAACCCCCGCTATGCTTTATGGAGTTCGACATGGACTCACCCTTGCTATATCACATTAAATGGATCAAGGTGGGTATGATGACTACGATGATAACTACCGTGATGAGTACTACTAGGCTTGTGTTGTAACACCCTGGTGTTAAGCATGTCATTAGCATCGACATTTCATGAGCATAATCATCATTTAGTCATATGCATTCATGCACATGAAATGATAGAGGTCAATTGCATGTTTAAATGTATTTAATTTGCTTGCTATGCTTTGCCTTGTCATTTCATGTATGAAATGCTTGCATAATTTGATGTTTAATATTTATTTATTCTTAGTGATGTGCATAGCATGTTTTAGAGCAAGGTTGGTGTTGGTCGTGTTCCTAATTATGTTTTATAATGCTAGTTTGACTTGGTTTGACTTGATTTGACCATGATAGTGCTTTGTCTTGTTTTGATTAAAAGTCCTAGCTAGGGTTTATGCATGTGTGTGCACCCTTCATAGAAAATGTAGGTAATTTAGTGTAGAACAAAAGGTGTTATAGTCTCGTTTCATGAAAGTGGGGTGGATCATGTTCGAAAAGTCGAAAATAGTTTGTTTTGAATGAAATTAGGGTTTGCTTTGGCCATCGGGGTAGTCGAGCTTCAATCGATCGTAGTTTCCAATCTAGGCCGAATTAGGAAAAAGTTTGTATACATGAAATGTTCAGAATTTTGTAAGGAACATTTCGTTCGATATGAGCTTTGGCTAGTTTTGCACGTATCTCGAGGTATAGGGCAAATTAGATTGAATTAGGGTTGAAACCAGTCTTTAGTGACGCTTCACTTTTTCCCGCCTCTCGAAACTCGGCCGCCAACGTTGTCACGACGCGCCGACGGCCCGCCCGGCGTGTCGCGTGACCCCCGACGCCTCTCTCGTCGTGCCCACGCCTTGAAGGGAAGCCGAGAAGCGCCCCGTGCGCCGCGACTCCATCCCTCCTTCCCTTCCGCCCGAAAGCGGCAGCGGCGAAGCAGCCGTGCCGCCGTGGGCCATCGCCGGGCGCCGCCGGCGTCCGAGCACGCCGCCACCACGCCCGCCTCCCAAATCCCTCCCCTACAGGCGTCTCCATCGCCCTCCACCTTGTCGTCCAAGCCGAGCCATGGGAGCCGTAGGAACGCCGCGCATCACGCCGAGTTTTTCCCTCGCCGAAAATCGGCCGCAGACCAGCCGCCACCGCCACCGACGCGCCAACCACCGCACCACCGTCCTCTCTCACGCCATGAGCTCCGCCATCCCATGCACCATCCTCCCAACCCACTTGCCGTCCAAATCGAGCCGCGAGAACGGTTTCCGCCGTGCCGCCCCTAGCGGCGCCCCCGCCGCCGGGCTCGCGGGCCCGCCCCAAAGACCGACGCTCTCCTCCATCTCAGCGCGCCGCCGTGACCGCCTCGATGTCCGGATGGTGAAACCCCAAGCCGGTTGGGACCCGGGGGGCCCCCGCCATCGCCGAGAACGCGACCGCGGGCCAGCCGGGCCGGCATGCCGCCGCCCGCCACGCCTTACACAAGCATTTGCTTCGTTGTCTTTGGCCACCAACACTTGATCCGATCCGCCTTGACCCCGGGGGAAGCCTTATGCGCGCCTCCTTCGACCGCTTCACCGCCGGGAACGGGCGAAACGCCGACATGCGATCTTGCCGTCCGCCGCCTCTGCGCCCGTTGATCAAGCCGCCGTCCACCGCGGCACCGCGCCACCGCCACCAATCGATCCGCCTCGGCCAGGTAGGTCACGCCGCGGTGCCCTTGGTTCGGGAAAGTCACCGACGGGCGGAGATCCATCACGGCGGCCCGTCCCCCCCTACGTACCCAGACCCAGCGTGGGTCCGGCCTGTCGAAGAAATATCCTTTATGTTTTTATTTTCCGAAATTCCTTGCATATCTTGTAAAATTCATAACTTGGCCATTTTAGCTCTGTTTTGGGTGAGAATTTTCTCATGTTTGTTATGCTCGTTCTATGATAGAAAAATGTGATATGCCATTTTCTCGTAGTTTTATATTTATTTATATTTATGCTAGTAATTGCCATGAAAATAGATAAATGTGTATCTTTCTTTTGGTGCATGATAAAATAGTGGTCCCTGTACAAAATGTTCATGTTTTGTGATGTGCATCATGGGAAAAATATGTTTGACCCTAGGTTACGTGGTGGAAATATCATTTTTGATTTATGTGCTATTTACCATGCTTTTTAGGAAATTCATAGAAAAATATTTACTAGGGTTTTGGATGTGAGTTTGGCATGATTGGTTTTGATAGGTTTTAGTAGCTTGTCATACTTTCGAAAATCTATTGTCCGACACTTTTCATAGTACAAAGTATTTTCATGCATAGATTTATTGCTAGCTTGTCATTTTTGTGTAGGGCGGCATATGCATGATCTTGCCATGAAATTTTTTATGATAGCCTTTGTAGACCAGTAGAATGCTCCTGTAATTTTTGTAGAATTTCCTGAAGTATTTATGTAATTATCATAATTGTGTTGCCTAGGAAATACCCTAGAAATGCATGTTTATATTAGGGTAAAAATGTTTTTGGTTGGTTTACTATTTGTTCCCTGGCATGATTAGGACCTGTTGATATGTTTAGTTTGATAGCCTCACATGTTTGGTCAATTTATTATTCCTAGCATTTATATAATTATAGTGTGCATGTGTAGTGTTTGATAGGGCATATCATTTCATGTGCATTAGTTTATCTTTTGGCTTGTTCCATAGGTTTATTTGATAGATTATGACATAGTTTGCTTGCTGGTCAAGTTTGGTAAGGTTTGCATGAGTAGTTGGCAAGTTATAGTAGTTGTATGTGCGAAATGGATTAGAATCAGAGCCTCTGTTTTCTCTGTTTTTGAGGCTGTTAATGTCGAGAATCAGTTCAGGGTGGTATGGAATGTTTTGTGGATATTTTTTGTTAGCTTTCCAACGAGTATTTGTTTGCTGCATATGGAGTTGTAGAACTCTCTCTCAGGGATTTGTTTTTACTGACAACATGTCTAGCTGCCATCTCCTCGTGATTTGTGAGTTAGGGTGTTTACTTGATGTAGATTATTAGGGTTTCTTGTGTAGTTATAATTGTATTTCTATAGAAGATATATCCACTTACTAATATCCTACATCATAATGCATTCATCCATTCCTTGTAAATCATGCATTCCTTAATATTCATCTCACTAGTAGAGAAGCTCACATCGATGACAAAATGCTTTTCGTCACGAGATGATACCAAATTGTCATTGAAAACCTTCGGTGATGAATTAGTGACGAATTTGAAATCGTCATAGAACGAGCGTCACATTTGATGCACCATGACGAATCATGAAATTTTCGTCATAGAAGTGTTTTTCACATGACGAACAAACATTCGTCATGGAGCGATTCATCTTCTATGACTAAAACAAACGTCACTAATTTTGTCATGGAAGTGATCGCAACATGGCGCCACCTATAAAGTCCCACCCGGGCCCAATTACATCTAGCAACTCTCTAATAAACAAGAGTGTCCTCAAACACCAACACAAGTTTTTTTTACACACTTTGTTCTCACTCATGCGCATCTAGAAAGAACTTCCCGGTCGGTCACCCATCCCCAAATTTCTATAGGCCAAGCACGCTTAACTTTCCCGGTCGGTCACCCATCCTTAAATTTCTATAGGCCAAGCACGCTTAACTTTAGAGTTCTTTAGAATGGGGCTTCCTGGAAAGAAGTTGGAACTTGTTGTAATGAGTATTTTATTAATCCTATTAATCCCTAAGCCAGTACATCACATGCTCTCCCCCTTAGGAGACCTCGGTGGGACCACGATGGGGGGCCCACCTGTGGTGGCTCACCAATTTTGTTCTATGGGACCAAGGTCGACGTGAAATGTTAGGCAGTCGTAGGTCCACTACGGCGTGGGTCCAAGGTAGTGGGGCCCACATGTGGTCTCCACTTATGCGAGTTAGTGAGATCGTGGTGGTGCGTAGGGCCCGTGATTGACGTGGAAGGCACGTGGCGGTAGGACCATGCCCAAGTATGGTGGCCCACCCACGATTCTATCCGGAGAACCAAGCTAGTGGGGCCCACAATGGCGTGAGTGCCATGTGGCGGTGGGACCACTACATCATCCGGACCATGGTGGTAGGGTCCATGTCACCACGCGTGGACTTGCGATGCCACATTGTTATGTGGTTCTATCTTATGGGACCCGATGGTGGTGGGGGGCCGATTGACGTGGAACGCCACGTGGGAGCGGGACTAGTACAGTGTGGGACCACTATAGTGGGGTCCTCATCGATGCTAGTGGGACCGTTGAGGTAGGGCCTGCGTTGACTGGCATGCCATGTGGCTAACGTGGGACCGCTGTGGTGGGTCCACATTGCCACGTCGACAATAGTGGGACCATGGTACCAACATGTGGGACCCAGGGTCGGACCCACACAAGTGGGACCCAGGGTCAAACCCACACATGTGGGACCCATATTGGTGTTGAAGCATGTATATTATTGTTTTGTGACGATGAGTATGTTGTTTTGTGATGAAAGTTTACATTCATCATTGGTTCCCCTTTGATAGAGGCGGAATGAATATCTATGACGAATAGATTTGTTGTTCTATGACGCTCTATTGCTTTTCATCATTATTTTTAGCGGCTTAGCTCCGTCACTCAATATCTGTGACAAAGTTACAAAATTCGTCACTGAAAACTACAGTTGCATGACGAAATTTCAAATCGTCACAAGGAAATCGTCATAGAAGATCATATTTCTACTTGCATACACATTCATATTGGATCGAAGGAGCGAGAGCACGAGGAGATTAAAGAGCGGCCGGGGAAGGAGAAGTATACACCTGGAGGTGCGGCAAGGAGGAGGTTCATAGAGAGACAGAGCACATCGTCAAAGGCGCTAAAGTGCCCAAGGCACCTTCTAACCCTCTTCCGAAGGCAAGCCCCCTGCATGCTACCCTTTCCTATGCTTTCTAACTAAATTGATTTCGTCCTTTATATATGTTGATGCATTAAGTTTAGGAAAGTGGTTGAAACCGTTGATGCACGAGATATCCTTGTTGAAGTTGTTATCCTATCCTATTTAGTGGTCTAGGTTATAAATGCTCGGTATGGTGATTGCCGTAGATAGTGATTCCTGGTCACTTGAGAGGATGTTTGTGGTTAGTCACATGGGTGACTAACAAGCCACCGAGAACCCTGAATAATAAAACATGCTTAGATTAGATGGATTTTGTGGTCTTTCCATCGATCGATTAAGGACTCATACTTTGTCGAATGTGGTCGGAAGTTGAACGCACTGTTCATATAGTAGGCTCAGCCGGTCGTGAGCCACCCGCGCTCGTGGGAATGTTAGGGGCCGGCTTTGCTCGCTTTATCGCTCCTCCTTTGGCGTGGTAGGTGGGGGATTGATTGGACGCAAAGAAGATGCGCACGGCGTCGTCTTCGTTGTTCGCTCACTTGGCGGCCCGAGAAGGAGGGGGTAGCCGGCAAGACCGGAGACTTTATGTCCCGTAACGCCCCGGGAGTGATTGGGTCCGCCCGTAATTAAGTAGACCTAGTTTATGACCCGGTATTCGCCGGTGGGTTTGCAATCGATTGAAATCGCCATCTCTCCCCGGTCGGTGAGAACCCTCTGCGCCCCACGGCAATGTAGTCTTAATATCACAATATATGTTATATTACCATGTTGCTTTGCTATTAAAATTATGATCAAGTTACTTATCTTTGTTATTTATATTCTTGAGCATATGTCTTTAACCTTGGCTATACAGGATCTATGGTTATGTATATAATAAATAACCTTTTAACTTGGAAGAACTCAAGTAGTATGTGTAGGCTCACTAATCAACCTTATTTTACTCGGGAATTAAACGTGAGTCGACCCGCTCGGATAAAGCCAAGCATGATCCTTGGAGTCTTTTCCTTATTTTACTGGTTTTGAGGCGGGTAAGTCTTGCGGAGTACAATTGAGTATCATGGGTTATTTCCCCTTTGTTTAGGGTGACTCCGTCTTGCATGTTCTATCCGGTTGTGTGTTCTTTGGGTTGAAGAATAATGCCTAGGGCATGGCAATCTCCATACTTCCCTGTCTCATGCTACTATAGGGTTGACATTATGTTGGCACTATCGTATTTTTATTTCCATTTGTACAACTATCCGGTTTTGAAAACTATTGCTTCCGCACTCGAGCTGTTTTGGAATAAACGCGTACATCGCGCTCTCGATTATAATATATTTGAATTTGGTTTGAGATACTGCGGTTTGAACTCACTGAGCTCAACGATCCTTGTTGTGTTGTTGATGAGTTTGAAATCACTCGAAGATTTCCGGAATACCCGGTTTATATGGACTCAAGTGTAGATCTGCGATTGCTTGGTAATTGCGAATTATACTTGATTTTTATAAATTGGTCGACTCACACGGTGGCATCGGAGCTTAGTTCGGTTACTTAAAATCCGATCCGGTGTTTAAATTAAAATGAACCACTAATCTTTTGTGAAAATTTTGAGAAACAAAATCTTTTTCGATGGTGTGAGTAAAAGATTTGCAAAATTAATAGTGCCATGGTCATACCCTTTATGCCCAATTAAGGACAGTCGGTGGCTTTACTAACTTGGGATGGGTTATTGCATCATATTTTGTTGTTTGTCTTTGGGTTGCCGTGCGGCCGATGGTCGGGCTACTCACTTGAGTGGTCATGAATGGATCGAAATACCTCTACGCCCCCTGGGTAAATGGTGTTCAATGCCTCTACGCCCCAGGTAAATGATGTTCAATGCCTCTACGCCCAAGGTAAGATGTGAGCTTGTGAGAGCATGATCGGACAAACGCCGATCTAGGGGGTAAAAAAAATAAAATGTTTTGAGAGCTCCATGGTTGGGTAGTGCCCCCGTAGACTTGTGTATGGGTACACGAGGTGTCTTTGTGCGTAAAATGTGTTTTTCCGCAAGGTATCTGCGATGCCGTCGGGTGGACGACAAAAAAGTATATGCAATTTAAATTCATGCATTGCATAAATATATTGTTGGGCTGAAATGAAACTGCGGTACACTAACCACGCAAAATGTGTAGATCGACTAGATGCGATTTGTTTTTCTTTTGAGAGAACGTTGGTTGTGCCACCACTTATAACGCAGTAGTAACTAATCTTTCCTATTCGCGTGAGGACGTAAGTTATGCTCATGCATCATGTTTATAATGGTTATCGCATTCATGCATTCACATAATTAAAATGGAAATACATTCCCTCTCTTTCCTCTTCTTCTCGATCGTCCCTTGTTAAGGTACTTTCGTCCCTTTTCGATAAAAGTGATCAACTTAAGTCTTACTCTCACAAAAATCACCAAACCTTGTTACCAATGACCCTTGTACCAAATAACTAGTAGTGGTCGCTTTCAATAAGGGGACTCCTAACGAAGAAATCCTAGAATCTCGAGAGGTACAACAACATCGGTATTTCGAAATGACTTAAAGTGTTGCTAATTGGATCTAGTCAAGATGGTACAATTTCGACGAAAGGCATGGTAGCTTATGTGAGACTGTAAGTACCATGTTTGCCACACTTTGGATCATGAATGACAAGGAGTACCAATGCAGAATATTATGGTAGTAGCTAACAAGGAGAAAAGTGAGAGCTGATTAATGCCAGAAGGACGAGCAGAAGATCACTAGCATGCTTCACCAGACGACAACTAACCAAGACGCAACTTTAGAGAATGTGGAATGAAGCAGAGTAGCAACTCGAGGATTCGGAATAATTGAGACACCATGGATTGTGAGAAGAAGAATCCAACTCAAGCAATGTTGTTGGACCTACAACGCCAATGATTATCTCGACCCCTAGAAAGACTAGCCTCTAGTACCCCACGATAGTGCTAAAAAGAGTATTGGACCTAGAGCCAAGGTTAGCTAGCACAACCTATAAGGAGACCAACCTAGCAGTACTTGGATTACGAGTGAAGAGCAGGAATGATGTTTTTCCTTTCTAACACATGACTTCGAAATGAGATGTCAGAATGATCCGTTGAGACAACGAGAAATTAGGAGGTGTGCAAAGGATTTATGTGATACAACATAGCTACAAGGAAGTATTATCGGTTGTTCAATGCACACTATCTTCACGCACCGTGAAGAGGATGATGGTTTAGAGGGTGCCGATGATGGAGGTAGCATGGTGAACGCTTCATTGAACGTATGTAGATATGCTTCGTTTCCATGGATGTATGCTAGATGTTAAGTTTCTCACGTGATCCTTGTTGAGGAATGTATCTTAGCTTTATCGGTTAGCTAAATCCTTCTCCTGAGACTTTATACCAACTCCGGATCCTTTGGAAGAGAAGCAATGGATCAACACTCAGGCTTCATTAACTGAACGACCAACCTCGAGGGAGTTAATGAAGGATACAAGCTCCTTGAAAGTTTTGTGTATTAGTACTATGGTGATATGATGATTAAATTATTGTTACCTTTATTTGTTGACTTCTCAATAAATTCAGTGTAGCTCTAATTTAATATTCATATTCACTATTGGAATTATCGACTCGTAATCACCACTATGTACAGGTGGAGATACCTCAGATCCTGCATTCAGTCATAGAAGAGTACCGCAGTTACCACTACCTTCTCTCCTTAACCAGGAGCTGTTCTTTAACTCTAGCTCTTGGGAGAGTTATGCAACATTTTGCGCAACACCACGTAGGGTAGTTGTGTACATCATGAGAGTGAAGTAATCGGTACAACACCCTCGAAGATTTCCACGGATACCAAACCCCTTACGCCCTAGAGAAGGCGACAAAGTAACTTGACCTTAGAAAGCAAGTTTGGCCTACTTTGTTGACGAAATATTGAAGACCGAAAGTGTACCACCCCTCTTGTTGGATGGACTAGTAGGAATATGGTGTTCTCACCATTGTGCCATTTGTCCAGTTAATACTTCTATTACCTGGACCAGGTCCACACAAACTTTTTGTGGGGCTTATAAATACACTGGTGGAATCACTATGAAAGCGGATGAAATTTATGTGGGCAACATAGGGTGCCAAAAACAATGACTTAGTACCTACCAGCCTTCGACAATTTATCTTGCTCTGCTCTAGAGTATGTAAAATTCAGAAGCCAAGGAGTCAGTTCGTTTCAGAAAGGACCCAATGTCAAAGATACAGAATATTGTTGAGGAAGACCTTCCTTGCCCTGCAGATGAAAGATAACGATAACATCAATTGTTTTGCCACCAGGATCAAGAAGAAACCCCTTTTAAGATGGCTTAGTTTAGAAAGACATTTCCACGCCCGTTGATCTACTATCCTTGTTAGTTGCAAGTTTTCAATATGGACCATCACCAAGGAGCCACATTATGAAAACCTTTGGTACAAGCAATCCTATGTCACTCCAACGTAGAAGAGTAAGATGACTTAGAATCCTAGGTACAGACCCCTTACGGGAAACAACTACAATGGCTATGAGAAGCTCGGACACTTTTGAGATTTTTATGCACACCCAAGGAAGAACGAGACCAACAAAACCGAGTTTGAACAAGCTCATTGCACCAATACTGAAGAGATCCAAGAAGGAAGGCCATAACTGTCAACACGTGCATAGTCAATAAATTTTAATGCTCTTTGTCTTGTTTGACCTCGAATCTTTACATTCGCGTATGAGTCGAAAGCATATACACAAGAGCATCATGGATAAATAGTTGCGTTGGAACATGGATGTTGTATCGTTCAAAGATGGATTAATCAACTTATTGAGCATCTAATAAGTGATACAAGGATTAAGATGGAGAGTTAAGAAAATCTTAACTTCTCTAGTAGTATTGTCTTGTTGGAGCTAGGATGTCATTTTGGAAGTAAGTTGGACAAATATAATGGGGAGCAATTATGGATACCGAAATGAGAAACTATCTTGAGAGACTCCCGAGATGGAAAGGAATCCGATCATTACGCACCAATTGCCTATCTTCGCTATGTTGCTAGTTACCGTACATCGGACATAGTTCGTGGTATGTTAAGTTCGAATGTTTTTCCCGGAAAGTTGTTAGGATTACTCCAAAGAAAAGGTGTGAAGATTGCGGCGAAATTAGTACCGGGGAATAACACCTGTTTTCTAGGAGGCTATATAGGATGCCATCAAATGAGTTAGCTGAATTGAAGCTACATGCAAGATTTATTGGATCAAAGTTTGCTCAGGATCAAGCTCTTCACCATAGGGATGTCCTAAACCGTTGTAAAGAAAGAGGATCAATCCCTAGAACATGTGTGGATTTCCTGCCCCTCAATGTAGCAGATTAAGGACAAATATTCGTTTCCCAAATTGGCATTCTCTTGGTCGATTGTCGGATGCTAAATCGATTGATCTTCATCTAGGGTACTAGCAATACAAGATTTGACCACAAGACATTTTTGAAGACCGCTTCTCGGCCAAGATATGGGTTGTATGAGTATTTTTGTCATGTCCTTTGACCCGACAATTGCTCCAGCTTATTTTATGTACCTCATGAATTCGGTAATCACGCCAAGATGGATAACCTCATGGAAGTGTTTATCGATAACATCGCGGTACATTCGGAGATGGTGAAGACTATGGAGAACCTCTGAGAATAGCGTTGACTATCTCCAACGAACACCGCCCTTCTGATAAGTTCTAGCAACTAGGAAATTTGGTTGCGAGAGTGCATTCCTTGGACATGTTCTATCGAAGAAGACAACAACGTGTGTCACTATGGTTTGAGTTTTCTGTTTTTAGTCGGTTATCAAATTATAACTACCTAAGATTTCCAAAACCATGATATGTTGTTGTATCGAAAGTGTGGAAAATTGCGTGTAAACACTCAAGTGTGAGACGACTTTTTGTACTTTTTTATGAGAATTGTTAACAATCACTCTAGTGTTTGTATGTACGGACATGGAGGAACCTTTTGATGTGTTTTTGTAGTACCTATGGTACAAGTCCGGTGTGCACTTATACAAGAAGGACGGGTAATTATTCCGCTTCGGGTAACTAAGGAAGCCCTCGAGGTGAATTACTCAACACAAGAATTGGAAATTTCAAATATAGTGCATACTTGGGAGAAATTGGCGCCACTAACCTACTTGGAGGTGTGTCAACTTTATGCCAAATACAAGAATCTTGATCGACCTTCGCTCGAGAAGTGCTAAAGATGAGACGAACAAGATAGTTAGAGCTGGTATCTTAGAACAATTTGGAAGTGCTTTACCATCCATGCCACCAAAAGGCTATCATAGTGTAGACGTCTACAATCAAGGCACATTGCACCCTTGATACTCCTTTGCTAGAAGAGGATTCAACTTGATGCACCCCCAATGTTGCATAACATTTGGTTTAAGTTCTTGGAAGGCGGATAATCAAGGACATGAAAATAGACAAAGGCAATTCTTCCATCAATCAGAACCCAAAGAAACAATGAGAGCCCCTTTCAAGATTGAAGAAAATTATATCCAATGGTTGATGACCGTCATGTTATAAATAAGGATAAGAGAGCTCGAGAGATCGGTCTTCCTAAAATCACTCTCTTTGCCTCTTGAATCATGTGATACTTCTTGTTCCCTTAACCCCAACTTGCACGTGATGCTTATCCATGCAAGGTCCGCCGATGTCATGTAAAAAATATCATGTTAGTTGAAGAATTGCTACGGTGTCTTGATTAATAACCGATGGTGCCGCGACGAAAAACCGAGCCTCTTGTGGTCGGCCGACATAAGTTGTGCCGCAAGACGCGCTGGTATCGTTGTTGCTAGTCATGACTCATTGTCAAAACTACACTAGTGTGTTGTTTCTCTGCATACTTTCCTTGATCATCTATTCTATATCCTCGCTGAAAGATCTTTAAACAATCCTTGAATTTGAGCTTTGCCTTGGTATGGCAAGTAAGATGATTTTTGGAAGAGCAGTCACCGACATCAACATTAACAGACTACAAGAAGATATACAAAGGGAAGTTGTTGACCATCTCCATGGGTAGTGTCACTTTCTATGGACATGTGTCACTTTTTATTTGATGAAATAAAGCACCCAATGCTCATGGGTTGAACAGTTTGCAAGACAAACAAAGATCAACATTATTTATCTCAATTAGATGTGAGTTTCAAGATCTCTCAAGTCCCGCGAGATGATAATGGTTGAGATATCTTAGAATCATAGCCAATAAGCTCCAACACACCGGAAAGGTCATACCGACCAAAGCACATAATATCTTTGATTCCAAGATGGAGACTACGATTATCTCGAGCATCAACCATGAAGAGCAATAGAAGGTTTGGAATCGAAAGAAGATTAGCACCAAGGTTGATAGGTCCCACTAGTAGAAGTGTGATCATCGGTGACGTTTTTTTCTTGTGACGCCGCACACTTTCGTCACGTATGATACATCTTGTATGACCTAAATGTCTATTTTTGTCATAAGTGTGAGGTGATGAAGTTTTGGCTTGAATATTAGTGACGATACTAAAAATAATGTCACCAAATTGTAGAAGGAGATCGTCATTGATTCTATTTTGGTATGTCATCTTTGTAATGATGAAACATAGTCATCACCGATTAAATTTGATATCGTCATTTTTAATTTGATTCGTTTGGCACACCTAATGATGAAACAACTTGGTCACATATCAGTTTTGGTAGTCGCCATTAGATAACGTATGGTTTTCCGCGACGTGTACCGCTTGACGGCGTGGTTCATACCGCCCGCTCAACCCTTTTTTTTTGCATAGTGGGCCATCGTTGACGGTGAAAACACCCTTATTTTTACATCATAAAAACACCGGCCAACATCCCTGCTTTTGAAAGGAAGAATAACATTTCATGAACATATTTTACCCAATAACCTAGTTCCACATGTAGATGTCATTATTTTTATGCGATATGAATTGGCGGAAATCGGCCGAAACGACGTGAATAGTGGCCATCCATCCAGACCCAAGTATGGCCAATGGACAAAATATCATCACCATCATGATCTCCATGTTCTAGGATGCTTCCACACAAAATTTGAAGTCATTTGGCCACAAGACCAGCATCGGCCGACCAAGGGCCATTTGATCCCGAGACAAATCGACATGTGGGGACGCCTTCTAGAAGAGTTGAAAAGGCCAGGCCCAATGGACCAAAGATCGGCCGACCCATGACCTTTGGCCCAAACTCTTCCAAGACGACCGGCCACGTCACTAATCCGTGGGAGAACAAGAGAAGGCACCCGATTGGTCCATCAATACGTCACATGGATCGTGTTGGTACAAAATAAACGCCACGGCAAGTTCCGCACTCAAGACACGTAAAACCGACGGTGGGGCCAACATTCCCAAAGACTAGGGATGGCCCACAGTCATGGACCATGGTCGGCCGACCATGGCCCACTTAGCCAAAGATGTCCTCCCACGCCCATCACATTGTCCACATGCTGAAATTACCACACGTTGATCCTAAGGCGGTTGCATGGCGGTTAGATCCAATGGTGGGCAATAGAGGTCACACGGATCGATGACGTGGCGCCGAGTAGCCCCCCCTACTCCACCTTGGGGCTATAAATACCCCCTACCCCCCTCACTTCCAAGACGCACCATAAGGAAGGAGCTCTCCACTCTATCAAGATGTAGTAGTGTTAGTATAGTTGGGAGTTAGAGTGAGTAGTGAGCTTCACTTGGGTTTCAGAGCTGGTCTTCTAGGAGGTCCGGTATTGTTCTTTATCATTCCTTTTGTAGTAAGATCTTTACATTTATAATTCATTTCTTTACTTTACTCTAGTATTTACTCTATTGAGTATTTACTTAGTACAACTTTATTCTAGTTCTCTAGAATATAGTTGTTATGATATTATCTAGCATATAGACGTTTCACACTTAGTTATGGTTCAAGCCATGGTTCACTTTGAACCCATCCCGTATGCGATCATCGCCTCGTAAGAGGTGCTCTAGTTGGCCTGTGCTATAGCATCTAGAGTAGTGAGAGGAAGTATAAGCATGGTGCTTAGACTCGATCTTGCCTCGTGGTTATCGCTGTCGCACGGATGGATTGTGATAGCCAAGAAGGTGGTGACACCCCTTTCCGGTCTCCTCGTATAGATCACCACGTGTTAGGCAAGTTCTTAAAAGGTAAGGCTCCAAAGAAATAGTAGCTTGTTTAGTGGTGGTTTATCCACCACTATTCACCTACTTGCCTAGCATACTTGTCCTATGAACCACAACTAGTTGTATCGTCCTTTTGTGCCTAGATTAGTATCATAGAAGTAAAGTAAGAATCATAGGAATCCTTTGCTCACTCGTTGTCCTCCCCGCTAGCTAGACTACTCTCTTATTTGTGTGTCTAGACTATTCCCGTGTGTGTCAATGCCTATATCATATACATCATTTACCCCCACCTTAGTCTAGAAGGTATATTAGTTGGTGGATACATGATTGTTAGTTATCACATCCTACGCCATCGCTTCCCATGGGCTAAATACAAATAACGATACCTTGGAATACTCCCGTGAAATGCTACAACGGTAATTCTCGGCGCTATGAATATCTTACATGAGCATTAGAAATACCAACAATCATTTCTAGCGCTGCTGCTAGGGATAGGTCCTATATCTATTTCTAGTAACAACGCTAAGTAAATGTCAACAAGCATTTCGTGCCGCTGTCTCGGAAGCAATTGGCAAAAGATGTTGATACTAAACTTGATGTCCACTAATATATGTTACCATTAGCTATTGTGGGGATATCGTTGTCTTGTGGAGTGTGGAATAACAGGCATCAACCGCTTTCAATCTTTCGGTGCTTTCCACAAGAACAAGAAGTATTAAGAATGAGCCTGTGGTGTTTGATTATTCACGAACCATCAAAACTTCAACCTTGCTGCCCAATGTGTGAGTATATGTATACATTCTAACCCCTCCGTGCGTAAATGAAGAAAAGGTCACCGCCAAAATGGAGAAAAATCATCATATGTGACGGAACAAAAGCACTCACAATTCCATCTCGTGATTGTGGGAATGAGTTGTCTAGTCAATTCATCAATCAAGAATTTGGTTGCAATTTGACTAACCCCCTCGTAGGAAACCTTTCAAATCTAAGAGGATGAAACAATGATGCATGACTTGGAAGTTGCTTCCCTAATAGAATGGATAATCCTAGAGCATGTCATTAAGGAAAGGATTTCCCACTTTGGTCCACCAACTTCCCCACCGACTATACATTGTGCACATGCTAAAAAAATCTCGGCCCTTCACCTGAAAAGTCGGTTCGAGGCGGTTCGGTCATGTGGCCACGAGATGGAGTCACATGGATCGATGATGTGGCACTCGATGAGTTCCACCCTAAAGATGAAGTCAATAACTAGTGGGGATGACATCTAGGACCTAGGAGAAGACTCACATGACATAAAGTGAGGTCGGCCGAACTACCAAGTGTGGGATCTCAACATTTTGAACCTACCACCTTGATCACCTTCCCATCATGAACAAACCCCAGAAATTTGAGCCCAGACGGGCCACAAAATGGTGGTCGGCCGACCATGACTATTTCATCATAACACATCCTTGAGTCATCTTGACATGTGGGAGAAGCTTTGTAGAAGAATTGAAGGTGGAAAACCATCCATTGGATGGTCTGGTCGACCCCAACCTTGGTCGGCCGATCCCACCTTTCCACCTTTGCCACCATTCAAGACACTCTATGATATGTGGGACCACCTTCTAGAAGGAATGGAGATGGGCTACGGCCCATTAGGGGTTGACCGACTCACCCAAGTGATGATCCGCCAAATCAACTAGAGGAGACCCCACAATTCAAATAAGTCTTCCAACCCACCATCACCATCAAGGTTTGAACAAGACTGTAGAAGAAGGAGGTGCAACCATACATCCACCCTCCAGACCAACTGATGCACCTAAAAAAATGAACAAGGAGGAGAAGTCCCGCTCTTCGGACTTAAAACATGGAGCCCACACCAAAAAGGTAAATTGGTAGTTATCTCATATTTCCCTTTTTCAATGCATTTAGGCTAGTTTTTGTTTTTACATCTTTGCATGTTTTAATTTTCAACAAACAAATTTCTCTTGCATAATAAAAACTTGAGAACATTATTTCATGAACTGTTGATCTCTCATGGGGTCTATGGAGAGGTTGCCCGACCCCTCTCTATCACCCCATCTCACACATCCACCATCTCTTCTCATCACCATTACACACTCGGAAACATGTTCATGCAAAAACCCGGATAAAACCCTAGCTTGGGGAGGTCGGTGACCACCCTCTTTAGCCATTTCACTTTCCAAATTCCTCCATTCACATCACCAAGACATCCACAACATGAATCCGTAAACCATTTCTCCAAGGGCATCCAACCCTAGGTCGGCCGACACGGCTTTAGATGCCTCTCGCCACTAATTCCATCACCCTTCACTTCTACCAAGCACAAGATGCATTCTCCACTAGCCAATTTTGTGTGGTAATCACATTGGTAGGTCGGCCGACCTACCTTTGGTGTCACCTCACATTCATATTTTCTAGAGCACTTGTGCAAGGCATCGCCATCAACAACAATGGGGCACCTCCATCATTTGGGGCACAAGGTAGGTCGGTCGACCTACCATTGTGGCACCCGAGGCTTGCACACTATTGCTATCAATACCCCTCCATCTCTAGCTCAAATTCACACACAACTCATTCGAAAAATACCGAGCTTAGAGTTTCTTCTCTTCTCGAACTTCATGAGTAGTGCTTCTCAAGTGTAGGATAGTTCTAGATAGTCAAAAAATATATATATATATAAAAGAAAAATAAAAATAAAAATATATATAAATAAATAAAAATAATAATAAAATAATAATAATAATAATAATAATAATAATAAATAAATAATAAAAAAATGTAGTGTTTAGGCAAGCTTTGCCTCTTGCTCTTTGTTATGGTATATCTTTACCCACAAAGAATGGTTTCACAAAGGCAACCAAGCCCCACAAGGACGACTAACCCCGCATGACTAACACTAACGCTAATCCTTTGTCGCCTAGTTGTGGTTTGTGTTCTCTTTGCTTGCAGGAATAAAAAAGAAAGCTATAAAGGGTTTAGATGTGCATACTATGGGTGTTTCTCCACCAACAGATGCCTCGCACTTGATTGTTTGTCCTGGCGATGTGACTCGCACCATGCCAAAAGCCAATGTGGGGAGGTCGGCCAATCTCCCAAGTGAAGGATCCCAACGTTTGGACCCTACAACGTTGATCACCTTTGCATCAAGAACACTCTGCAAAAATTTGAGCCCGAATGGCCCCAAAAGGCACATCGGCCGACCACACAAGTGAAGGATCTCAATGTTTGGACCTTGCCATATTGATCACCTTCACATCAAGAACACACATCAAAAAATTTGAGCCTAAATGGCCACAAAAGGTTGGTCGGCCGACCAAGAAAATTTCAGAAAATTCAAAAATGGTCGGTGCAGGATTGGTCTATCGATGAGAAGAAGAGCACTACAGAGGCCAAATGGTCGAGTTCTCCAAAAGAGTGGTCGGCCGACCACCACCTTGGACTCCCTCGACCCACCTCTTATCACTCAGAACACTCCCATTCTGATTGCTCAAGCAATCCAAGTAGAGAACAACCATCAATGGGTACAATGGTGGGCGAGATAGGAGTCTACCCGACACCATATCCACCACCGAAGCAAAGAGCAAGAGCTAAGCTTGGGGAGGTTCCCTCCCTCACTAAGGTAAGTATTCTTAACTCTTGTTATTTCAAATCCTTTTTTGCATCTTAATAAAATATGAAAGAAAGAATAAACAATCCTCCTTTCGTATGCTTCATGAATGTTTATCTTCCATTGAAATGATGAATAGTTGCTCGCTAAATGTTTCTTTAGTAGTATACAACCCAATATTTCTCTAAGTATGGATTACTTAGCTCACATGAAAACCATCATGAACCTAAAACTTCTATGGGTTGCAAGTGCTTTCAACTAAGTCTAAAGTAATTTTGAGATATGATTCATCCTAAGATGAGCTGTTATACTATTGTTCCAAATAAGTATGGTTGTTGGAGTCTTTATTTTAAAAATCAATAAAACACTTGATGTTTCCTCTATGGTGAAAATTCCTACCAAAGCCATACTCATTATTTCATGATATAAGCTTTTACATATGCTGCTTGCTTTGTGTTGAGCTTTGTCAAGTCTTGTTGACCCTTGTAGAGAGATTTGTCATGCTCATTAAATCAAGTGCACGTACACGCCACCATACACATGCTGCTTCTACACTAGAAGTACGCAATAACATGACATCCATCCTTTTCACTGAATAAATATACTCCATGCAGTTATATTTATGACCTCTCTCTAGTTATGTTTCTAGTAGAAGAGACGTTGGCTATATATATATATAAAAAAAGAAAAAAAGAGATGAAAATGGACATGTGTCCAAGGGCTAGTAGAGCCCACATCTCTAAGAAAAAAGAGAGGAAATAATGGACACAAGTCCGAGGGGTGAGTAGAGCCCACCTCTCCAAAAAAAAAAAAAAAAAAAAAGAAGATAGCCATGTCTCACAATGCTAAATAGAAAGAGAGAGTGAGAGATCAAATAAAAGGAGTATTGTTCATCGCTTTTCCACACACATGCACATCTTGATCTTAGAGCATGATACTTCTCTCCTTGATCCAAGTTTTGACGCGCAACATATGCAAGGTAAGTATGCCATACTTTATCCCTACCCAAGATCCACATAAGCCATTTAGATGTAGGAAAAGAAGGCAATATTACATATGCCTCAGTGAGGAAACCAACCACCACTTGAGTGACCAAGAGAGCACCATTTGAGGAACATTAAGTTTTTCTTTTGAAAACATTGCAAAACACTCCAACATGAAACTTGTGAGGAATGAGAAAATTAGAGCTCAAATCAAAGGTGGTCTATCCCTTATTACTAAAGACAAGGAAGAAGCCATATGCCCCATGAAGGACTAAGGTAATAAGGGTGAGTTTTTCAACATTGCTAAAAGTTTTCCATTCGAAGAGAAGTCTTTTGTTGTGCACATAGTACTATGGAAATATGAAGCATAGTAGTAACTCCTAATCAACCAAGACTAAGTTTGATTCTTTGTTCGACGAACAAAGGTTAAGCTTGGGGGGATCTTGTTGACGGTGAAAACACCCTTATTTTACATCATAAAAAAATCACAACATCCCTGCTTTTTGAAAGGAAGAATAACATTTCATGAACATATTTTTTACCCAATAACCTAGTTCCACATGTAGATGTCATTATTTTTATGCGATATGAATTCAAGGAAATCGGCCGAAACAACGTGAATAGTGGCCATCCAGTCGGTGACCCAAGTATGGCCAATGGACAAAATATCATCACCATCATGATCTCCATGTTCTAGGATGCTTCCACACAAAATTTGAAGTCATTTGGCCACAAGACCAGCATCGGCCACCAAGGGCCATTTGATCCCGAGACACCGACATGGGGGACGCGCCTTCTAGAAGAGTTGGAAAAGGCCAGGGGCCCAATGGACCAGCATCGGCCGACCCATGACCTTTGGCCCAAACTCTTCCAAAGACGACCGCCACGTCACTAATTCGTGGGAGAACAAGAGAAGGCACCGATTGGTCCATCAATACGTCACATGGATCGTGTTGGTACAAAAATAAACGCCACGGCAAGTTCCGCACTCAAGACACAGAACCGACAAGGGGCCAACATTCCCAAAGACTAGGGGATGGCCCACAAGTCATGGACCATGGTCGGCCGACCATGGCCCACTTAGCCAAAGATGTCCTCCCACGCCCATCACATTGTCCACATGCTGAAATTACCTCACACGTTGATCCTAAGGCGGTTGCATGGCGGTTAGATCCAATGGTGGGCAATAGAGGTCACACGGATCGATGACGGGCGCCGGAGTAGCCCCTTACTCCACCTTGGGGCTATAAATACCCCCTACCCCCTCACTTCCAAGACAGACCATAAGGAAGGAGCTCTCCACTCTATCAAGATGTAGTAGTGTTAGTATAGTTGGGAGTTAGAGTGAGTAGTGAGCTTCACTTGGGTTTCCAGAGTCGGTCTTCTAGGAGGTCCGGTATTGTTCTTTATCATTCCTTTTGTAGTAAGATCTTTTACATTTATAATTCATTTCTTTACTTTTTACTCTAGTATTTACTCTATTGAGTATTTACTTAGTACAACTTTATTCTAGTTCTCTAGAATATAGTTGTTATGATATTATCTAGCATATAGACGTTTCACACTTAGTTATGGTTCAAGCCATGGTTCACTTTGAACCCATGCCTCGTATGCGATCATCGCCTCGTAAGAGGTGCTCTAGTTGGCCTGTGCTATAGCATCTAGAGTAGTGAGAGGAAGTATAAGCATGGTGCTTAGACTTCGATCTTGCCCGTGGTTATCGCTTGTCGCACGGATGGATTGTGATAGCCAAGAAGGTGGTGACACCCTTCTGGGCTCTCAGATAGATCACCACGTGTTAGGCAAGTTCTTAAAAGGTAAGGCTCCAAAAAATAGTAGCTTGTTTAGTGGTGGTTTATCCACCACTATTCACCTACCGCTCTAGCATACTTGTCCTATGAACCACAACTAGTTGTATCGTCCTTTGTGCCTAGATTAGTATCATAGAAGTAAAGTAAGAATCATAGGAATCCTTTGCTCACTGTTGTCCTCCCTGCTAGCTAGACTACTCTCTTATTTGTGTGTCTAGACTATTCCCGTGTGTGTCAATGCCTATATCATATACATCATTTACCCCCACCTTAGTCTAGAAGGTATATTAGTTGGTGGATACATGATTGTTAGTTATCACATCCTACGCCATCGCTTCCCATGGGCTAAATACAAATAACGATACCTTGAATACTCCCGTGAAATGCTACAACGGTAATTCTGTGCGCTATGAATATCTTCTTACATGAGCATTAGAAATACCAACAATCATTTCTAGCTGTCTTCTTCCTTTTTATTCCATAAAGTTCCTTTGTCCATGCATGTCTTCCTTGTGAAAGATTTTTTTTTTTTTGTATCTTGCTTCTTCTCCTTTGTGAGTCCATCTCGGGACCTTCCCCAAGCTTATATGAGAGTTTCTTTTTTTTTTTTTTCTACGGGGTTAGTCCAACAAAGTATACGATGTCTACACAAGCAATTTTTAGTTCAATAGCAAACTAGACTCCATGTCTAATTCAATTAAGGAAGGCGTTCTAACCTAAGCACCAGCTTAATTTAAAAAGCCTTTGAAAACAAGCTATTTGTACTATAGCGACATTCTCAAACCAAAGCATACTAGGGTAGACAAAGGGTAGCATGAAGGTATTTATAGAGAGTTACTCAAGCGAGATGTGAAGAACATATATAATTTTTTTTTTAGCATGTCGTTAAGGTAGAGACAACCAAGTAGTGTAGCAACATGATAAGGGATGTTTCTATGCATGTGTGATTTAATGTTGCACAATGATTGGTTGGACATACCTTATATTGTCATCCTTCGTTCTTCTTGTTCCAAATCTGAAATGGTTAGTGACAAAAAAAATACCCGAAGGAATATTTCCTCATTTATATCTCTATGCTCATTTCACAAGGGTTTTATAGCAAAAAGGTAAACACTCATGTTATTGCTCAAAAATACTTGTTTTAGGGCAATAAGCTCGGTCCTTGGGGAAACCATTGAATTGTGATTCATGATGATAAAGTGGTTTCCCTTCAATCTGTCTCAAGGTTCATGTCTACGGGATCGGAATATTTGTGATAGATGAACACGTCCACAACCACCCTTTCAAAATCTATAGGAGGAGAGAGAATAAGGGGGTCGAAGAACTGGCGTGTGATAAAGATAGAGAGACTAGGTGGTTCAGGAAGTTGATCATGTGAACATGGACTAGATGAAGTGTCTATGAAGCGACTCTCATGCTCATTGATGTCATCTTCCTTCTCAAACTCCAAGGTTAATTTATCATAGTTATCTAAGGGATCCCTTGGGTTGGTGTCTCTCGGGCTGATTTCATCTAAAATTTCGTCCATCAACTCAATGGCTGCGACACATATGTTATTAACACTTTCAAGCCATTGTTGTTGGTCTTCTTAGTGGTCTTGATGATTCCTAAACATGGGTTTGTTTTAGATGAATTTCGGGATCATCATGAGTCTCAAAAGAAGTAGGGATATCTTGAATTCATCGGGGTCAAGGATGGGTTTAGAGATAGGTTCGAATAGGTCATCTTGTTTAGGCATAGAAGGGGGAGAAGATAAGGTGGTTTTACGGATAGCTTTGCTCTCCTTCTATGACATGATCAGAACATGCCATCCTTGGGTTTCTCCCAACGTCTTTTAAAAAGAATAAGCATGTTCAACAAGAGTCATCTCCTTAAAAGAATGCAGATTATAGTCACTTGGAGATCTCTTGTATGAACAAGAATTTATTGTTCTCCCATAATCTCTAAGGGTAGGTTCAAAAGGATCTTTCAAAGGTGGAATTTCTTCTTCCTTTGGGGGATTTTGGGATGTTGATGGTTCGGGGTGGATAGCTAAATTTTGGGATTGGAAGTGTTGTGAATTAGCTATCGTAATTTCCTCTTCTTCCTTTTTTCTCGGGGAAAAGTACTAGGGGAGGTGGAGTATCCACTAAATCGTCCACGAGAAGTCTTGCTTCTCTAGCGGGCGGATGGAGGAATCGCGCCTCCAGGCTGCATTAAGGTCATCTGCATCTTCCTTAGTAAGACCTAAATAAAAATGTTGAAGAAAGGCTGGTTACGGAATACCAAGGTTTGGGCATGTAGTGGTAAGGACATTAAAAGCGTTCCCATGATGCGCAAGAGACTCTTCTTTGTGTTGTTTAAAAGTTAGAATTTCTACTCGAAGGCGGGCCACTCGATCGATTGGGAAAGAATTTTTAGATAAAAATTGGTGTACAATGTTCCCCAATCTCCATTCACTTTCTCTACATTCAGTAATACCCTTTGTTTAGCTTTTCCCATCAAAGAATCGGAAAGAACTTCCCGGCGTAAGGTATTATCGGATATGCCTTTTATCTGAAAGACAATCCATAATTAGCTCAAACTCTTGTAGGTGTGAATATGGGTTGGCCTCGCCCTCTCCCCGGAGGCTAGTTTACGAACCAAGTTTATAAAGTCAAGGGGTAGCTCATGGGGCGATGTTAAGATAGGCTCAAGATTGTGGCGTCCTAAAGCTTTCGGCTTATGCGTTGATGATATTTATAGATAGGCGTAGAATCCATAATGAAAAAAAAAACAAAAGAATAAAAGGGATAAAAGAATAAAAGAATATGATACAAGGATAAGGTAGATTCAAAGTCAACTCGACAACCGTTTCCTTGCGACTTAGCGGCTAGAAGGCTTGTTGGTATTTGTTATGCCCACGAAATATTGAAGATGAATAATCCGCAAGCGCCGCGGATACCGTTGTAGCCTTCACCCGGAGGGTTTTAAATATCGTATCCACGGGGAAAGCGTGTGAGGGAGACTAAGATCTAATCTTAACCCCGAGTAGCACAAGACCTAAGAAGGTTAAAAGTATAGAGATGATTACTAAGATATCTAATCCTTACTCGTAGTAAACTTGCCTTCTCTTTATTCTATCTGGGGACATCACGATAGGGGAAACACCAACAAAGGATGATTCATTTAGAGATAAATCCCACGAGTCCTACAGACGGGATGGGGAATACAAAGGATCAACGACACCACGACTAGTTGGTCATATCCAACTAGCGGGCTATCACGATCGCGATCTACCACCAATCGAGAATATAGGATGAATCTAACGAGATACAGAGCCTAAGCACCACCCTTACACTCACGAATATTACCTTAACCTAATGCCTTAGATTAAAGTACTCAAAAGAGACCCAAGAGATCGGAAGAACAATATAAACAATGATGCTTACTAAAAGAAGAAGTAGATTACGGGTAACTCCAAGTGTAGGTTAACTTCCACCGGGTACAAGTTGTAGAGGTAGCACTTAGGCAGTAGGCACCTCCTCGGGTTCCTTCCCTCTCTCTATCTCTCTTATTCTAAAGACTAGATCTAATGAGATCTAATCCCTCTTGAATACTAGCTCATCTAGTTCTAGTTCTAGTCTAGACCTAGGAGGAGACTCGGGGGCCTCGGCCTATTGATAATGAATGATAATGAATTAGGGTTTCACCCGGGGCGGGGGTCTTGTTATATAGCCCCTCAGCGATGCAAGACAGCCCTTAGATCAAACCGACCTTGAAAGCGGCTAGATTGCTCCTCAATGGCGGTGGCAACCGACCTCTGAAGCGGGGCCCGAGTGGGCCCCACAGCGGGCGGCGGCCGCCATGGGCCAGGCGCGCCGCCCGCCCACCTTGGGATTTGAGCCCAAACCAACACGGTTGCGTAGATCTCTTCCGATAGCTTTCCAAAGAGGGGTAGTTTGCTGGAAACGGTCCCATGAGAAAGTTATGGCGTTTAGTGAACCACCTCTGCGGGTGATATCTTTGATTACGGACTCTGAATATAGCAAACAATATATCCGTTTTAATCGTCTCGATGAGCTCTTTACAATGGTTCCATCTTGGAATATGTTTAGAACATGTTTATGCTTCATATGCCTTGCAAACTCTAGGCTTTTCTGTTTTAATCCACGAAAATATATAAATCACCAAAACTTCGTGGAATTATGTTAGTCAAGCCCCTAAACTATGTTGATATTCATTTTAAGCCCTTATTTTAGTTTTAAAAACCTCTATATTTTATGCTATAAGAGATATCAACACATATGTCGTGTGGTTAGGGATCCCCGGCTTGGTTTTGAATCGATTCGCGGATCGCCGTTGCTTCTAGGATATGGAGACCGTTCTTACGCCCATTCATCGTAGTAATTGAAGAAACAAGGTTACTCATGGTTATGAAAAGGAAAAGAGATCGGAGATAAGTTGAGATGTGTTGATTAAAAAGTGTTTGAGATAGAACGAGGAGCAAATCTAGCTTATTTATGCTTCAATAAAATTTATGCTAAAAATAATGAAAGTAAGGATTCACTTGTAGTAAGCTTTTACTGCAAACTCCCCTTCTCTAGCTCTACTTCCCTTAAGCGGCATATCCTTGGAGTCTTTTTTTTTTTTGTCGGGTAAGTCTTGCGGAGTACATTGTGTACTTCGGGGTTTGTTAACCCTTGTTGCGGTGCTTGACTTCGTCTTTGTTAACAAGGTTGTGTCGGTGGGCTCGACATGACTTGGATGTCTCCTATAGTTATACTCGGCTTAGTAAATTAAGTTAAGTTTACTCAAAAGTAACTTACTCATATTTTGTAAATTAATGTTATTATTCTTCCGCACTTTCGATCTATATATTTTTGTAATAAATGTTGTAATGTTGTAGCTACTCCTTTGTTGATCCTGGTATGAGTTATCCACGGGGCTTCTTAAGTTATCGGTGTATACGCACACGGTGTCGGAGGTCTTTGGGACAATGACGGTGTAGGTGGGCGGTAATTAGGAGGTACATTACAGTGGTATCGAGCTCATACTTAGGACCGGCTACAATATTACTTTTGAAAACTTCAAAATGATTTTGTAATCTAAAAGTTTTTTGAAAGTAACAATTTAAAAATGATCTTTTTCTTTCCTTATGCTTCTTTGGAAGCTTTTCGTGAAGAAGATTTTTCCGGCGAGTCAAGAAAAAGATTTCAAGAAGTTTTCAAGTCATCTTTTGAAGAATAAGCTGGAGAGTTAACTTCACCACAATGTTACGCTAAGTGCTTCTCAACATCTCGTTTGGTGCGGTGAAGATAGTATATAAAGTAAAGCCCTATAACATACTAACATCTAACATGATGAAGGCGGAGTACGTTTAACATTGTGAAGGCGTATAGGGCGAGCATGCATCATATCATCCATATAATGTTGATTCTTCCTCCTTTCATTCGGACAACTATTCTTCTTTATAGTTGTTTGTCCTAAATTTTGTCCTATACCAGGTTTTTGGTTAATGGACTTCCATTTGATAATCTTTGCTTCATAAGTTCTAATCTTTGGGAGCTTGCACCTTGCCATGTCAACTTTATTTAAAAGCCTCAAACTACTCCTTGATTTCTCAACTCATACATGTGTTGTATTTTGACTTTTCAATTGACACATGCTCTTCTCTTCACTTTGACACCAACATGTGTTGGTTGAGGAGTTACAATAATTGTGTCCTATGGTAGAACCATGATCATTGATTGGGAAATAGCGTCGAAACACAGGGGTCTCACGTGGACCGGCCATAAGGAAATACTACCGGGGCGTTAAACATGTCGAGGTCTCTGGTCATGATTCACCATAATCCACAATTAATGAGCTTTCACCTTCTTTGCAACCTCTTTTGGAAATTCAGATCCGTACTCCTTTAAAAATTTACGGAAAACCCTTATCGGTTTACAATCATCTTTTGATTCGATTGCAATCTTGATATCAACTTTGTTGTTCTATAAATTTCTTACAAGTCAACATATATTTGACACATTTCCTTTCCCATTACTTATCCCACGGGAATTGTCACCTTGAAATTTTGTAATTAGATTTCTTTTAAGGGGAAGATCTTCAAATTCGATTATTCATGATCATCTTGTTGCATCATTAGCAAGTATCATTGTATTGCATTTGTTGCTTATAGCATTCATATAACGCATATGTGGTGCTTTGCGTGTTATATGAAATAATATCAATGCTATTGGTTGAGATGCTTGGTAAATTTTTGTGAATTTGCTCAAATGTTTAATAAATTAGCTTTCATGAATGAGATTTATCCATCTTTGGTTGATGCCCGTGTTTTTTCTATTAAGTCTATGTGTGACATGGGCTGCACCCTAGTCCGGCTAGGATGTTATGTGTAAATCTTTGCCACGGCTTGTGTTGTGCCGTGTGGAACCATCTTAAGTCTCTGTTGGACCTCCTAGGCGTTTATTCAAGAGAGGAGCGTGCCATACAATTTCTCTTTGATCTCTAAAACTTCATTGGTTTTACGTCCTTGGATCTCGGTTGTTTGTTTCCAAGCTCCTCTAGTATTTCAAAGATCCTTGGCTTTGATCTTGAATCACCTCCATAGTGACTCTACGCCTTGGAACTCCTTTGTTTGTTATACTTCATTTGTAAATCCTTGGTCACCACTAATTTTTATCATATGGATTCTCTCTCGTAGTTGTGGTTTTGCCATGGTGTTATGATTAATGATTTCTAATCATGATCCATTACAAAACTACACTAAGCATTCCCTTGCCATGATTTTCCTTGGTTATTTATCTATATTCTATCTAAGGACTTCGTATATCGGATCGGTTGCTTTGTGAGTTCATACGAAAGTTACAAGAAAGGTGACCCTTGAAGAGCAAGTCAACATCAACATTAACGGACTACAAGTAGTAGATAAGGGACTCTGCTTAACGATCTCTAAAGGTAATGTTGACCAGCTGTCAAGCAACTTATGCCATCATTGTTGGATCAAAAGAACGTGAAGGATCGGAAAGTTGTCTGTTACGGCGAATTTTTGTGTTCTTGTTAATTACAATTCTTTGGGGATCTACCAAGCTATAATTATTTTAGGTCCCTCATGTCGTGATCACTATGGCATTCTATTGGCGCCCGTGTGTCTTCTGAACGTCGTGAGCATCCACGGCCCCTCTCGCGCTCATTTTAGGTGTTCGGTCTCATTTGTACCCGCACTCATTCGTCGGGTCATGTCTTCTTACGCACCAGCTCTCTTTCTTCCTTTCTTTGTGCGCCATGTCGCGCCGTCCTCACCATTGCCCGTCTTGGGACCCCTCCATGGCCTCGGTCCTTTGCTTGCCTCCGCGTCGCAAGAATCCTGTCACCCTAAACTTGAGCACGGGCGCACCATAGGCGGTGGCCGCTCCACCCGTGGCTTGCTTTTGACCCTCCCTCTCTCTCTCGGTTTCCTCTTCCTCGGTCTTGTTGCGGTATCTCTATCTGCTCCTCTGCGATATAAGATGCAACACAGGGTACTTTGCCGCCCACATCCATCTCTCCAAAGCCCATCGCAAATCTCCTCTAAGAATCGCGAGTTGATTTCCTCCTCAAAGGTGAAGCTTGTCTAGCTCAAGGAGACAACAGTCGAGACGAAGGCGTGGGAACTAGTACTTCAAGTTCAAGCTCTTACTTGCGGATTCGGGTTGCCCGTCAAAGGTTGCTCACGCATCTTGTTGAAGAAGAAATCCGGTTTCCATCTTAGAAGGTCGAGTCTACATCCGGTTAGATTATGGCCTTAGGTTTCATTTTGTGTCTTCTTGACATGTTGTGCCTCCTCGATCCCATCTGTTTTTTACGGATGCATTGGGGTCCTTTTGCGTTTTGGGCGCTTATCTTCTGGTGTTTCTTCTTTGTCCTCGTCCGTCTAAGTTCACGGTGAGGCTTTGTTATGTAATAAATGTGTCACTAGACCCGGGGAATAATCTTTGTACCCTCTTTGTATCTCCAATGATTTTGTAATCTTCTATCGTGTGGGCAAGTTCTATCATCTTGATCGCAGTTTTAA
The DNA here is from genome assembly GCA_015847255.1 of Hyparrhenia diplandra. Lineage (NCBI taxonomy): Eukaryota > Viridiplantae > Streptophyta > Magnoliopsida > Poales > Poaceae > Hyparrhenia > Hyparrhenia diplandra. The sequence continues at coordinate 74,984 of JADLZK010009278.1, read as the reverse complement.
AGCTATGCAAATCTCTCGTCGTTTTCTTAAAAGTTCTCGTTACGAATCTCGGGGCGAGATTCTATAGGGGAAAGGCTGTAACACCCCAGGTGTTACTTACCGGATAAGCCATGGTTTGGACAAAAATAAGCTTCTTTTATGCTTGATTACGTTGTCGGTCGAAGAGGCGAAAAAGAATCAAAATCCGAGTTACCCCTTTTGTCGGAAACCTAAACCCTAACTCTTCTTTACCCCCTTTTCTAAATTTCAAAATCTATGCAAAATTTGACAAAACTTCCAAAAAGCTACTTTCTAGATCTTTTCTTGATGAACAAAAGATATGTACAAAGTTTTCAAGTTTTTGAGTAATTTTAAAAGTAATTTTGAATTCAAATTTATCCCATTTTGACCCCATTTCAAAAAGTCATATTTAGAGGCCGAATTTGAAAATCTTCCAATTGTGAAAATTGTAGATCTTGAAAAAATTAGGCCAAGTTACTTTGGAGTTTTTCGAGTTCAGTTCAAAATTTTGGAGAATTTTGCAAAAATCGAAAAGTTAGGGTTTGGGAGCTCTGATGCTTTGCGAATGGACACCCATCTTGCCGGCGGTCGCCCGATGCGTCGCCGTGGCTCGCCTCGATGCTTCAGTCGTCCTCGCGCGTCACTGGCCACGGGACGAGTTCGCGAAGCACCTCGCCACGTCCCGTCCTCTTCCCTTTTCTTTAAAGGCGGCCCAGTCGTAGTCTTCTTCTTCTTTCTTCTTTTACTCGTCGCCCAGGCGTCCTAAGCTCCGCCGCGCTGCGGCGCTGTCACCGCACCGTCTCCATCCTCTCCATCTCGGTCGAAGCTCCGCCTCTTCCTTGCATCCATAGAGCCCTCTAAAGCCTTACCTCGGCAGGAATGCCGGCGTGAGCAGGTCTTCTCAGTTGGCGGCAACAGCGCCGCCGCGGCACCTCACCGTCGTCAACTCATTCCGAGGGCGTTTCCGCTAGCACTTCCTCATGCTTTGGCATCACCTCATCATCCTAGTTCTCATGCGCTTGGCGGTTTTGCGGTCGAGCTCGCTCGCGTCGGGCAGCCCGTCGTGCCGCCGCCGCCGCCATCGCCGTCGGTGACCTAGCTCGCGCGGCTTCCTGCTTTGTAACCAGCGAGCATCATGCCGCGGTGAGCCCCTGCTCCTTTATCGTCGTCGGTTTAATCTCTGCGCCACACCGCCGTTCTTGGGAGCGATCCCGCGCCGCGCGCGGCCGGCAACCACCGCGCCCAGCTTGCCGTGAGCACGCACACTGCGACACAAGCACGGTGTGTCGGTGAGGCTCTTTGCAGCTCATGGGCCGGCGCTCTCTCCCGCCGGGCCACACTCGGCCTTGGTGCTTGGGCCGCCTTCTTCTTTGCTGCTGGCTGGGCCGAGTGGCTTTGAGCCCGATGGCTCTTTTCTTTTTATGAAATGTTTTATCAATTTACGTGATTATGAATAGTGCCTATTTTGTGATTTTCATATAAATTCAAATAGTGCTTCTAAAATTCTGAAAATTTTTGTAGAGCCTTCCCATGAAAATATTTTGTTTGATTTTGAGCAGTTCTTGCATGATTTAAAAATACAATCTTTAATTGAAAAATTCATCTTCTATGATTTTTAGAAAATAAAATATTTATTCAAAAATCATGAAATTTTATTTAATTCTTGTTTTTATGATGTGTCTTACTTGTATAAAAAAGTTTGGAGTCATTTTGAAATGTTTAAATTATTTTCTATTTTATGCTTTATTTTAATTATTTGAGAAAGTGAGTGTTAGAGTTAATGATTTAGGTTTTATGTGATCTTGGAATTGTTTTGTGAATCTTGGATCATACCACAATCAAATGGTCCTTGAGAACTCCTTAGGCAATGGTGATGATATCTTGTAGAGTAGTTCATCAAGTTGGTTTTGTTGGGTTGCAACTTTATCGTGAAGGAAAGTTGTACTCGGGTTGTTTATCATTTCATGCATCGTCAAGCATCATGTTTATACTTCATCATGCTAAAGCATGCATCATCATTCACGTGTAGTAAACGAGTGAGTGGTTCGTGATGATCAAGCTTTGGAGAAGGTGCATTCACGAGAGATGTTGGTGTCAAGTGTGACTTCGGTGATCTTTCTTGAATCTAACTTTCCTGTAACACGAGGCAAGCCGGGAGCATAAACCCTTCTCTGTTTTATAAATATTTTATTCACCTTAAGTCTAGTGCAATGTGCATTAAGTTAGTAGGAATTGGTTGATACCGTTCTTTTGCATAATTACCTTGATCTATAGTTATTCGAGTTTATCCCACTAGTATGTGTAGGTCGATCTCTTATGCTTAGTAATGCCTAGACTTGGTAGAAAGTCGGTGATGGTTTCATCATTCGCGAGATATAGGTTTTATCTTTGTTCCTCCGGGCTATGGAAAAAGAGAACACCACGATGGTGGTTCATGAGAATAAATATGGTAGTGATGAATTTTGAGATCGGACGGGCGTAGGTTGAAAGCCGGCGGGATACCTAGGCTGTGCTTGTCCGTGTTGGTCGTATAAGGACCGTCAGTTGTTTGGATTGTTAAGTTCGGGACTTTTTGAGCATAAAGTACACACCGAGGCCTTCTGGCAAAGGCACGGTATGCGGTTGTCACCCCAGGTCGGTCGACCCTAACTAACCACATACTCCGTAAAGCGGATCTCGGTGGAGCCAAATCGGGAATGGCAACCACGCGGGGAGGGAGAGATGGCGGGGAGTAGCGTGTACCCACCCTCTTGGTCAAAGCGTCGTTAGGGCGGGGGTAGGGAGGTGGATCTTGTGCTCTCGGGTGGCGCTTGAGCCTCGTTCCCGTTTTTGGACAAATCTAAAGAAGGTTGATATATGCAAGCTTAAGTGCTACATATGTCGTGTGGTTAGGGATCCCAATTTGGGTTTGAATCGATTCGTGGATCGCCGTTGCTTCTCGGATATGGAGACCCGTTCTTACGCCCATTCATCGTAGTAATTGAAGAAACAAGGTTACTCATGGTTATGAAAGGAAAAGAGATCGAGAGATAAGTTGAGATGTGTTGATTAAAAAGTGTTTGAGATAGAGCGAGGGAGCAAATCTAGCTTATTTATGCTTCAATAAAATTTATGCTAAAAAATAATGAAAGTAAGGATTCACTTGTAGTAAGCTTTTACGCAAACTCCCTTCTCTAGCTCTACTTCCCTTAAGCGGCATATCCTTGGAGTCTTTTTTTTTGTCGGGTAAGTCTTGCGAAGTACATTGTGTACTTTCGGGGTTTGTTAACCCTTGTTGCGGTCTTGACTCGTCTTTGTTAACCAAGGTTGTGTCGGTGGGCTCGACATGACTTGGATGTCTCCTATAGTTATACTTTCGGCTTAAAGTAAATTAAGTTAAGTTTTACTCAAAAGTAACTTACTCATATTTTGTAAATTAATGTTATTATTCTTCCGCACTCGATTATCTATATTTTTTGTAATAAATGTTGTAATGTTGTAGCTACTCCTTTGTTGATCTGGTATGAGTTATCCACGGGGCTTCTTAAGTTATCGGGTGTATTTGCACGGTTTGTCAAAGGTCTTTGGGACAATGGCAGTGGTGCAGTGGGCCGATAATTAGGAGGTTACATTCTGAGATCTCCTCTGTTCTCCTCCAATCACGCTCGATTTTGTAAGTGTGATAAATGTTATGTTTTATCGATGTAAATATCACATGTGATCTAATCTACGCAATATAAAAGGATGAAAATAAGATTTTTTTTTTTTTTTATGCGTGCGGTAAAAAAACTCTTATTTCGGTTAAACTCTGCCCTGCGATCAAGTCTCGCTCCGTCCATGCCGGCAATTCTTTTCGATGATCACGCAATCCCTTCCTCCACCCACATGACCATCATGTCACAAAAATTTGGACCCCGAGAAATTCGACCAACGAGCACACGCCCTCTCCTCCGCGCGACTACCTGCGCCTTCTTTAACAGCCGGCTCCGTTCCTGCAAGCCACCCGGGGCTCCGATTGCCACACCGCTCGATTGGCGCCCTCGCTAATGGCGTCGCCCGGTCCCTTCTGCTGCGCTTGGCGCGCAATCTCCGTTCTTTCCCAGCCGCGGCAAGCAAGGCGGCGCCCGGCCGGTGTCTGCCACCACTCTGCGTCTTTGAGCACATCTACTTCTTGTTACACCACTCGGTGTTCTCCCCAGCCGTCCACAAATGTCGCGCGCGCCCGGGCGGCGGCGGCGAGTCCCCATACACGGGGCGCCCGGCGTCGTCATCTCGGTGCCGACTCGGGCTTAATACGCCCGTGCTCGGGTTCCAGCGCGCGCCGGGGCTCAAGTTCTAGCGAGGGCATCATCGCTAGCACTACAATATGCGTAGCTTCATCCGGTGGGCCTTGGCGTCCGGGACCTCACCATGGCCGTTGAAGCTCACCCCCATCTTGGCGGTGTCATCACGGAAGAGCATTATGGTCGCGGACAACTTCGCTGGTCGCGGCACTACCTCGAGCAAAGATCGTGCGGCTCCTCCGTGGCGCGTGGCGGAGGTCTGAATCGCGGATCCTTGAGCCGCCCGTGGTGGGCTCTGCCTCGACATCATCGACACCGGCGAGGGTGAGCTCATCTCTAACTGAATGGACTTGGATGGCGTCTTGTTGGGAGATTGGCGGCGACTCCTCGCCTTCCTCTCGGCGGGCAAGCTCCACGGCATCTATGGCCAAGAGGCGGGGGACTCTTGCGGCCAGCGTGCTTCTCGCGCAACTACCCTTTCTGCCCGCGGCTGGCGACCCGGCCACCGAGCTGGAGAGTGAGCGGGGAAGCGGTGATCTACGCTGCTTCATGCGCCTATACGTCTAAGTTGTTGGGATTCAACTCTGTTGGGAGAGTTAGACAATTTTACACGAACTTTGCGTTTTGAATTAAATGTCGGTTTAATGTCGCTATTTCATTTAACAATATTGTTATCTTATCATGCGATCCATTTGTCTTTAATAAAAAAATAATAATTATCCCATAGCAATGCACGGTATGATACTAGTCATCTTATAATACTATTCAATCGACCAAATCGGCCGAACTATGTAGTAGCGATCTTGTAGAGTGTTTGATCTTTGCGACACCATGGCCCCACGGGCACCCGGTTAATGTAGGGCGACACATTTTGCATCTTAAATCTTGCTAAGGCGGCTGTAACTTGTGTACTATTTTGAATTTGAAATAGAGTTTGGATTAATAGGAGGAGAAAAAAGGCATTTTAGGCTTTTTTGAGTTGCCTCTTACTGCAGGTGCAGTTGTAGTATCTGTTCATACACACTCACACACACACACACACACACTACACGCACCACGACACACACTACCGTGTACAACCGGACCTACTACAACTAGTGCACACACTATCCTTGGAATCGAACTAGCGTCTGTTGCTCGCTCACTGGCGAGCTAACCAACCGAAACTACGCTTCGGTCCTCGGCTGATAGGCTTTTGGCGGCACTCGGCACTCCCGGTTAAAAATAGAAATCATTTTTTTTTCTCTTTTCTTTTTGTGAAGAGTCGGCGAGGAGCGGGGACGGGGGCACAGGGGCCACAGGGGAGTACTACTACGTATACGTGCATCTGCGAATCCTCACGAGTACAATAGGGCCCCACTTGCCTATCGTCATTCTGTCCATCCTTAGTGCGGGGTCGCTCGGTGTCATCTGCACACCTGCCCGACTCCTTTTTTCCATGACCAGGCTGTAGGGGTCACATATGGAGTCATTTGTGAGGCCTGTTCGATGCGATTACGGGAGAAAGAAAAGAGGCGAGGCGCATAGAGACGAGAGAGAGAGAGAGTTTGGCCAAACTCTTTGCATCTCCATTTGATATAGAGTACGCCAAATTTGTTTTGACACAATTAGTTGGTGAAATATTACAGGTTAAACTCTTTGTAGCACTTTTCGTTTGTTTTTGGTAATTATTGTCTTACCATAGAGTAATTAGGCTTAAGATTTATCTAAGCTCTTTTCGGCTAAATTGTGTAATTAGTTTTTTGTTTCTCTATATTTAAATACTCCATGCATGCGTTAAAAGATTTGATGTGCAGTCTTTGTAGCGCTTTTTGGGTTGCATGGGAACTAAAGGGGTGTTTAGTTGGTGAAAAGTTTTGGGTTGGGCTCTTGTAGCACTTTTCATTTGTATTTGGTAACTAGTGTCCAATCATGGGTGACTAGGCTTAAAATATTAGTCTCGTACTTTTTAGCCAAAGCGTGCAATTAGTTTTTATTTATCTACATTTAATACTCTAAAAATACGATAAGATATTCGATGTGACGAGGAGGACGTAGCACCTTTTGGAGTTCTTGTAGTAACAAGCTGAACACCCCTAAACACCCTCCATTTGCACAAAGGCACCATCAATCTGCACTCCTACTACTACTATTCACTTGGACCGCACCACAAAGATCTAGTATTATCTTCAAATTGCTCGAGCACCATAGATAGAGCGGATATGATCTTCTCTTTAATCCTTTTATAATTTCCTGCCCACTAGTTCTTTGTGGTTTATGCAGGGATCAACCCGAAAAAAGATATTTAAGACAACACAATTTTTGTACAAGAAGTTAGATTGAGTCACATAGTACAGTAGATTTGTAAGATGACACAACAAACTGTTCCTAGCGTTTGCGCTAGATCCGTCTTTGGATCTGCCCTCAAGGTCGTCCACATGGTGCGCATCCACAAAGATCATGAGGTTGGTAAGGCGGATGACAAGGCCACCCTAGGTGTGGGCGGGAGTGTTAGTATTGAGTTTTTCATCTAGATTTTTAAGCCCAAAATACGACGGGGAGCTTGTAGTAGAGTAGCCAACAAGATATGACTACGAAAGGGAGGCTGCTTAGTAGAGTAGCCAACAAGATATGACTACTGACGGGGAGGTGCTAAACCATTGCTTCCTAGCGACTTCATTTATACAATTAACGAGAAATTATGAAATTTAACCCATTATCGTGTGCCGCTAGAAATATGACCGAATTCGCATGCCTTATGAAATATGACCCATGTCGCGCGAGTTCTTATGAAATCTAGATTTTTTGGGGATTTTTGTATTTTCTATAAATTTAGAAAATTTCTTTAAGCTGTTTGAGAATGGGAAAGGACATCATTACCCTTTCCTCAATTCCTCTTGAGCCGTCGGTCGGCTCACGGAGAGTCGGGGCCCGAGCACGACCTTCATCTTGAGTCAGGTGAAGTGTCGTGGCCAGCGATAAGCGCCCGTCGCCCGTCGAACCGCCCGTCATTGCCCCAAGTGCACTTGCGCCCGCAGCGCTCTCCCACTTTGCTCCTCCACGGCGCCTCATTTGCCCGACCCACATCCATAGGGTGGCCCACAGCGTGGCAAGGCGCTGACGGTCGGCGGCGTTGGTAAGGCGGCCACGATGCCCTAAGCGATGAAAAATGGCCCTGTAATATAATTATTGAAATCTGGAAAATTCAAAAAGTCTAGATTTCATAGCAATTCGCACAACATGGGTCATATTTAAGTAAAAACAAGCGAATTACATGTCATATTTCTAGCGGCGGGATTAAATTTCACAATTTCTCACAATTAAAAAGTAAAATGGCGGTCGTCTCCAAGAGTTTGCTAAACTAGTCTACCATCCTTGGATTTTTGCAAAAGCGAAAAAAAAAAAAGTGTTCCTCTATTTGCTTCCTTTAGAAGGAATATTACATCCCTAGTCATCAAGATTCCCGTTTCTCTGCATTCATCGTGTGGGCCCACTTGTAATTTTCTAAATATATCCATGTGATATCTTGTTTTGAAGAATTAATTGAAACAAATTTAATGGTGTAATCGAATTTAATTTAGATTTTTGGTTTGTCGGTTAAAACATTTTTTAGGTATTTTTAAATTATGGGGCCGCCGGTGTATGCTCTCTCTCATCTATAATTAATCCGATGCTTACGACAAGGAACGAAGCGTTCACGTTAACGCGGGCCGTAAATTGCCTCTGCCGGGTCAAGTCCCCGTAGTATTGTTGAAAAAGGGTTTGGGTCAAAACTTTTTTGGGAATATAAAAACTTCGTCGTTCCGTCCATCCTCGCGGTGTCATACGCACCCGGCCGCAGTGCAATAGAATCGTAATCATGATGATGACATGCACGAACAACGCGTATGCGATGGGGTGTCTTGTACATCGAGGGGGTCACGTATGGAGTCATTTCACATGCACATTGGATTGATCAAGAGAGAGAGAGAGTGAGTGTTCGATGCCAAATTTGTTTCAACACAAGGCCAAAATTTGCCTTTTTTTTTTAGAACTAACCAAAATTTGCCTCTTTTCTGAACAAATCAAAATTTGAATTGTTTTGAGCCACAATGCACAAACTAGCAATACAGGTTCGATCTGGTCAGTAGGGAGCATCTATTTAGAAGGCGGCCTCCTCTGTCCCGGACTCGAGTAGAGACAACGGCACCGTCGAGGCGCTTGCGGCCCTTGGCGGATTATAATCTCAGTAGGTCTTAAGCACTAGCCATGTTCATGATTAAGGCTCGAGACCTATCTAACCGCTCTTTGCTTCTATACAAATCACTCCGGCGGCGGGGGAGAAAGAGAGGTCAAAAGGATCAGCGACCGAGGGGTCCGGTGTCCGTGAAGCAAGGCGAGGCCGACCGATAGCCTTGCAACAAGGAAAATGGAGAGGTGGAGTCCGTGAAGCAAAGGCGAGGCCAGGCCCGGAGCCGATAGCCGGCCGGGCCAAAAGCCTACAACAAGGAAAGTAGAGAGGTGGAAAAGGATCTCCAAGCGAAGAAGATGTGCTTTTCTTGCGACATTTTCTTCGCCTCCTCCCCATCCTTTTATAATCTCCCGCGTAGGTCTTTGTGTTTGTACCTAGGATGAATTGGGAAAAGGTATAAGACAACAAAATTATTGAGCAATGTTGTACAAGCTAGTAGATAGAATGAGTCACAGGATATGCAAGACAAAACAAAACCTTTTTATAGCCATTCAAAAACCCTTCAAAAAAAGTTAGGATAATGCACTTTACAATCTAGATTTCGGTGCTTACCCAAGAAGATGTGCTTCCACGGCCGGACCCCGGATCTGCAACCACCAAAAAAAAAAAAAGATGTGCTTCCTTGACGGACCCCGGATCTGCAACCACCCAAAAAAGAAAAAACTTTTGTATTTCTTTGCTTCAAAAACCACATGAAAAACCATATCTAGCTTTGCATGGATGTGATAAAGGCGTGCACACTTGGGGGATGGAGGCGAAGGCGAAGGCGAGGCGATCCCAATGTCGGACCGCTCTCTACTCTTGTTTGCTTGAGATGAGTTTGGAAAGTCGGGACCCGAGAAGGCGTGAGAAGAGTACTACTAAGCAGTACGGTATGAGAAGAGGTGTAGTATGGGAGAAGGAAGAGAGCGAGAGCTGCGAGAGAAAGCTGCGCCCATAGTAGCACTATAAAAGGAATCAGAGGTGGCAAGCGTAGAGTGTTCGATCACGGACACCATGGTCCCAACTGTTAATGTAAAAGGGCGTTGTAACTTGTGTGCTATTTTGAAATTTCAAACATTATTTGGAGTAATAGGACTAGGGAGAATTAGGAATTGGCCCGAAAAAAAGTTGTCCTACTCTATCCCAACTACCATCATGTGGGCCCTTTGTTAATTTTATCTAAATACTATATCCATGTGATGTCTTGTTTTGAAGAATTAATTGAAACAAATTTCTGATTATGTCGAATTTAATTTAGATTTTTGGTTTTGTCGGTTAAAATATTTTTTTAGGTATTTTTAAATTGTGGGGCCCTCAACGTGCACGAACCATGACTTTCCTTTTCTATCTACCTTATTATCTTTATCTTTTTGTCTTGTGCCTTTTTTAGTTCTTTTCTTTGTTATCTTTGTTTCATATGGGTTTCATCTCTACCCTACCCCAACTACTAGCTTGGGACTAAAGGCTACTCCCTCAGATCCACAAATACTAGTGCATTTCTTTGACTTTCATCATTCTTGTTTGACCATTAGTCTTATTTAAAAAAAATTAATAAATATTACTTATTTTGTTATCACTAATTTAGCATTAAAGTAATTTTTTATGTTCGACAAAATAAGTTATATTTATTAATTTTTTTAATAAGGCGAATGGTCAAATAGGATTGATAAAAAGTCAAAAAAGAAATATGCACTTATTTATGGACGGAGGGTGTCTGAAATAGTATGTTGTTGTTGTTGTTGTTTAAATTGTGGGGCCAGCCCGGTGTATGCTCTCTCTCATCTATAATTTAATCCGGCGCTTCTGCGACAAGGAACGAGAGCGTTCACGTTGCCATGGCGGCCCGGCTTTGCCTCTGCCGGCCTACGCCGCGAGTTCCGTAGTATTGTTGGAAAAGGGTTTGGTCAAAACTTTTTTGGGAATATAAAAACTTCGTCGTTCCGTCCATCCTCGCCTTTGTCATCTGCGCACCACTCATTTTTTCGGCTTCGGTGCACGTAGAATCGTAATCATGATGATGATAACATGCACGAACAACGTATGCGATGGGTGTCTTGTACATCGGGGGGTCACGTATGGAGTCATTTCACATGCACAATTCGATCGATCGAGAGAGAATGAGGTGGCGTTCGATGCCAAATTTGTTTCAACACAACTACACAAGGCCAAAATTTGCCTCTTTCTGGAACAAATCAAAATTTGAATTCGTTTGTTGAGCCCGCGATGCACAAACTAGCAATCTGAGGTTTGATCACGATTCTTGGAGAGCGAGCATTCCAAATTTTAACAATTTTTTGATAATATAACAACATTTCGGAGAACGAGGTTGTTTTGCTAACGCCTGATTTTGGCTGATTTAATAGTATTCCGTGAGACACAACAAGCTCAAACAAGATGAAGCTAGAGCAAGCGAACATTGTCAAAAAGGGAAGCAAGACCTAAGCTACGAAGGCAGCATGCAGCGCGCAAGAGCGGGCGGGAGCCCCAAAATCGAGCTTCTCGGCTCCTAGCGACATGGCCCAATGTCGGTGAGAGGGAGAGGGAGGGAGAGAAAAAGTGGCTCCTAGCTACGATTCTTCTGATGGGGTGCGGGGAGGAGCCGGGAGCCAAAGCTTCTTTTGCCAAATAGGGCGGGAAAAAAAGCTTCGTTTGTTGGCCGGTCGAAGCCCCAGGAAAAATGCTCGACTTCGGCGGGAGAGGGGTGGCCCCGTCGGCGACCTCCGGCACCCATACTTTTATAATCTTCCCGTAGGTCTTTGTGGTTGTACAAGCTATAGCATGAATCACACAAATATACAAGACAAAACAAAACCTTTTTAGAGCCATTAAAAAACTTCAAAAAAAGTGCATTTCGAGAGATCTCGGTGGTGTTTACCCAAGAAGATGTGCTTCTTTTTGCGACATTTTCTTCGGCCTCCTTCCCAACCCAACACTAGCTAAAACACGAGATCGGGCGGCGGGACTTGAGACCACATGAAGTTGAGATCTGAATGGCGGGACTTCGATCGGATCTGCAACCACCAAAAAAAAAAAAAATTTACGTATTCTTTGTTTCAAAAAACCACATGAAAAACCATATCTAGCTGCATGGATGTGATAAAGAGCACCACACGCGGGGACGAGGAGGCGAAGCGAAAGGCGCGAGGACCCTATGTCGGATAAGCTCGTACTTTCGGGGTTTGGTTGAGATGAATTTGGAAAGTCGGGGCCGGAGAAAGAGGTGAAAAGAGTACTAGTAGGTGTAGTATGGGAGAAGGAAGAGGCGAGAAGGCTGCGAGAAAAGCGCCCATAGCACTATAAGGAATCGAGGTGGCAAGCGTAGAGTGTTCAATCACGAGACACCATGGTCCCACGGTTAATGTAAAAGGCGGCCATAACTTGTGTGCTATTTCAAAATTTCAAACATTGTTTGGAGTAATAGGACTATGGGAGAATTAGGAATTTGACCACTGAAATAAGTTTGTCTTAGGAATCGGCACCATTTTTTTTTTTTTGAATTTGGGAATCGGCCCCAAAACAAAAATTTGTTAGGAATCCGGCCTTTAGTCACTTTTGGAAAATATGCATGGTTACGACTAACAAAACATCCAACTTTTCATCACGCATGTGATCGATAGATCGATCAATCCCAATTTAAAACTTGCTCATAGTGCCCACACAACACCACGAGAAGAAACTTTCACACTCCTTGTGGATCCTACACTCCTCCATTTGCGAGAACATCCTCCACGTCACGAAATGAATACGTCCATCCGTGAATGGCGGCGCACCGGTTTAAGCCCTACTGCACGTGCGATCATGGCGAGCCACCGGTGGTCTTTGGAGGGCGGTATTCTCTACTCAATTTGGCGGTATATGTGCGTCATCAAGTAAACTCCTCAAGAAATTCCATGCATGTCGCCAAGGCCGTTCGGCAAGTTCAGTTCCTACGATTCAGCGTCGTCAGGCCCGGCCGTCGGCAGGTGGTAAGCGCCGATCTCATGCAACACCCGCCCGCGCATAGTCGTCGTTCGCGGCACGGTGTTGGCCCCTATAAACACAAGAGCAAGAACATACTTGGCGGTTTCATGCCACGGCGGCGGCGATCGCGCGCGGCTTCTCGGCTGCGGCGTGGCGGTGCGGCGACCTTAGAAGAGCGGCATACATGCCGACTTTGAAGCTGCCGCCTCGGGTTTCCCGACGCGGCGAGCTTGGTGATAAGATTCTCGCGATACTTGGCGAGTAGTCGACGACCAGCCCCCGCTGCCGGTACAACACCCAGGTCGGCGGGATGCTCCGTCCCACCGGTCGCCGCCGCGCCGCTTTCATCGTGAGCAGGTGGCCCTTGGTGTGGAGGTCCTCCCCTTGGGATTATTTGAGACCTTGGCGACACCAATGCCAATCTCTACAAGCATGTCACAGCGGAAGGTTTTCCATGGCGCGGCCTGGCTGGAGGCTTTTTGGTGGGGCGCACTCTAGCTACGTTTTGTGTGCGGCGAAGAGTTGGTCGGCAACAATAATGCGGGTGCGGGCGGTGCGGGGCGTGGGTTATGGGCGGGCCGCGCGGCCGGTGCACTCGGCGGAGGTGTCAACAAATGGGTAGATGAACTATCCCGTCTTGGCGCTGTAAGATAAATGTTTTCAAAGCTGTTACATGTTTTCCCATGACAAGATGATCTCAAATCAAAATGTTGTAAGCTATAAAGTTTCATGGATATTTGAGAACTACAATCATTATGTTGGTGGTTTTGTCTATCCGACGTCACTTAAAAAATTTAAATTTCAATTTCCAATTTTTTGAAATTGAGACCTAATATATATATAGTTTATCTTTACAAGATAATGTGAAACCAAAAAGTTTTCAACTAGAGAGTTTCACAACTTAGCAAGACCTACAATTCTTATTTTGGTTGTTTCCCCATCCGACATAGTGCTAGTGACATTGTTCACGAATCTTAGAAATTTGTCTTCTACTTTCATAAACTCTATGACACATGTGTAAATCTACGTGGGCCGATTGTTCTTTGCGACATCATCATATGAATAAATGACCTACATAAAAAAGATGTACATCTTAAGAAGTTATACAAGTTTTGACCATAGATTAAAAAGAAAAATTAAGGTTCTTGTTGGAAGCTCTGGGCGTGGCGGGGAGGAGAACAAAAGTTGGCGCTTCGGCGTAACGGTCAAAACAGCGGACATGACCCCAGTGGGCGCGGAACACGTCAAAGGAAATGGGCGAGATGCCTTTTCTTGAGGCGAAACTATATATCCCAATGTGCGTCTCTAAGCTAAATGTTTTCAATACATTACATGTTTTCCATGACAAGATGATGCCAAATCAAAAGCGTTGTAAACTACAAAGTTTCATGGATAATTGAGAGTTACAATCGTCATCGAGGTCACTTAAAACATTTAAATTTCAATTTCCATTTTTTTGAAAGCGAGACCTAGATTTCCTTTACAAGGTAATGTCAAACCAAAAGTTTTCAACTAGAGAGTTTGAAACTTAGCAAGATCTACATTTTTTTTTGGTTGTTTCCCCATCCGACATAGTAGTGCTAGTGACATTGTTCACAAATCTTAGAAATCTCTCTCATAGTTTCATCAACTATATATGAGATATGTGTAAATCTTGTGAACAATGTTCTGCGCGACATCGTCGGATGAAGAAATAACCAATATAAAAGGTGTACATCTTTAGAAGTTATACAACTTTTACGTGCTTGACTTCTTACTTTGAAATCATTGGATGAACCAAAAATGTTGTGCGAAGTTGTAATTTTGAAATTCAAATTTCAAATGTTCTCAATAAAACATGACAAAAGTAATAGCGATAAGAATACAATATCTTGATACTGACATTATTCTTTAAAAAATAGAAAAGAAAAAACTATCACATTTGTAGTTACTATGAGGGAGAAAGACTAGTTACAAGTTTTGGCCCAGATTAAAAAAGAAAAATCAAAGTTCTTGAGTCCGAAGGCCTCTACAAGCATGTCTCCATATGCAGTCCGCGCTCAATCCAGCGCTCGGTTGGGGCGGCGAGCGATATCTTGGGTGAGTTAAACCCGGTCGCGGTAAGCGAGAGTGCGAAGGCGTGGGATTTTAAAGGCGTGTTTGGTGCCACGGATATGCCCCGGCCGGGGCTCCGTCGTCGCGATGTCCCGGTGTTTGGTTACTGCTCTGCGTCCCCAGCGAGGGCTCCCCTTTCGTGCAAAAAGTGCTCCACGGCCGGGCTCGAGAGGAGCGGTCGAATCGGCGTTCCTCCCGGCCGAGCTTCGCTCCGTGCTCCCTCATGCGCGGCGCGCTTTCGGCGATTCGGCCGCTGGAGATGACAACTCTCTAGGGTTTCCTCCTCCCTTCAGCGCCCGGTCTCTACCTATATATCCCCCTCGCTCCCTCCTCTCTTGCTCTTTCCCACCGCTCGAAGTTCTTCGCCACGGTCGGTTTTTCTCTCCCCTCTCGATTTGTTCTTGCTTTGTGAATCGTGGATCGAGGCCTCTCTCTCTCTCTCTGTTGTGTTGTAGCGGTGGATCACGAGCCCTCTCCTCTATCGGGTGATTTTTTCCTCTCTCCTTGTTCTTGAAACCCTAGCACGGGATTTCATTATGCCTTATTACTGTGATGTTTTTTTTTTCATAAAATCGAGCACATGCCCTATATGCTGTGATGTTTTCCTATACTTTAAGCACATGCCTTAGGGTTGTGATCATTGTTCCTATAATCTGAGCACATGACCTAGCCAATGATGTTTCTACATGAACTCGAGCACATAAGCCATGATGTGTTATGTTTCCTACAATTTGTTTCATTTGCGGCAATGGCATGGTATGTGGTTCATCATGGCGGGAACACAGGGGTGTACTCAACACGGAAAGAAGCACATGAGCAAGTACATAGGTTCGGGGGAAATTGCTTGGGGAAATACAACACAAAAGTGGAGGCCGAGCAAGCTTTTGAAGGCGGTCTTGGGCCGACAAGTGGATCCACCCTTCTACAACCACTTTTAATCCACACAATAAACCAACTTTGTTGGAGATCGGTGTAATTGTTTACTAGTGCTCTTAGTAGTCCTAATTATTGTTGTAGTCATAGGGTTTTTAGTTTGGAAGCTATGGTAAAAAGACTAGTAGTTACTTTTATTGTGATCGACTTGTAGCTTGTGACAATTTGAATGTGATGCAACTAGCATGTATGCGGGCAACCAAACAACAACCATGCATGCACAAATTTGAATCTCACGCAAAATGCGGGTACCAAACAACAGCTCTAGCTAGCACGGTTGGGTTCATGCGGGCAACCAAGCGAGAGGGGCTGTTGCATGCATTTGGCATGGCCAAATTAACCTAGCGGTGAGCCATGCGAGCCCGGGCTAGGATGCCACCGCGAGCAACCAAACACGCCCTTAATGATCGGGCCGTAGGTGCACTCGGTGCAATGGCGACATGGCCAGCGTTGCGTGAAAAATTGGGGCGGCGCCTTTTCCCTATAGACTCATCTATACTTACACAAAGTCGCGTCTATACACACCCTTGCATGTGAATCCTTTTGTGTATCCTAAAAATGGATGAACCAAAAAAGTCAAAGCGACTTACAATTTGGAGCGGAGGGAGTGCAATTTTTTGTGATCTATGCCTCTGTCCATTAGAGTGGCTATTTTTTACGTTGGTTTTGCAAAACTTAACGCAACCCTCCTCCTTTACCCGGGTTTGGGACCTCTATTCGGTGTGACGAAGCTACTTGATGATTTCCATCCAACGGCCCGGGCATCAGCGTATCATCGATTATGTAAGCAGATGTTTTATCGCCAAGAAGTGAGGAAAGGTGATAATTACTGCGGCTTATTTTCTTCATAGATAAATACACAAGCTTGAGAACACTAAGCTGCTGCGTTAAAGTACTACTACTATCTTGTCTTACAAAATTTTTCCCACTAAGCGAGCTTTGTTGCTAAACTACGGTTTGTTTATATTCCTCTATTCTGAACTACTACTTCCATTTAAGTTTGTAAAAATTAAGCTTTGACTTTTTTGGTACATCCATTTAGCTATGTATCTAGATACAATAATATGCACGGATATATAGCAAAATGGGCGAACCAAAAAGTCAAAGCGGCTTTACAATTTGAAACGGAGGGAGTGCAATTTTTGTGATACGTGCCTCTGTGGATTGTGTAGTCCTCACAGGCTGCCTATTCTGAGAAATTGAAGCGTATAATATATTAATATTAGGGTCTTGCTAATTTCGGGTGATTGAAATTTTCAAATCATTCGAGTGTGAAGCTTTTTTTAGAAAATGGATGAGAAAAACATCCGGCCTCTACATCCGAGGATGTACATAGCCAATTATTACAAGTAGTGGCTAAAATGGTAGAGCAAAACAAGTCTCTAAAACAGATAAAGAGAAGTAAAGCAAATGATAAATGTGCTTCCACCCTCTATAGGGAAACTCAAAGTAATCATTTCTAGTTTTATGCTAATTAGCGAGAGTGTGTTCTTGTCTTGTTCATCACCTTTGCATGGGGGCTCGATCTTTGCAGCCATTAGGCTCATCGAAAATAACCTTCGACAACGAGAAAACTTCCATTTTTTAAAAGATAATATCGTTTTAAACGGCGCCAAATGGCCCGACTTATAGCCGTGGCGCCAACCCAAATCAAGTTTCTAATCCTTTTATTACGATTAGTAAGCCATGTACCAAACATATGGCTTATGTAGATCTAAGGCTGGTTTAGGCGGTAGCATAAAAGATGATCCTCCATACCATTTTTCGAATACGGACAATCTAGGAAAAGGTGTTGGATGGTCTCATTCATATTACAACCAACACATTTACGGCTTCCTTTCCGGTTTTTTCCTAGTGAGGAAAGGCGATAATTCTCTTTGCTTATCTTCTTCATAGATGAATACACAAGCTCAAGAACAGCATTTTGCTCTGTCAAGTACTACTACTATCTTGTCTTACAAAATTTTTCCTACTAAACGAACTGTTGCTAAACTACGGTTTGTTTATATTCTTCTATTCTGAACTACTTCCTCCGCTTGATTTGTAAGTCGTTTTGACTTTTTTGGTACATCCATTTAGCTATGTATCTAGATACAATAATATGCACGGATACATAGCAAAATGGGCGAACAAAAGTCAAAAGCGACTTCACATTTGAAACGGAGGGAGTGCAATTTGTGATCATTGCCTCGTGGATTGTGTAGTCCTCATAGGCGCCTATTACAGAATTGAACTGTATAATAATAGGGCCTTGCTAATTTCGGGTGACTAAAAATTTTCAAATCTGTTCACGCGACGTAGCTACTCCAGTGATTTCCATGCATCAACGCATCATCCGGTGTCGCCTGAATTTTTCATTCGCGAGGTAGTGAGGAAGGTGATAATTCTGCTGCTTATTTTCTTCATAGATGAATACACAAGCTTGAGAACAGCGGCCGCTCTCGTAAAGTACTACTCCTATCTTGTGTTACAAAAATTTTCCGACTAAGCGAACTGTTGCTAAACGCCTAAACTACAATTTGTTTATATTCCTCTATTCTGAACTACTTCTTCGTTTGATTTTGTAAAAAAAACTTTGACTTTTTGGTACATCCATTTAGCTATGTATCTAGATACAATAATATGCACGGATACATAGCAAAATGGGCGAACCAAAAAGTCAAAGCGGCTTTAATTTGGAAACGGAGGGAGTCTGAGATTTTTGTGATACGTGCCTCTGTGGATTGTGTAGTCCTCATAGGCTACCTATTATAGAATTGAACTTGTATAATATATTAATATTAGGGCCTTGCTAATTTCAGGTGGCTGAAATTTTCAAATCTGTTCGAGGCGATGAAGCTTTTTTTAGATAATGGATGAGAAAAACATCGGCTTCTACATCCGAGGATGTACCGGACCAATTATTACAAGTAGTGCCTAAAAGGTAGAGCAAAACAAGTCTCTAAAAGCGGATAAAGAGAACTAAAGCAAATGATAAATGTGCTTCCACCCTCTATTGGAAACTCCAAAGTAACCACTTCTAGTTTTACGCTAATTAGCGAGTGTGTTCTTGTCTGTTCATCATCTTTGCAAGCGGGCTCGATACCGCGACCAATAGGCTCATCGAAAATAACCTTTGACAACGAAAAACTTTCATATTGTTAAAGATAATATCGTTTCGGCGATGCCAAATGGCCCGACATATAGGCTGTGACGCCAACCCAAATCAAGTTTCTAAACCTTTTATTACGATTAGTAAGCCATGTACCAAACATATGGATTTTATAGATCTAAGGCTTGTTTTAGGCGGTAGCATAAAAAGATGATCCTCCATACCGTTTTTCGAACACGGACAATCTAGGAAAAGGTGTTGGATGGTCTCATTCATATTACAACCAACACATTTAAAACTTCCTTTCGGTTTTGCCTAGTGAGGAAGGCGATAATTCTGCTACTTATCTTCTTCATAGATGAATACAAAAGCTCAAGAACAACATTTGCTCTGCAGTCGAGTACTACTACTATCTTGTCTTACAAAAATTTTCCTACTAAAAGAAACTGTTGCTAAACTATAGTTTGTTTATATTCTTCTATTCTGAACTACTTCCTCCACTTCGGTTTGTAAAGTCGCTTTGACTTTTTTGGTACATCCATTTAGCTATGTATCTAGATACAATAATATGCACGGATATATAGCAAAATGGACGAACCAAAAGTCAAAAGCTAAACGGAGGGAGGGAGTGCAATTTTGTGATACATGCCTCTGTGGATTGTGTAGTCCTCACGGACTACCTATTCTGAATTGAACTATATAATATTAGGGCCTTGCTAATTTCAGGTGGCTGAAATTTTCAAATCTGTTCGAGGCGACGAAGCTTTTTTTTTAGATAATGGATGAGAAAAACATCCGGCCTCTATATCCGAGGATGTACCGCGACCAATTATTAGAAGTAGTGGATAAAAAGGTAGAGCAAAACAAGTCTCTAAAACAGATAAAACGAGAACTAAAGCAAATAATAAATGTGCTTCCACCCTCTATTGGGAAACTCCAAAGTAACAGCTTCTAGTTTTACGCTAATTAGCGAGAGTGTGTTCTTGTCACATTCATCACTTGCATTTGCAATGGGCTCGATCCGCCAGACCAATAGGCTCATCTAAAAATAACCTTTGACAACGAAAAACTTTCATTTTGTTAAAGATAATATCATTTTGGCAGCGCCAATGGCCCGACATATAGGCTGTGGCGCCAACCCAAATCAAGTTTCTAAACCTTTTATTACGATTAGTAAGCCATGTATCAAACATATGGCTTATATAGATCTAAGCTGGTTTAGGCCACTAGCATAAAAGATGATCCTCCATACCGTTTTTTGAATATGGACAATCTAGGAAAAGGTGTTGGATGGTCTCATTCATATTACAACTAACATATTTACGGCTTCCTTTCCAATTTTTCGACATTTTATTTGTTCTACGCCTCGATGGTTTGTTTAGTCCTCATAAAAAAGCCATATGTTTGAATTGAAGCTGTATAATTTTATCCTCACATGGATATTTTTCGGTTGTAGATCTTGAACTTGACACTTTGAGTGTTACTATAATGTTGTTATCTGTGTGGTTTTGTCACGAGAAAACCGCAACTACTGCTGCTTATTTTATTTATAGAGATGAATATACGTGCTCAAGATAGAACAATGACGCACCTTTTCCTCGCCCCTAGAACTGCCGGTGAAGCTTTGTCGTGTGTCTTTGGGCGTTGGACGGCTTCGAAAATGGTAAGGCTGCGGCTATGTGATATACAAACCCTACTTATTGTTAGCTTTTTGCTTAGTGCTAGGCGTTGACTTCTCTGTGTAACCTAAATCGTTTGATGTAGGTGTCGATGGCACATTTACAACATCATCGGCAACGAAACAGCTTATTCTCTAGAGGATGGTACGGAGAGCTACATATGAAGAGACGAGCAAGAGATAGATGATGGTACCACGGGGGGCAAGAGAGATGATGGTACCACGGGGGCGTTTGGGATTTTTCTTTGGAGAGGGGCAGCCATCGGCTTTGCGGTCTGCGAGCGGGAGGGTCGGGACACACACAAGGTGGCCGAAGGCAAGATAGTTGTCACGGCGCTCAAGCGAGCGGGTTTCCCAACGAGAAGGTGGCCATGCTAAGAATGAAGAGACTTGCTGGTCGATTGCTGAACAAAGGGTCCCCTTGCTCACATATTCGGTCTCTTCCTTAAAAGCTGCAACAAAGGAATTGTTATTTGAAGCTGTGTCGAGTTCGTTGGAGTTTGTAGGCAACTTAAGGCGCATAGGATATAAGAAGGCTGTGGCGGTCGGTAGGCAAAAGTTTTAGGACCTTCAAAAGCGATCTAGTGTGGAATTACGTCATGAAGGGGTTGGATGCCACGGTGAAGCACCCATACATCACCAAGGGCGATTGGGCGACTTTATTTGAAGCGAAGAGCAGCAAAGAGGCACTAGCAACAAGTGAGAGATACAAGTGGCTTAGGGAGAAGAACAAGCATGACCCCTTTGCACGGGTACAAGAGGTTATGAGGCAAAGTTCAAAGTGTGGGAGAAGGAGGACACTTACTTACTCCACAATAGCATCAAGAATCCTTGGCATGAATTTCCGGTGAACCGTGCTCGGCATTTTTGCGTGCCGCGGTGCGATCTAGGCGTGTCGGGTAATAAGGCTGCAATTGTTTGGTCGGTGAAGAGTCTCGGTCTTTATCGAGAAGGTTTTAGAAAGACCGCCCGTGCTTATTCTGAGGGGCACTGGTGTAAGGGAAAGAGATATGCTCCACGAGGGTCTGGGCACCCCAGGAGCGAGATAGGGGGCGTGTGCGTGGTATGTCTAGTATGGCTGGTTGGAAGTTTTGGCCGGCTTGCCCGACATGTATAGAAAGAGGAAGTCTCGAGTGCGTTGGCGAAGCATATAGAGAAGAGTTTGGACCTCAACTAGATGAGCTCCACGGCTAAGGTGGCGGCGTTGGAATCGGGGAGGACATGGTTCCTTTGCACACCAACACCCCTAGCCGTGTAGGTGGTGTGAAGAAGCATTTGCGTGCGAGAAGCCGATTCGGATGTGAAACCGGATCTTTGCCGGTTGAGATACTTTCCACGTCGGCACCATGTACCCTTGCGGTGAAGACTCGAGGTTATCGGTTGAGGTAGCAAGGGGAATGGTATACCGAATCAACTACATCTTAAAGGTCAACCAATACTTTGGAAGGACATTCTATTGTTTTTATTGATCATGTAACTCCTGGTTTTGAGGCTACACTCTTTTGGATCCGCCCGACGAGGCGAGATTAAAACTCTTGGACGAGCTACCGCCGACAGGGCGAGATTAAAACTCTTGGGCGGGCTATGTGTAAGATGATCCGGTGGAGCGAGCCCGTCTTCTTGTAGCATTCCTAAAGCTCTCTTCTTTTACCGCCCCAAAACCTCCACATTGTGCCTACTTACGCGCCTCAATGAAAGTCAATCTAAGGGCGTATGACACACGGCTTAAATGGGAATGACGGCAATGATCGAGTCCCTCTCGGGCTGCAATGGATGGGAATGCGGTGACTTCGCTCGCATGCCAATGGCGGTCGGAGTGCCTTGCGAGGTGCATCGGCTAACGATGTGGAAACCGGCTCTCAAGGCAAGGATGACGGAGTGCCTCGCGGCTGCGCTGGGCGAGAATGCGGTGGCTCGCATGACAAGAATGTCGAGTGCCTCTCGAGTGCGGCTGCGAGAATCGGGCGTGGCTCAACAGCGGGGACGGCAAGGTCCAAACAAGCATGTTTCGGGCAAGAAGCATGGAGGTCCAAACAAGAATGTACGATAAGTAGTGCTTCACTTGGAGTTACGCACTCGTGCGTGTTTACATTCGATGAATGACCATTGTGTTTCATATGTTTTGCGGTGCGATCGCAAAGCGATGAAAAAACATGTGGGTTCTACACGGCCCACCACTTCACGGTTGTGATGAAACAAGTTCATCTGGACCGTCACGAGGTAACTTCGAAGTGCGGCTCCATCATGTGCCTACCTTTGTTTGGCAATAAAGACCATGTGTACAACGAACACTTATGCCTACCTTTCTTTGTATTAGGATTTCGATTTGTGCGGAAATTCGATTAATTTGGAGGATATTAGAGAGGAGATCGCCAAGTTTGTTATGGAAGAGATCATCGACCCTGAAGGCGAGTATTTGTTTAAGTGAACCGTAAGTTCCTTCTGTTTCCCTTCTTTGCATGACGATCGGTGGATACATGCATTTGAACGTGTTTATTTGTGTTGTGAACAATGCGTGTGGCGTGCCACTGAACAACTGGGTATGTAATACGTGTGAAGAACATTCGAGATACACATGAATTTTTCGAGATACACATGAATTTTAAGAAATACACATGAATTTTCCATGTTGCGGGCATCTGCCATTTGTTTGTGATCGGACACGTGTATATGTATTATATACATATTAATAATACCAATGCTTTGGTCTGCAGACGGTTCTAAGCGGCGTCTGCGGCGTCATCATTATCTGAGGCGTCTCCGGTTTTCTAGGGCGTCTCTAGTCTCGACACGATCAGACCCATCTTAACACATGCGTAATAACGAATAAGTACAGGACCACCGCGGCTAACAAGCGTCGTGGGTTTTCAGAATAGTTTACGTCGGCGTGAATCATGCGTAATATCTAAATAATTAATGACGGGTGTTTCCGATGCGTCTGTGAACCACCGTCAGTAGTCTCGGCGTCGGTTTCTATCGAGCACCGGATAAAGGTGTGCGAAATAGAAACCTCGGCGGAACACGTGAAAGGGACACGCATCTGTAATTTCCCAAGTAGCTACGGTCGAGCATCCGCTACAAGCGTCGAAAAATGCGGAACGATTCACGATCGGAAAAAAAAAAAGCTGCGTCGTAAACTAAGCGAAAGCTACGAGGCGTGGCGGACAAAATGAACGTCGTAAAAAGGGTTAAGGAACTACAGGGCGGGTAATCTACACCGCAGCGTCTGTAAATGAAGCGAAACCACGAGACCGCGGGTTTGGCGTATATACGTAACCGCCCGTATTACTGTTGGTTATCGTCCGCCGCAGTGCGTATATTAATAATGCTTTGCGACGAGCGGTTCAGGCGGCGGCGTGCGTGCCCGTGTACCGATTATAGGCACGTGTACGCGCCGCGCGTCGACATGCGCGTCATTATTCTGAGCGCGATTTTTGTAAAAATGGGTGCGTGCGAGGCGAAGCTTCTGATCGTATCTTTGCTACCGGGCGTCACTACTTTTGGGCGCGGTACGATTGATTATCGATCTTTGGTGCAGTGCGTGGCGTTTCGGAGTATAGTCGCATCTTAGATAATAATGTGCGTAGATCTCGCCGTAGACCATAGGTCGAGCAAAACGCTAGGACGGGCGTTCCATGGCGCGTGTGTAACAAGGGTTCACTACGAGACGGGAAGTTTGAGACGCTAAATCCGTATGTATTAAAAGTCTGTTTGCGAGACACTCGCTACGGACAGTGCAGTAAAGACGACATTTAGAGACCCTAATGGGCGGAACACGCGCCTGCGCAGCGATGTAAAGCCCTCAACGCACGACTGTAGAGGCCTTTTTTACATAGTGTGAGGTGATTCAAGTGCACTTTGCTTTGATCTTTGCATCTAGTGGCACTTGGGGATCGTTGTGAGCCGGTGGTTTTCTTGTTGCTCTTGGAGAGCACCACTCCTAGCCGGCTTGGTGATTGGTGGAGGCGTTGGCAAGAGAAGGTGAATGTTCTTGGCCACCTCCGGTGATTTGTGAGAGGATCACGCACTCCTCGTCGGGAAGACAAAGTGCAAGTAATATATTGCTCGTGTCTTGGGTACCTCTCATTTGCTTTGGGTGCAAGTAACCTAAAGGCACTTGGCTAGGAGTGAGCTCCACCTTGCCCCACACGTGAGAAGGTCGGCTGCGGAGACTAGCTTGGGTGCTCAAGTGAACTTCGGGTTAAATCTCGTGTCTCCACTTGTCTCTTGGTGATTGGCTTCAATTTGGTTATCTCATTGTATCATCCTTGGTGATTGGATTGACTAGCCTCGACATTGTGGTATATCACTTCTACACTCTTGCATTACTTTCATATATATTGTGCTAGTGTAGTTTGTGTAGACTTGTGTTAACACCAAAAATTGGTAAAGCCTGAGTGACAAGTGGGCCAACATACAGACAGATCGGCAAGAAACCATTCGGCTAGCAGCTCGTTATCGGCAATGTTGTAGCATTCGGGAAGCTGCTGTTATTCGTTTAGAAGACTGAGCCGGGAAGGATTCAAGCATCTGGGTGATTCGGCAAACTTGAAAATGTTAAGGCAGATTATTCTAAAGGAGAAGGGCTCGTGTCACGTGCGACTTCGGGACTCAGAAAGACTTGGAGGACAATGTATCTTAGCTAGATATTTTTTTCGTTATTGTAATCGTGGTCGAGTTAGGACTCGTGTCAAGTCTAGGGTATAAATATAAGACCCATGGCAACTATAAAAAACAACCAAATCAATACAACAACAAACCGGCTCCGCGCCACCTCTTTCGAGTCCAGTCGTGTCGTCGATCTACTGCGAGAGGATACATCGACCCGTCGACCTCCGTAAGTACCGGCAACCTTGTACCATGTCTAGTATCGTGCGGCGGATTTAGATTATGTTGCAAGTAGTCTTGTTACCATGCTTAGTATCGTGCGGCGGATTTAGGCTATGGAGCAAGAGGGTTCTTTATTAGATCATGAGTCGTGCGGCAGGCTAAGGTCTAGCTTGGAGCTAGTTATCGGCTTCATTAGATTTGGCAATCTAGTGAATTCATTAAGTTACCAAGTGGTGCATATTTCTTGCTTATTTATTTTATTATGATTGCACACACTTTTGCCCAATTTAGATTGATATGGCTCGGCTTTAACTTTTGTTAGATCTAACTATCATCAATGCTTTCAATGTTCATCTCGGTTTGTCATTAGATCTATTTGCTTATCGTAGCCGAGTTTAGATCAATCTAAGTTGTTATGTTCTTGGGTCCGTACATGTTTAGTCATGAGTCGTCTTGGCGAGCTAAGGTTTTTGTGTGAGTTCCTTCTTCATGGACCACGATTCGGCAAGCTTGCCGAATCTGATTATATATCTACTTGTAGCTTGCATGTGTAAGTCTACCTATCGTTTGAGTCTAGTCTGGCAAGCCGTATCATGCGGTTGATTAGCTTGTTGCAGTGTATCATGCGGTGGATTGCTGTTAGGACGAAAAGGGTTTAGGATGGTTAGTCGTGCGGCGGACTAATAGGAATAGATCCCTGTCTTTATTTTAGATTAGGCTTGCATGTGTACTTTACTTGTCTATGCATATACACTTCAACGAGTAACGAGTATTTATAGATCTATTTAGATGTATGTGTGCTTTTAGCTTGTCATGGTTAGATTGTATCATGTGGTGGATTGATCTAGTCGTGGGAAGTGGTTTAGATCTGTAGCAAGTCGTATCATATGGTGGATTAGCTTGCATGGTTTTAAGCTAGACGGGTTTAGGAAGACTAGACGTGCGGCAGACTAGTTGGGTGAAACCTATGCATGTGTTATTTAGATTAGATTTACATTTATGAGTTACCTGCTTTATGTACCATGTTGTCAACTGATTCGATCTATGCAATGAGCTTTATGATATCATATCTTGATGATCGATTTACTTGTTCAAACATGTCTTCTTTATGTTCATTCGGCAACTATTATTCTTTCATGTCTTTGCTTACCGAATGCATTCATAAATCTATTGACAGATAGCTTTCATAGCTATATGTCATTATAACTGGCTTTAGGGCCGTACATACGGAACTGTCTTGGTCACACCGGGCATGTTCGGATCTCACGCGTTACCTTCTTGTCAATTTACGAGGTCAAATTGGTATGCACGCACGGCACAAGACACTCGGGCGGTCGAGTAAAGCTAGCTAATCCGGCTTGTCAGTGTGTGAGGCACAAGAGGCACTTTTTGTGTCAACAACTTGCTTAGTTGCTAGAGTAATTTAGCTTGTTCACCTAGTGGTAAAGTAGAGACTTAGCACTTTGTGTGAATTAGAGACTATAGCAACTAGAATTGTGAATAGGAGGCTTGCCGACAAGTAGAAACTAGAGCAAACGCTTTTATATAAGCCATTTGTTATTCTAACAAGTTTGTCTAGTGATTTGTAGAAATTTTTATTAGGCTATTCACCCCCCTCTAGCCATTTAGGACCTTTCGGGCGGTCTTTGGAGCTTCTCCATGTCTAGGGTTAAGGTGGAGTCACAAGGGAGTGGAAAGGGAGGGGAAGTAGGCGTGGCGGGGAGGGGAGGGCGGCAGGGGAATAGAGGATCAGGGGCGGCGGCGCCCGGCATGGGCGGGCATAAGGGCAGCGGCGCTCACGCGGTGATGAGCTGAGCGCCGTGATGAGTCGCATGCCCTTCGCGGTCTCGGGACCGGCGACAAAGGGGCGGATGCGGATAGAAAAAAAAATAACGGTTCGCTCTTTGGGTGTGTAATCGATGGCAAAGGTGGGTAATTTTTATGGAACTCCATGTCTAGTTTTAGTTTGAAAGGTTTAGAGCTGGAACAGAGGTGCTTCAGGAACTCCATGAAAAATGAACTAGAGCTCCAATAACTCTATAGAGTTGATTTTTTTTGGAGTTGGGGTGTTTGGCTAGCTCCACCCAACTCTGCCCAGGAGTTCAGCTCCAGAGCCTTGCCAAACACCCCTATATTGGACATCTAATAGTGCATTTGAGCTGTCACGACCATTCATGAGAAAAGCATAGGAGACTAGATTAATTATTTTTGTCAGTTAAAAATTCAAGAAAGTAATTCTTGATATTTGCACCGTGAAAAATTGGGCAAATTCTCGGACATCGTAGGCGTGTCCTCATCATGGTGCTTAACAAATCACCCTGCTTGTTTGTTGTTTGTGTTGTGCTTTCTGTTTTTCTACTGGAGTTAGTTTTGTTCCTCATCTTCGGTACGTAGACTACCCTGTGACGATTAATTCCATTTGAACTAAAAACCAGCTTATGCACTTGACCTTGTGAGGTACTGTGAACATTTGGACTTAAAGTCTTGATCTACTACATTGTTCATAGCATCTGACATGTTGATGAGAAGGAGCTTCTCATCCTCAGTGAAAGTACCTCTCTTCCTCTCCCCCCCACATTAGTGTCTGCTAGCTTCTCTGTGGCCTTGTTGCTGCTAGGGACATCGATTGGCTCATTACCACACTTCATAGTAACCACCTCAGTCTTCACACCAAAGCTGTCATCTTGGTTCTGCCCTAAGGACTCACCAGAACCTAAGGCATGCTTCCCTGTGGCCATAGCATGGTCAAAGATGGCCTCCATCCCAGTGTAGAACCTAATAGGGCAGTTAAGGAACTCAGCATCCTTAGGATGGTCCCGCACAAAAGTTAATAGAGAAATGAGTACCAAATAAACAAGCACAACAATTGAAGAATATGGAATTGTGGCTATTAGGACAATACCTTTATGTGATTCTGGTAGTGCTCAACATCCAACATGATTGCATTAGCGTCACTTTCCCACAGAGCCTGTTGTACACTGTTTAACAACATTACTAATATAGCAACGACACCAAAGATGACAAAGACTATAAAAACAATGATCCCCAAACAATGCTATTATTGTAAGAATTACTAAGCCACTATGAACAAGTCAAAGAGAACCCATACTTCTAGTAAGATGGGTTGTCAGTCTATCTGTGCAACTAGAGAGTATATCATGGCATAAAATGATACGACTAGGCGAGAAAATAAAAATAAAATAAAGAATATAGAACAAGGCTCTACAAGCGGACAAAATAATAAATACTATTGTAGCATTTTAAAGAGTAAGAGTATCGTATCCACTAGGAAAGCATCTAAAACTAAATATGCATAACACCAATAATGTCCTTATGTATGGAATGTCTATAACCAATAATGATAATGCTTCTACTCAACAACAGGGGCTAATGTCACATAAAATAATAAATATGATAAAGATATGTATATATAATAAATGCTAATAAAGATAAATGATAAATACGGGGATCAAGTCATCATGAAATAATAAGATTCAACAGAGTATTCTAGCCTAAGGACTAACTTAGGTAATATAAGGAAAACTTACTAATGAGTAACTATCATCACATGCTATTGCTAAACTCTAATTAGTGCAAACATCTAGCTATCATCATTAATACTACTACTTTATATCATACTCAAGGGTCATCAACTAGGAAGGATTCAATAATGAGATCTTCACCTTCTTGCGACACATGACCTACCGGTCACTATATACGGAGGGAGAATTATAGAAGACTCAATAAGGTTGTCACCCCTACGACCTACCCCATAACTTTCGGCATACAACGGGCATTTGTAGTTATAACATATATAAGCATCACACTTACATAAGTTATAACACCTATCTTGCACATTACAAGATGAGGGCTATACAATCCTAAGTATGCAATCCATAATAAATATCTAACTCTACTAGACATATTAAAGCAACCAATAAATAATGCAATAAATAATATAATAAATATAAAGAACAATATCATAGATGAACTTGAGTAATAAATATATCAAAAGATATAATAATGTACCTATGAAACACCATGACAGAATCGAAGCTCAAGTCTTCCTAGACTTGGATCTCCTTCTAATCTACTACTATGTAGCTAATCTCTCTAAATCTAGAACTACTCACGAAGAACTAGGGTTTATGGCTCTGGACTTGATCTACGGAATTTAGACTCTCAACTAAATTATCAATACTGAATTACGGTTTTTCGGGGGTGAGGTCTGCCCTTGCTTTTATAGCCCCATAGGATGAATCTCAGCCCTTGGATCAAACCGACTTCATTGGACGGTGTAGATCTACTCTATAGGTCGGTTGTAGGAAGGTTCCAGAAGCAGGACACGTGGCTCCACAGGGGGGTGTCGCCTGGACCCACACATGCTGCCGCCCGACCCCACTTCCTGACAAGTGGGCCCGACCTTCACGAGCTATCTTCTTTTGTCCTTTAGACCATTGGAATTTATACTAATCGTCTTGATTTGATCCTTTTCTTTTATTTCTCAATTTCTCCTCTTTTCTCTCTGATATTCTGCTATTTTCTAGAGTTCACCTGCAAAACTGAGTGTATATAAAACTTGTGGAAATTATTAGTATAAACCCTATCTTCTATTGTTCTTGTTCTCAAATGATCTATCATTTCATGCTAAAAAATTGACGATAACTACCGTCAACAGAGCCCCACCCAAGTCCTTCAGCTTGCTCACCTTTCCCCACCTCTACCTCCACTTCCTCAGATGATTATACACCTAAGTAGGGCTAACTACCTCACCACTAAAATCCTTGAGGTACTTGGCAACCATGTTGACATCCTTGTCCTTGAACACCTTGTCAAGCCTACTACCATCAAGCTAAGCCATCCTCCTCAGCACAAACCCAGAGGAGTTGTTGCTCCACCTCTCATAGGTCCTAGAGCTACAGGTGGTGCTGGCTAGAGTTCAGCAGCAACAGCATCAGCAGGAGCAGGGGCATGCTCAGCACCTACTATGCCGGTTGCATGTTGCTGGAGCAAGACATCATCAAAGACCCTCAACAGTTGCATGAGACATCCTAAAAGATGGACATAAACACACATGGCACAATTATAGTACAAACTGTACAACCAGAGCACAAACATTAACCACCAACAAAATTGCCAAATAAGATATATTACAAGCCCTGTTTAAAATAGCGCGCTAAGGAATTTAGCGTTTGGGCGTCGAAAACGCTATAGCGGCGCTATTAGCGCGCTATTTGGCGCTATAGCGTGCTATAGCGCGCTAAACGGCGTCGCGGCAATGTCTTCTGGCCGCTATTAGCGCGCTATTTGCCGCTATTAGCGCGCTATTTGTTACAGGGATTACAAGAGATTGAATAAGCAATGTTTGGTCTTAGCTTTCTCCACAAATTATTACATCATCACCACAAATCAAAGTGTTCCATACCAGGGCTAACAAATAAGACATTAACATCTACTAAGAAGCACAAGAAGCATAATCAGGTCCTATGGGTTCCCCTTGCAGTCCACATAGCATTGCAGATGGCATCCCTCTTCTCAATCATGGCTTCGATGTCTTGGGTCTGGTCATCAGCAGGAATGTGGAGGCACTCAGTTCTCATCAGGGACAAAACCATCATGGCCAAAGGATATGATCCAGTTGTGTAGGATGCAACATGCCAAGACAAGCTTCACTTGAGTTTTGTAGGGATGGAAAGACTTGTTATCTAAGATCTTGCACCTGTTCTTAAGTGCCTCAAATGGCATCTCAATAGTCATCCTAAGGGAGGAGTGTCTCAGGTTGAACATCTCCCTACATTTGTGGGCTAGTTATTTGGGCTATATTTAGATAAATGGAACCTCACCCCCTGTAGGGAGGCAAGAACCCAAGTTTGCACCCATATCCAGCATCTACCAGGTAGAACTTATGTACAACAAATCAAATGAACAACTAAGGTTAGTAGTGTTGGATGAGTGAGGGCACAAGTGATAAGGACATGAAGGCATATTACCTTGAGGCACAACAAACCCATCATTCCTCTCAATGGCATCTACAAGCACTAGGCCATCATGAGCTGACCCTTCCCATCCAGCTAAAACATAGGTGGACTTGAGGTCATAGTCCACAGCAACCATGACATTTTGAGCAGGGTCCTTTCTCCTTCCTCTAAATGGCTGCTGCATACGTCTAAGCACTCTTGCCAACATATGGGTACCATCTATGGCACCAACATAGCCCTAAAACAAATAAAGTACACTAAAATGACTACTAGCAATCTAAAAAAAGGGTGGACAAACACAACAACCATAAGCATATGGCCTTACCTGCAAGTATGGGTTCCATCTGTGTCTCCCTAGGATTTTGACATTGGTCTCTATTGAAGGTGGGATGATCATCTCATACCTAAGCTCACCAACAGCACCAAGAACAAGGTGAAAATACCTATGGACTGTTTCAATGGACCTCCTAAAAGCATGGTGCACTACTCTGAACCTCTGGTTGTGGCCTATTATAAGGAGGAACATAAAAACCCGTTCCTCAATTGACACACCACCATTGTTCTCGAGATGACCCCTAACTCTAAAAATGTTTCACAAGGCAAAAAAAGGTTTTCTCTTCATCCTAATCACAAATAGGCACTCTACATTAGTGGACTGATAAACGGCTGAAAGGGTTCACTGTCTGTGTGCCTCAACATCACTCCTAAGGTCATACAACAGTGGGTTAGGCTCCTCATCGCGATCACTCTCAAGCTCCTTCCTCTTCCTTCGCATCGTGGAAACAACAACAGTGACCATGGACATGATCATGCCAATGGCCAGGCGGACCATCATGGCATGACTCTCAGCACCAGGATCCATCTACATGCATGTAACTGAAATTAACAACTAACATGATAGCCCTAGCTGGCCTCAACAGAGAGTTGACTCAAAAAATGGCACGGCTGCTTGATTGAACAAGCCACCCAGTGCTGTGGACTATATCATCGATAAAGAATACATCATCGAGCAAGAAAACATCATCGAGCATCACAGACATCGAACAAAAAGACCGAACAACAAACCCTATCAAGTACGCAGTGTGGAGAGGAGAGGGGGATGGGGATCGATTTAACCTTGTTGTGCAGGGGAGAAGCACCGACTAAGAAGGAGGAGGCCTGGAAGAAGACGAAGCAGATCCGCACCGCACAGCACCGCACGAACCCTGGCTCAATGTCCGAACCGAGGAAGAAGAAGCTCGGCCCCAGGAGTCCCGATGAGGAAGAAGATGCGCCGGCGGCGCCTCGGCCTAGATCCGCAGTACGGGAACGAAGAGGAAGCCCAGCGGGGATCCCTGCTGCCTCGACGCACACCACCGTACCAAACCCTAACCGATCTATCATGAGAGTGGAGCGAAGACGAAGGAGCGAGCGGGAAGGGGAAGGCGGAAGGAGGAGTGGATATATATGCCATGGATTTCGGGGAGGTGGAGGAGGCGGGAGGGAGATTCACCATTCCCGCGCAAGCCCGCGAGACCCACCCGCCGCCGCGCGAAATCGCCCCCAAATCGCACAGGCTACGCCGCGCGTGGCCGAGTGTTGGTATTTCTAACGTCACTATAACAAAAGGTGGAGTTAATCTCGCCTAAGGCCATATGCCGCCAGGAACACTCAGTGTGGTTTCATCTCTTAGCACTACCATATGCTAGGTTGTCATCCCCAGCAGCAATGCTAGGAAATGCATATGTGATACTCATAAAGTGTTGTTTGCAAACTCTAAGGAATAAATATAAAAAGGTCTATCCGCAAGCACACAAATATAAATACCACTTGTAGCATTTCACCGGGAGTAATCCAGGTTTGTCATTTATATTCTACCACAGAGAGGAAGATTGGAGTTAGGCTGATATACAATTGATAGGTGGCATACTTATGAGAGAGTCTATCACTAGTGCTAACTTTAGCAGGGGTAAGCCAATAATAATAATATATGATAAAGATAAATAAAGGCAGAGACATCACACACAGAGATAGGAATAGACTACCATAAGTTAGACTTAACATTGGACTACTTTAAGAGATAGAATTCTTATGTAGCATTGGATCTACTAAGTCATTACATCTACTCTAAGGCATACATTATCATATATAGCATAGTAAACTCTAGATCATGTATCCGGAAGACTATCAAGGAAAATCAAGAGCGAAACAAGATATTCCCCATAATCATTATCCACTTGGCTTATAGACGGAGGGTGGACTCCAAAGGACTCAACATGACTGTCACTCCCGATCTACCACACGTCTCGGAATATAAGGTGCACTCGCGGTAAATCATATATAAGCACCACGCTTACATAATTATTTCTACCACCTAACCCACTCGAGAATTGAGTTAGGTTCTCTACGAATAGATACATGTATCTATCATAAACCATAACTATATCAAATATACTATTAGAATAAAGTAAGAACATAGCAAAGCAACACATAATATTATAATAGAACAAAGTCATAGATATAAGATAATATCTGTACCGTAGGACTTGAAGATCTAGAACTCTGGGTAGGCACACCCAGCTCTACTTGAATCTGACTTGCTAATCAACTTAGACGAACTAGAACTAGATGAACTAGAATTAGACAAGTAGCTAACCCTAATCTCTGGTGGAGATACTCTCTTCTACTTCTGCCTGACTTGGCTGATAATGAGTTACAACTGAATTGATATGAATTAGGGTTTAACCCTGGGGGTAGAGGTCTTGCTTATATAGGCCTTGGCGATGAACGATGACCATTGGATCAAACCGACCTTCAATAACGGTGTAGATACAACCTCAATGTCGGTGGTAAACCGCCATAGAAAGGAGAGGCTGACAGGTGGACCTGGCGTGGTGGTCGCTAGGATCATTACTGGCGATCGCCAGTGTCCTGTGTCACAACGATTCCTCCTTTCTCCTGGTGTCTTCTGGTGTCTTATAAAATATTTTAGTCCACATTTTGGATTGAGTTGCCTCACGGTCAAGTCTTGTCATCGTATGAGATGTAAACTCTCAGGCTTTTCACTGTTCTTATCTGCATTTATCTGTTAAGTCCCTGAAAATATATAAATCACCAAAACTCGTAGAACTTATTAGTATAAATCTCTAAACTAAGTGTTTAATCATTTTATGCCCTTATTTCAAGTCTTATTGACATATAAAAGTATATCATAAGGGGTGTCAACACCGAGCTCCATAGGAACGCAGGAAAATGACGTACGAGTGGAGTCTAGCGGAGGATGCCTTTTTTTTTTTTTCCCCGCATGCTGGGTTGGAAGACACAAAAACGACCCCAAACACTCGAATCGCCCCCAGACCACCCTACCAAACACGCTCCAAATGAAGCGTGAGGGAGCAGGTCTTCCAGCCCAGCCCACGACTCGCAGTGAACCCTAGCGCCAGGCCCCGCTCCCCACCCCGAGCCTAGCGGCCGCGCCCCTGCTGTGGCGACTCGCGAGTCGGCCCCCTCCCGTCCCCGTGTGGCCGCGACTGCGATTTCGGCGCTGCCGGCCGCGTCTCGAGCGAGGAGGAGCGACCGTCGCTGCCTCCCGTCTGGCAGCTTCCTCCGCTTTGCTACGCTCGCTAGGACCCGGGCTACCCGCCTGCTGCAGCCGCTGCCGGCTGGCCTCCCGCCCGCCTACTGCCTGCTTGGTCGCTGGCCTAGCGCCACCCAGGCTCCAGCGACACTGCTCCGGCGCCCTCTGCTCTGCTAGCTGCTGCAGCACATCCCAGCTCATAGTAAGACCCATATCTACTTGTTCCTAGTGTGTCTAATTTTTATGAATGACATTGCCATTATACCAATGTCTAGTAATAATTGAATGGCAATCACAGACATATATAAAATTTTGGTGATTCGATGCTCTTTATTTGCTATTTTTCTACCTACAATGTTATATGATTAATTGAGCACATTGAAATTGATATTGTTAATTGTGTTCTTTGTTTATATTTGTTTAACATCTACTACACTACTACTTGTGTATAGCTAGTGAGATTTAGCGCCCCCTGCCCGGTTTCTGGATCCAACAGTGCTCAAGCGGGAGCAGTCAAGTCGATCCCCACCAGTTGAACCGTTGCCCTATAGCGAGATGCCTGAAGAGGCAAGTACCTTAGCTTATTCCCCTCCTCCCTCCCTCCTTACAGTTAGGGCCTGGCCTTCTAATCATTCTACTGAATTTCTTTCGTGGTGGGTGGGTGCAGAATTCGGGGGGGCGCCGGTCATGGCGATGGTGGTGACATCTACAATGTCCGGGCCGCCGAGATCCTCGCCAAAGAGGCCCTTGTCAGTCCTCTGGTCTCAACTCTGCTCTACTCACATCAACTGAATACCCAACCCAATCCAGTTCTATTGATTTCAGCTTCTTCCCATCAATGAGGCCGCCCCAATCTCGAGAAGCTGCTCGCCACTTTCCCCACGGCTGTCAGTATACTTTCCCTTGACCCCTTTCACTGCTCCTCATTGTTTGTGCCCAAGTACTAACACATAATTCCATGCCCAGGCCAAATACTGGAAGCAGTATGTCGAAGCCTACATGGCCACCAACAACGACGAAGCAACCAAGCAGATTTTCAGCAGATGTCTTCTCAACTGCCTTCACATTAGTCTATGGTCCGTGCTCAACTCACTCGCACCATATCAACCTTGCACACACACTCACATGCTCTAGCTGAGCTGGCGTGCACAAATTTCTGCTGCTCTTCTTGCACATTGAATCATTGATTCTGGTTGGGTGCTTGTAACTTGCAGGCGCTGTTACATCAACTTTATCAGGAGAATAAACGATAAAAGGGGCTCGGATGGTCTTGATGAGACAAAAAAGGCTTTTGATTTTATGCTCAACTATGTTGGTAAGCAGAGGAGTCTCATTCGAAGGAGTGTCTGGTGATGAAGCCACTTTCGTGTAGAGTGTACTAATAATAAGCTTTAAATCTCCAGGAATGACGCTGCTTCTGGCCCTGTTTGGATGGAGTATATTAATTTCCTTAAGTCCATGCCGGTCTGTTGTGCTCCTTATTTCCTGTTCTGTTCCCCATTTTAACATTGTGGCCTTACATTGTGGTTGCATTCTGGGTCATTGCTGACTTGCAAACTCTTTAGGCTGTGACAGCCCATGAAGAGTCTCATCGCATGACTACTGTTCGTAAAGTGTACCAGAAGGCAATTTTAGTCCCAACTAATCATGTAGAGCAGCTGTGGAAGGATTATGAGAACTTCGAGAATTCTGTTAGCCGCACTTTGGTAATTAGAATTTCACTTTGGATTTTATTTTTTCTGCAAAGAAGCATGCAAATAAGTCTATAAGTTGTGTTGGAAAAAATGGTTCTTATATGCCTTCTGGCTGTTTTACTTTATCACTTTTTTTTGGCAATTTAAACTTGACCTGCCTTTGTTTCATAATTTGTACAATCATACTCCTGACGATTATCTATGCACAATCCAGGCAAAAGGTTTGTTGTCTGAATATCAACCAAAGTTTAACAGTGCTAAAGCTGTATATAGAGAGCGAAAAAAGTTCATTGATGATATTGATTGGAATGTGCTGGCCACTCCCCCTACAGGCTCTTACAAGGTAAACTATTTCTTAGGTCCTAATGTTGATTCATATGGCTTGGTTAGGTATATGCGCAAAATCCATAAATATTGTCTTCAAGAATTGCTTTTTATGGATAATTATTTGTAGCCTACCCTAGTTACTTGGGATTAAGGGCTTTGTTTTTGTTGTATAGATGATTTGTTTGCCATGTTTCCGTTTGAAATATGTTTTACCATATTCCTTGCATTTTTCCTACTCCCGGAGTAGTTACTCCCATCTTCAATAAACCACATTGTGTATGTATATACTCATGTATCAGTTTGAGTATCTTTATATACTTATTTCAAGCTGGAGGTTAAAAAAAAAACTCTCTCGCTGGCCCCGTGTGCCACTAGTGGTGACGGCTCGTTCCCAGCCTGTGGCAATGGTAACCCGGGCCACGGTGCCCACGGTGACTTGTCCCCAGTGTCGGGGCAGGGGCAGGGTTCGGGGGTTTTCTCCATCAGGAGCTGAGAAATTTCTTCTTATGTGAAAACCGTGGGGTCGGTCTTTCCCCCACCGTCCGAGTTTTTTTTTAAAGATACTCCATGTTGATCTCTGCAATCCTAGCACAGGTAAGCAACTAGCTTACCCACACACTCACTCACTTGGCTAGAGGTAGAAGAAGAGCTTGAGCTCAGCACACATACACAGCACAGGCAAACAGCCCTGGCCGAACCCAGAACACCGAATGTGGCTTCAGCTGAACTGAATTTTGCATTGCATATGGTGTGGTATATACAACTCTTGTACCAACACAAGAGCATGGCTGAGTACAGCCCCAACTACTCCTAATACTGCTTAGATCAGCCCACTATCAAGACATGGCTACTTGTACTAGTGATGGCGTATTGCCTTACACTCTACAGCAACCAGGAGCTGACCAATTGTCTGCTCCTGATCTGAAACAGAGAAGGGGATCAGCAGCAGATTATGGGGATCAGCAGCAGATTATGTCTTACACTCCAAATCTTTCTACGTGATTTTTTATGAGGAACACATATTTTTAATATATTATTAAATACCATTGTAACAGTATATAAAATAAGTATCACCATATGCTCCATATACTTTGCATACTTGACGTACACACTACCCTAGGTGGTATAGTATGATCATATACTTCGTCTACATCCACTTCGTCGGACCATCAACACCCTAAATCTCTAGATATACACATGGGAGTAACTCTACATTCTGTCTTGTGCCCTTTTTTGTATTTCTCTTATTATTTTTTCCTGTGGGTTTTTCATCTCTAGCCTACCCCAAGTAGCTTGGGACAAAAGGCTATGTTGTTGTTGTATTTGTGTTTTACCAGCATTAAGTTTAGACCATGCTGTCATATTGAATTTAATAGGGACAGTATGCTTCCTTATAAAGTGCAATTTCTTGTTTCATTTACTAATCTTTCTTTGGATTATTAGCTTTTTCCTGACTTTTTTTCCAATATTGGAAAAATATGTTCATTTTCTTTTCAGTCTGTTAGGTCAAACGTCAAAGTGACTGGTATTTGGCTGGCTGATAATAACTTGTTAATTTATGTTACAGGAAGAGCAACAGTGTATGGCATGGAAAAGACTCTTGGTATTTGAAAAGTAAGTAAACATCTGTGCCACACATGCTATGTTGCCATGAGTGAAAAAAGCACACATGATTTTTTGTCTTCACTTAATTTCATTTTATAAAGGGCCATAACAGCTTAATTCTTCATATTCTTTCTTACCGTAAACGCTTGACAAATCATTGCCTAGTTTAGTTTTTGTGGATCTTTTGGGAGAACATTATGTGGAACTTACTTAGTATGACTTCAAGTACAATTGATGATCCCTTCTGAACTTAGGCGTATAATTTCTGTTTTCTATGTTTTAGTGTAAGAGGTAACTTATATTTATGCTCTGCGATCTGTATATACCCTTTTTTCTATGGTCATTATATGACGGCAAATTATGTATTAAACCATTAATTTAAACTTGCCAGTTTTCACTTTTCATCACCTCCATATAAAATTAGTCCTTGCATTTCTGATAACTGCAAGAATTCTGTTTCTCTATAGGGGTAACCCTCAAAGGATTGATGCTACAACAGCTAATAGGCGTGTCACCTTTACTTATGAGCAAGTAAGCTCATTTCTATCTGCATACTTGGATGCTAGAGGTGCCTGAATGAGATGACGTTCCTTATCATTCTTTTATTTAGCTCTAGTTAGACAGTCTTATACATAGTTATCATATTTTGAGATGTCTAAATATCATGTGATCATATTCTGCTCATATACTGTTATGACTAAATATTTATAGGTGAGAGTTTGTATTTTCAGCCCAACTCTTCTCTTTCTTTTCTTTCTTGTACAAACGCTCCGTACTCCTTTGTTCTATTTAACGAAACAGCTTACACTGAGTCTGAGAGGAACTCCTTGATTATTTATGGTCAAAAAGGGGGAAAAACATCTTGTATAACTTTATGGAATTCAGATTTGCTACGCTGTTCTTGCTTTTATTGTTGTTTATCCAAGACAATGAAAAACACTGAAAGTGCTATTTGGGCTATTCTCTTACCTTAAATGTTTTAACCGCGATGCACGAATTGACCATTTTTCCATTGCACAGTGAAACATATAGAGTTTGTAAATGATCAATGGACCATATGCATTTGATTTAATTTTCACATTTCTTGTTTTCCAGTGCCTGATGTATCTATATCATCATCCTGATATATGGTACGATTATGCTATGTGGCATGTGAAGAATGGTTCTATGGATTCTGCATCAAAAATATTTCAGCGAGCTCTAAAAGCAATCCCTGGTAATCTTTTAGAATTCTTTTGATCAATTCATTTATGGATATTTATTCCATTAGTCAATGTACTAGTTTGAAGTATAATTGGTCAACTCAGAACATGCTCTGATGTTGTGGATATATGTTGGATTAAAAGCAAAAACATAGTTTTAATGAAGGTTTCTCTGCTGTCAAGAGGGTTGTTTTTGCATCTATACCTGGTAATACATGTTTGTATTCTATTATTTTGTCAAGGGCAGTGATCCCCAACGCCGGCAGCCCTCGGCTCGAGCTCATAGTCTCGCTCCGTGGCGGATGGCTCGGGTAAACGTCGGGGTTATCCCCCTCGACGTGACACGCTGCCGGGTTATACCCCGTGCTCGCGGCTTAGAGAGAAGAGAGAGATTAGATGGGAATAATCTTGATTGCCTTCAACCGAATGTTTGTTACAAGATAAATAGCCTTGGGCTCAACTAATCTCTCCTAGGAATAAGGAGATAATTTGGAAATAATAAAAGGAAACAAATATCTATTCTTATCTAATCTAGCCACTAATCCCTACTGTTCTTCCTGGCACGCGGCGGCGGCCTCTCGGCTGCACGCCCGACATCACGGGCTCGCCGGGCGCCGACATACGGGCCGTCCCCACATGACATCTCTCCCCTCGAGAGGCAGCTCGCCCTCGAGCCGGAATGCGGAACTTGGCACGGAAGGCGCCGACGCCCTCCCAAGTTGCCGGGCGGGGGACTGGTCTTTCCAGTGAATGAGCACTCTTGAACGCCGCGAGCGAGGCGGAACTTCACAGCCCTGTCCGCCCCCGTGGTGACAGCGCCATGGTGCAGCGGGGGGGCAGCGGTGGTGTGGCGCCGGTGGAGCACCATGGAACTTCTTGAGGACCCCCACATGGAACACGCCGTGAATACGGCGCGTGGTGGAAGCTCGAGGCGACAGCAACCTCGTTGATGAGCTCCAAAGACACGGAGGGCCCGTAATACTTGGGCTTCAGCCTGCCGGCGCCCTCGGTGGTGATGGAGGCGGAGACCGATGACGGAGCCGGCAAAGACCAATCGCCCGGGCCGTACGCACAAAGACGGTGGGCCTTGGTCGTAGTATTTTTTTCTCGACTGCCCGGGCCTCGCTCCGCCGACATGGCGCACATCAGCAAGGAACTCCTCGCACTCCCTCCATGGTTCGAGCTACAAACAGCCCACGCCGCGTCTCGCCCGGCTCATAGGACCGGAGGGACGGAGGGTCACGCCCATAGACGATGCGGACAGCGTGTCGCGGAGGGAGCTCGGTAGGCGGTGTTGAAGATGTACTCCGCCCACGGCAGCCACCGCAGCCATTGGCGTGGTCGATCGCCGGTGAGGCACCTCGGTACATGATGATGACCCTCGTCACGACTTCGGACGCCATCGACCGAGGGTGGAAGGCCGACGTCATGTGCGTGTCGGTCCCCATCAACCTCATGAGCTCCTTCCGTAACTTGAGGTGAACACGACGTCGCGGTCCGACACCATGGACTACGGCACACCATGGAGACGGACGATCTCTCGCAAAGAAGGCTGCGCGACGGACTCCGCCCGAATAGGGATGCGCCAAGGGAATAAAATGACAAGATTTGCTGAACACCCCCCACCACCGGGCCAAGATGACGGACTTGTCGCGACCCGGCAAGCGCCGACGGTCCAAATCCACGCCCACGTCCGCATTCCCTTATGAATCGGCAGGGAAGGAGAAGGCCGGCCGGGTGGAGATGCTCGACTTGTGGCGCCGGGTAAAGGGGCACTCCCGCACATAACTCGACCACCCGCTTCATGTTAGAAAGTGAAAATCTCTCATTAAGGCGGTGTATGGTGCGCTGCACCCCTTCATGTCCTCGCCGTGGACAGCCCCCGCCAGCCTCCCGAAGAAGTGGAGGAGGACGGCGCACGAACAAAGCGGCCGGGCGCACGCACCATGCCATCGACCACCGCCCACGGCGCCCCTCGAGCCCGCCTCGAGCTCGCCGTGGAGGGCGACCAGCGCCGGTCCAGACGCGCTCCCCGACGCAGCCGGGTCCAGACGCCGAAACGGGCGCCAGAGGGGCCAAAGCGCCCGTCGTCCGGGCCAGTGGCCGCGGTCGCGGAGAGTGCATCCGCCACCACATTGGTGGACCCGGGCTTGTACTGACGAGAAATCGGGGCCCGTAAGCTTGCCCACCCAATGATGCCGGGAATCGTCGCAGCCTCGATCCAAAGAAGTACTTGAGGCTATAGTGGCCGGTCTTGACGACGAACCGGCGCCCCACAACGTACGGGCCGCCAATGCCGGGACAGCCATGACGAGGCCGATGAGCTCCCGCCAGATGCCGCCAAAGCCCGATGTCGGGGAGCGATAGCCCGGCGAAGAACGCAATGGGGTGCCCTTCTTGACCAAAGACCGCACCGGCCGTGGAGGAGGCGTCGCACTCGACCACGAACAGCCTTGGAGAAGTCCGCATGGCGAGGACGGGGGCCGAGGTGACCGCGCCCTTGAGCGCCGTGGAAGGCGCCGCGCGCCCTCGCCCAGAGAAGCCGCCCTTCTTCGGGAGGGGGTCGCCCGTGGGAGCGGCCACCGTGCCGTAGTGGTGGACGACCGGCGGTAGTAGCCCGCCACCCCCCAAAGCCACGAACCGCCCGTGGCGACCGAGGGGGCAAAGCCGCGGATAGCCCGGACCTTGACGGATCCATGGCGACGCCCGCCTCGGAGATGACGTGGCCAAGGTAGCCCACCGATGGCGCCCGAACGCACACTTGGTGCGCTTTGAGGAATACCGTGGCGGCGGCTCCTCAAGTACAGCCCTGATATGGCGAAGGTGGTCGCTCCAGCTCTTTGCCGAGATCAAAATATCGCCAAAGAACACAAGAACAAACGGCGAAGAAACGGGCGCAAAGACATCGCTCATCAATGCCTCGAATGTCGCAGGGCGTTGCCGCCCCCAAAC
This sequence comes from Hyparrhenia diplandra, assembly GCA_015847255.1. Classification (NCBI taxonomy): domain Eukaryota; kingdom Viridiplantae; phylum Streptophyta; class Magnoliopsida; order Poales; family Poaceae; genus Hyparrhenia; species Hyparrhenia diplandra. The sequence continues at coordinate 32,630 of JADLZK010009278.1, read as the reverse complement.
GGCATCACCAGAACTCGTAGAGGCCGCCGTGGGTGCGGAACGCCGTCATGTGGATGTCTTCCGCCGCATCCGACCTGGTGGTAGCCCGACCGCAAATCAAGCTTGGTGAAGAACTTGGCGCCGTGGAGCTCGCCGAGGAGCTCGTCCACCACCGAATGGGAAACGCGCCCTGATCGTGGCCGAGCGTTGCGCCCAGAAGTCGACGCAGGCGCCCGAGCCATCCGCTTTGACGAGGAGCACCGGGAGGGAGAACGCCGAAGTCGCTGCGGCGGACGATGCCCCGCCGATCATGGCGGAGCACCGGCGCCGAGCTCGTCGCCTTGTGGGCCGCCGGAAGCGGCAGACGGGACGAATCGGCCACCGCGCGCCCTGCCAGGATGATGCGGTGGTCGCGAGCGCGCTGGGTGGTAGGCGGGGGCTCGGTGAAGACGCCGCCAAGGAGTGGAATAGGGCGGCGTTGGCGGGGCTCCACGCCGGCCAGAGCCAGAGCCGGCCGGGTGCTGTGGCGATGGCGCGAGGGCCGGCCTCCCGTAAGCGATCCCGGCCCGGCCGACAACGCGACCGGCGCGGGGCTGAACCGACGGCGCGTCTGCGACGTCCCAAACGATGGGCCCGAGTGTGCCCAGCCACTGGGTACCGAGGACGAGGTCGAAGCCCGCCAGTGGCATGACGAAGAGGTCGACGCGGAACGTCTCGCCGTGCACCGTGATCGGCGCGTCCGGATGACTCCGGGCATGATGATGCGTTTCGCCATTGGCCACCGTCGCGGTGAGCCGCGGCCGTGGGCTGAATGTGCAGCCCGAGCGGTGGGCAGCGCTGTCGCCGATGAAGTTATGCGTGGAGCCCGTGTCGAGGAGGGCAACCAGCACTGCCGTCCCGAGGAGTGCGCGGACCTGCAGCGTGTCGAACCCCTGCACACCAGCCACAGCATGTAAGGAAAAGACAGGGGCCTCCGTCCCTGGTTCAGCAGCGTCGGCAGCGTCGTCGTCCGTGTCCAGCTGCACACCGTCGACGTAGAAGATGCGTCGGCAAGTGCGGTTGTGCCCCCGGAAGTACTTTTCGTCGCAGTTGAAGCACAACCCGAGGCGACGGCGTTCCTCTTGCTCTTCCTTGACAGCCGGCGACCAGGCTGCCGCCGCGCCCCCGTCGGCGGCGCGGCACCAGCGGCGCACCACCCCGCCGGCCGGGCAAAGGTGAGGCGCGAGGCGCAGGCGCGCAGACCATCGCGAGGAGCCGGTCGGGGCAGCGGCCGCCGGGCGCCGACCGACGATGTCGCGGCACCCGGCCGAGCTCCATCGGGCCCACTTGGCGGGCGAGGCTCATGGCTGCCGCCAACGCCTCCGGTGGTGAATGCGACGGCGCGGATCGAGGGGCGGAAGGAGGCCGCGGTGAATAAAACCGACCCGCCGGGCTTCCTCGAGGGGCCGCCGCGGAACAAGATGCTCGAAAGCGGTTGGAGTACTCCTCCACGGTGCGCTGCGGCGGCACTCTGGGCCGCCAAAGAGAGGAGCCGATCGCAGTTGGCGGCCCGCGCAGATCGATTTGATCTTTGAAACGCCCCACGACGGTGCCGTGATCCTCCCCGGTTGGATGAACCACTCCTCGCGCGACACCTTCGAGGTTGTAGGACGCCATCCGCACGCGCCGCGGCCATGGCTATTTCGGGCCGGAAGTAGGATTCGCACTTGTTGATGAAGAGGCGGGGGATCCGACTTGCCGTCGAACCGCGGAACTCCATCTTCGGAACTTGAGGGGTGCTTTTCGGGCGGCGCTGGCCCGCTCCATGGTTGGCGCCGGCCGACTCCGACGACGAGCCCTTGATTCCCGCGATGTCCTCCTTCATGGCCGCCATGTCGGTGGTGAGGGAGTTTAACTTGGCCATGATGTCGGCCGGGGATGGTGAATCGCCCATGGCGGCAGGGCTGAGGTGGAGGTTGGCGAGGTGGGGGTGTCGGGTTGCCGGGTGGTGCGGGGCGAGGAAGAGGATTGTGATCGAGAGGATGAGGAACGGCCGACTCGATACCAGTCCGTCAAGGGCGGTGATCCCCAACGCCGGCGGCCCTCGGCTCCGAGCTCGTAGTCTCGCTCCGCGGCGCATGGCTTGCAAACGCCGGGTTATCCCCCTCGACGTGACACGCTGCCGGGTTATACCCCCGTGCTCGCGGCTTAGAGAGAGGAGAGGAGATTAGATGGGAATAATCTTGATTGCCTTCAACCGAATGTTTGTTACAAGATAAATAGCCTTGGGCTCAACTAATCTCTCCTAGGAATAAGGAGATAATTTGGAAATAATAAAAAGGAAACAAATATCTATTCTTATCTAATCTAGCCACTAATCCCGGCCTGTTCTTCCTGCACGCGGGCGGCCCTCTCGGCTGCACGCCTGACATCACGGGCTCGCCGGCGCCGGACATACGGCCGTCCCCACATGACATATTTTCATAGGAAATGGGCAATCCATGTGTTTACTTTTTTTTTTTTCTAGCCACGACAACTTGGCTTGGAACAAAAGGCTTTGTTATTGAACATTGCTACTGGTTTACTCTCTTTTTTTCATTTCTAGTTACGGCAACTTGGCTTGGAACAAAAGGCTTTGTTGCTTTTGTAGCAAACGTATTTTTGCATAAGAGGTTTATTAATCCATTTTATGGTTAAAGCTGTTAATACTTGAGCAAGAATTTGCTCAGATCGCCTTGTTCACTCTGAACTGTACTACTGGAGTACTGGTGGCATCATTAGTTCTTTATCATGTTGAGTAGCTAAAGACATCTAAGAGTGTAGAATGGTCCTTAGTTCTCAATTCTAATCATGTTGCATGCTTGCGTTGAGGAGACCTGTGCTTTTTTTATTCATTTTGAGTTACATTGTTATGTCTAGAGCAGCATTCCTGGCTTAGTTTTGATCAATGAAATTCTCTTTTAGATTCTGAAGTACTTAAGTATGCCTTTGCTGAAATGGAAGAGTCCAGAGGGGCAATACAGGTCCATGAGCTTCCCTTCAACATGACAAACTGTAATATCCCTTTAGGTCAATCCTATTTTCTCATATATGTTTTTGTGCAGACTGCTAAGACAATATACGAATCTCTTCTAGGTGAAAATGCTAGTGTGACCTCACTTGCAAATATTCAGGTGAGCTGCCATTAATTTTGATGTACATACATTTTTTTTGTTGATCGCTTTGTGACGAATTTCACTGTGTTATCCTACTGTAGTTTATTTGGTTTCTAAGAAGAACTGAAGGCATTGAAGCAGCTCGTAAGTACTTTTTGGATGCTCGGAAGTCACCAAGCTGCACTTATCATTTGTATGTTGCTTATGCTACAATGGCATTCTGCATTGACAAGGATGCAAAGGTTGTGAATGTGATGACATCTATGCGTTTTTTTCTCCTATTTTTCACAGGTCCTAATATTGGTTTTGGTAGTGAAGACAATTATAGAAATAAATAAAATGTAGCATTAAGCTCAAGTTTCAAATATCATCACAAAATCAGATCATATACCATCTTAGATTCAGATTTTAGCATCTTTCACTATTAGTATTCATGTTTGGAACCTTGAATCAGGTATTCTGACATGTTAGCTACAAAGCTTTCATGTCCTTACTGTGTGGTTACATAAAGTGCGACATTTTTTTAATCTCAATCTGGACAGTCGTGTGTGTTATGGGGTCATGCAAAAAGATTAGATCACATCCTATGCTAGTATTTTTTGGTCTATTCAATTGCATGCAAATCCATTTTAAGTTTCATGAATTTGACAAAGATCATCAGTGAATTGAAACATGCCTAGAGCGGTGAAGTTTGGTTTTAATAAGTCAATGCTGGTGCACTGACATTTTCCACTGGCATTACTTCTGGGTTTTTATTTACTTTTTCTTGAAGCAAATAGGCCTGAGTGATTTTCAAAAAGTTGCAAGTGTTGCAAAGAAATTAATCAATATTTTTTTTCCTTGATGACACAGGAGAACTGCGTGTCATTTCATTAAGAAAAAGATTCAAGTGGGAGAGGCTAGAGTTGTCCCACTCACGCAGAACCATACAAACAAAATTAATGCTAGTTTAATTAACATTTTTAGACTGAGTTCCAGATAGTTTTGAAGACTGACCATTTTGCACTATTTACATATTGTATCTTGCTTTTGTTTCTTCCTCCAGTTCTAAAGTTAATTATTTGTATTTTGAAACATATTCTAAGTATTCTTTTATAGGTGGCACAAAGTGTTTTTGAAGCAGGTTTAAAGAGATTTATGCATGAACCAGGATACATCCTTGAGTAAGTTTCATTGGCTCGTTGAAAATTTTCCTTCCTAAAATATTCCACTGTTTTAAACTGCTTGTTCCACTTATGAATATGGATGCCATCTTATATTTGTATATTGGGATTGAGAAGGGTTCCGTTCACACTTGCTGTCACATTATAGTAAAATATAAGTCAATTCGTTGGATTATTGTAACTGATGCTATTATTCAGATACGCAGACTTCCTGTGTCGTTTAAATGACGACAGAAATGTAATGCTTTTTGTTTGAGAGGGCACTGAGCTTACTTCCTCCTGAGGAATCCACAGAGGTAAGACTTTTATTTTTTACTTCCTCCTTTTAGCATTACTTTGCATTTTCTGTGATCTTAATTAGCACTGAGGTCTGCTTTGACAGTAGCAATAGCAAAGATCATAGTTTGACTATTTCCACCTTTTTTTTTCTGGAACCCTTAGTTGATTTGGGAGCTAATGTAGTAATGTTCTTGGATATTTGTTAGAGGCGCAAAATGCAAATAGATAGGTATGGTACCGTACAAGGTAGTTAAGATCTGTCTGTAATTATCAAATGTATTCATCTACCTCTTTGTTATCTGAACTAATGGATGTCTCTATTCTCATGTAGGTATGGAGACGATTTACCCAATTTGAGCACATCTACGGGGATTTATCAAGCATGCTTAAGGTACATGGCTCCAAATTAGTTTTGTAATCGTGCAGAATGCATGTTATGCTTGTCATGACAATGAAATATCCTATTTTTTTTGAGTACATGCTTGTGGTTTAAATTGATTTGTTCTCTGTATCTGTGATTTGGATGTACCATCAGTAGTGTACCTTATTCACATTGTAAGTGTCCCCAAATTGCATTAAAACCATAGTAACCATTTGTAGTTTACTGAAAAGTGTTGGACTGTGCAGTAGAGAACTTTGTTTTTTTTGAAACGGCGGTACAATAGAGAACATTAATTCACATTGTATGGTTCAGTGCTCTTTACTTTTCCAAATTGTTACAAGATCAGTTGCACTTTTGTTGCTAAGTATGTGTTTGTGTGTTTCCTACTGCTTTCTCAATAATATTTCCACTTTCTTCTCATCTCTCAGTGTTCCCTTCTGACTCCTGATCTTTTTTTACAGTTTTTTCCCTTCATGTTTGTGACTCTTGTAAGTATTTTACATGTATTATATGTGAAATTTGTGTTTTCCTCAGGTTGAACAAAGAAGGAAAGAGGCTCTTTCTAAGACATCAGAAGATGTCCTATCTGCATCAGAAAACACGCTTCATGACATAGTTTCGATACAGTTATATGGATCTTTGGCCATGCTCATCAAAAGAATTGGATTATCTAGCGAGACAAGAGGTCTGCACTATCCAACTTTATACATTAAGCTTGTGTGATCTATACATATGTGGTTGTGTTTGAATTCATGTGCGATAGTTGTGTTAGCGTGCTAAATGACCTAATTAAGCTATCTGCTTTCAAGGCTGAGCTCCAGGTTAAATTTACACCACAAGCTAAACATATACCAATAATATGAAATTTTCTGTTAATTTGGTTGAGAAACGTAGTATGTTCTCCTGCTTGATATTTTTGGTGCAGTTTTTGTACAAAGTTACTGATTGGTTGTTTGGTTCCCATGGGGAAGCCTCACTCATGCTTTCTTAACATGGTCTATTTGGAACTGCCTCACTTACGCTTTCTTAACATGGTCTATTTGGAACCACCTTAATAGATGTGTTTGATGGGATTCAACCTAGTCTTAATAGAGTTTTAGCTGTAGTTAAGGACAAACTACACCTCTGGAGTCTAGCCGGAGCTCGAGGAGTTCCCCATCTCCTTGCTCTAAAGCCAGCCAATGGGTGAGTTCTCCTGCTAGTGGTCAAGGGTCAGGCCTTTGCTTAGAGAGAGATGGATTGTTCCTTATGAAGTGTGCTGTGGTGTGTATGGTGCTGTGAGGGGTTTCTAAACCCCTGTTTTTCTTTTTTACGAGGACCCTGTTTTTCTTATTAATATAATGATATGCAGCTCTTCTGCGTGTCTGAGAAAAAATAATTTTACTATTGCAGTGGCTAGCGAAAAACATTGTTAAGAAGGCTGACAAATCAGCTATGCTAAATAGCGGTAGAATGCTAGGTAAGCTGCTTACTTATGGTGGATGTCTTAATAAACATGATATATGGTAAAGTTGCTGACTGTGTCTACTATCTCTGGCTCAGACAAAGATGCTGCAGGATTTAGTGCGAGTGCAAGGCTATTACCACAATCTGCCAAAGTTGTTCGTCCTGAGACTTCTCAAATGATTATTTATGATCCAAGACAGATGAAAGGTATTTGTATGGAAAAATTTTACAGTATTCCAAAAATTTCACGTTTGAGCCCATTTCTTGAGACCATTAAGCAGGACCCCATTTGATTTGTGTTTTAGATGTATGTAGCCATTTTATTTGCAGTCTAGGAAGGGGAATTTAGTTTGTGGTGTAATTGGTCATGGGACATTGCTGTTTAGTTCCCACTTGGCTGGCAAGCAGAGTGGAAATCACTGTGGATTCTTGGACAGGCCCAGAGTTTGCAGCAACTAGCAGTGGGTACACGAAGGAGGTTGAAGACATGCTCAAAGTGCTATCGCCGTCGATGGTGTCCTTCATTAAGAATTTGCCTGCTATTGAAGGTACTCACCCCTGACTTCCAGCAGTATTGACATGGGTCGTTGAGGGCTTCTATTTGCAAGACACGAATGACCGAATGGTCAGTTTTGAGTTGATGCTGAAAATATGAGCATCTTGGCAGGACCATCACCGGATATTGATGTGGTGCTCAGCGTGCTGCTGCAGAGCACATTGCCAGTTGCACAGAGTGCTGGGAAAGCAGGTGGCGTGAGTGAGCTCTCAGGCATTGGAAAAGCGGGACTAAACCAGAATGGATCTGTTCATAGACCTCCGAGGGAGAGAAGGAAGGACGTGGAAAGTAAGTAATACTATATCTCTGTTGCTGTTTCTGTTGGTGTGATAAAATGGAACATGAAGTAATCTGAGTATGATACGCCGTAACGGAATGGAACACAGGGCAAGGGGTGCAGGAGGAAGAGGATGCATCGACGGTGCAGAGTAGGGCAGCTGTGCCACGAGACATCTTCAGGCTTCGGCAGATTCAGAGGAGCCGTGGCCTAGGGGTGGGTGTTGCTGCTGCTCCTTCGCAGTCTGGGTCCTCGGCGTTTTCCTTCTCGGGCGGTGGAAGCGCCTTCTCTGGTGACCACTCTGCCAGCACAGATTAGAAGTTTATTTATGCTGCAATACATCAGCTGTATCGTTATTTACATTATTGTAGGGTGATGCAAGAAGCAAACGAAACTGTTGGTGCTAAGTTTTGTGATAGAATGTGCACCTGTGACTCTCTGAGTAAACCTTAAAAAGTCTGATGTGTGCCGTTTCTTGTATAGTTTCTATCAAGTCTGCTAACACTGTTGGTCCTCGGGCGGTGCTGATGATGCCGAGTACAATGAATGAAAGCACAGAGAACTTGTTCAGTTTCTTTCCGTTTTATGGTTTGCATTGCACGCCAGAGAAATATTTATGGGTTTTTGGGTCGCCTGCGTAAGCAAGGCATTTGATTTGTTTTGCTCCTAGTGCTAGTTAGCTTAAGTGAGCTTAAGCATCATCAGGCTTTGGGTAGTCTGTTTGGGTCCACCCTAGCTAAAGTTTAGTTAGCTAATTGCTAAGGTAAACTTTAGTTGGGATGTTTGGATCTACCAGCTAATTGAAAACATTCGACATTCTACCTTGGGGGGTGTTAGGGTCTGACCACCCTATATGATGAGATGCTTCTGACGCCTATTTGGGCCTTGCTAGTGTGGCCCACCACCCCTCGCTCATCAACGCTAGCACGCTTGTGGTGGCCCCCTTCCCCTTTCCCGCCTTGCTCCCACTGTTGTTGCCATGGCAAAGCTTACCGTCGAGCCCGACGTCCCCACCCCCCTGCATTGCCAGGGCACCCTAAGCCGCCCATCTACCTTTTCCATCGCTTGTCCTACCTACATTCCCTAGCCCGTCGGCGATATATAGTCCGCTTGACCTAGGGAAGGAGTGTGCTCGTTGGAACCCTACGTCATGATAGGCTGTGGGGAGGGAGAGAAGCACGTCTACCTAGGCCTTGGGCCCCGATGGGTCGCTGCGCCGATGCGAGGTGGAAGTTAAACAACGGTGGTCGAGGAGGGGGGGGGGGTGTTGAGTCGGACGATGCTTCCTCCGTCCGACCGACACGAAGATTTATGTTCTACCCCTCATTAACCTTAGTTGCCTCTCATTTGTATCTAGCTATTTTCTCTCTCCTCATCCCATCCTGGCAGTAGCGGCGATGTCCCTCGCAGCCTCAATAGATGGTGAGATCTCGACCACTTCCTCTGCCCAATTGTTTCTCCGACGGACCCGACCTGTGGGTATGGCAACATTGGCGGATCTGACATCCATAACATGCAAATCAAGACGTGGGGACAAAGAAGTGGGCGGTGTGAGCACCGATGTAGAAATAATTCGATGGGCAAATTTGTAATTACTAGTTTTAGCGCTTTTGTTGGAACGAGATTAACTGGGATGCCTTTAGCTAGGTTCAGATATGACCAGTTTGGATCGTTCCCATTAGTTGGGAGGCCTTTAGCTAGGTTTAGATGTGACATGTTTGGATGCACCATAACTAAATTTAGCCAGCTTAAGGTCTGTTTGGTTGGGCTCCTCTTTGGCTCCTCCAAAGGAGCCCTACCAAACGTTTTGTAGGAGCTCTCTCAAACACCCCCTAAAATTTAACTAATGGATCCAAAATGGATGGATGGATTGGGAGTTGGGAGGAAGGCAAGTGGAATCTAGCCGGATTCATACATTAGTTGGTTGGAGCTAGGGCTCTAGGAGAGTGTTGGGTTGGTTAATTAGTGGATATGGTTGTATTTGTTTAAAAATAACCTATGCCCTAGAATCCGCTTGTAATCGGATTGTTGTGCATGTTTGAGAAAAAAGGGTTGGTAGCTCTTGTCTGGATTTGGGATGGATCATAGATGGACGATCAAATGAGTGTCGGGCTGGGCTCTGCATCAACGCAGTGGAATGGCCATTCAGTCCATGCACTCATCAACATAAATTTTCAATTGGCCCGAGTCCGATGGCCCGACCCGAGCCTGATGGGCCAGCCCGAGCAGGCCCAAGAAAGCATGGCCCAAGAATGGCCTGACCCGTACATCATTGTGCTTGTGCCTTGCATGGCCCGACCTTAGTGCCATGCATGGGCCAACAATTCAGCCCATAGCGCTGGCCCAAGCATGGCACGGTTAAACAGGCCGGTCCGACTAGGGCACGATCATTATCCTAGAGCTGAAGGTAGTCCATTCCTTTTAACTAATGAACATTGGGATATTGTAGAGAAAGTACTTAAGTTTCTTGAACTGTTTTATGATTCTACAGTTGCTTTGTCTGGTGTGTACTATCCTACATCTCCACTTATGATTCATTTTGTTGTCAAGATTGCTATACACCTAAAGAATTATGGTAATGACACTCACCTCAGGCCAGTTGTACAACCAATGATAGATAAATATAACAAATATTGGAGGGACATTCCTTTGTTTTATTCTTTTGCATTCATCTTAGTCCCTAGAGCTAAAATGAAAGGTTTCCTTAGAGTTTTGAGGAGGCTGAGTACTCTTACATATACAGATTATGCTACATACCAGCTAGGCACTAGAGCAAGACTCACTAGTGTTTACAACAGATATGAGGCCAAATATGGAGATGTTAGGTTGAGGAGGCGTGCTGTCCCTCCTAACTTGTCTGGTAAGAAAAGGTCTGCTTGGGATGAAATTTATGATGATGATTCAGGTGGTGATAGTGCCTACCCTCTTACTGCTACTCTTAATATGTATAGAGATATCTCTACATCTTCTCTGCTGCTTGCTGCAATCTTTAGCTTCTGATGCATCTGAATTAATTTCTTACTTGACACAGTTAGCTAGATGGATGATGATTTTAACTTGTTAAACTAGTGGCATCAGCACAAACTGACTTATCCAATTCTGTCTATCATGGCTAAAGGCATTCTAACTGTTCCTGTGTGTACCATATCTTCAGAGTCCACCTTTAATATGACTTGTAGGATCATCGAGGAGCAGAGGAGGAGGCTGACAGCAGAGATGGTGGAGATGCTCATCTACATCATGGACTGGGAGATGGCAGAGCAAGGCTACAACATGATGTGGAGGACAAGGAGCTTGAAGAAGCATTTGAAGAACTTTGGCTTGGGTAGTTTTGTTTCTGCTAGTTTCATTTATGCATTGGACAATGAACTGTAACTGTGAACTTGGACTGTAATGGAATGCAATAAACTTTTAATGGGCTAGGATGTACTCTTTCCCTGGCTAGGGTTTCTCACATGGGTGAGTTTTACCTAGCTAGGGTTTTAATGAGGCAGCCATTGCAGCCCTCCTTTTGATAACAGTTGTGTGTTCATCCTATTAATCTGAATGGATTGAGTGCTTCTGAGTTTTAGTGCCTAGGCCAGCCATGGCACTGCCGTGCTACTAGGTCACTAGGCACGACACGACATGACTAAGTCTATATAGGGTCGTGCCTGGGCCTGTCCTTCGGCCTAGTAGGCATGACCCGGTACGGCCGCTGGGCCTTATAGGGTCGTGCCTGATAGGGCCCGGGCCAGTGCCGTGCCGAGCGGCTCGTTCCGCCGTGAGCTCTAACCCTCCAACTCTTTATTTATCTTCAAAATTAGCACAAGTGTGTGTGACACTATCCAAATCTTTATCATAGCTCATGTACTGTTGGTGTTTTTTAGAGATAGCAGCAAAGTTCACAAGCACACGGGAAATACCGTTGTAGCACTTCACCCGGTGGTATTCAGGGAATCATATATTTCTTAGGGACGGCTGTGTAGAGAGGTTTCTGAATACAGCACCCTTGGCAAGGTTAAGCTTCTAAGAGGAACGAGGTATCTTTATGGGCTAACGCTCTCATGCAGGGATCACTCGGCTGTTATCTCCCTACTTCGGGCACCGGTCAACGCACAATACTAGGCAACTTTCGGCAATTTGCACTACGCCACACCCAAATGCGGGAGGATTTTAAAGGACGGACAAGAATGCTGTCACTACCTAGCCGCCTACCCCCTCAACCATGGGATGCGCCACAAAAGATAGGTAACCGCTAACAGTATGGCTATGGGATGTTAGCCATCCCCATAACCGACATCCAGTAGATCCAAGACATGGGCGAGAAGTTGCAGCAATTCGAGTAGTCAACGGACATAATGACAGAGTTGGTGGGAAAGATGCTTATCCGCCAGGTCTATGTGGCGGTTTAGCTGAAGGCTGCTATGTGCGGCCTCCAAGCCTGTCGATGGGTGCAGGAGATGCACGATCTACAACTGATTTAGCTATGCACCCCTTCGTAGCTTCTCCAAGATGCACTTGGTCATGTGGATGACTTCGATCTCCTCCGCTGCGTTAGGGCTCTTTGGCCTATGTTTCCCACATGGGTGGCGAGCATGTTGTTTTCCTCGTGAGCGGTGAACTCATAATCTATGGCGCCAGCGGATGGGGAAGCGCGCCCCTCCCCATTGCTCTCCATCAAAAGTTTTGTACTATTCTGTATGCGGTGCAGACTAGCTGCCATCCGGCAGGTAGAGGGCATGAGATCATGAACGTGAGCACACCACATAGCGCCGTCGCATTCTGCCACTGGTGGTGGAATGCATCTCCACTAGTCGCTGTTGTGACCAATTCTAGGTGGGCGTACACATGCACCCCTTTTATCCATATGGTGTCCATGGGATCTAGGTGGCTATACATGTGCAGGTCTAGCGTCCTGATGGTGTCCACTTTATGTTTAGGAGTCAAAAATAAAGGGGTCCAGTCCATTTGAGGCTAGGAATAAAAAAATAAGACAAGATGTGAATACTTCTAGGTGAAAAGCTAGAACGGTATATTTGTGCGTTTGTGGAGTACTCCGTAAACATTAATAAATATCAACAAATATCCAGCAGGGAGTTAGGAATAGTTGAGATATGCTCAGGTTCCGAAAGTGTCCTTAGAGATCTAGTACATTGTTGTAATGTTTATTTGTAAGACTCAAGTATTTCATACATTTATCTTCTTGTTGACAACAAAATCTGTCCTCGCGCCTGACACACCAGGAGGCAAGACTCGTTTCTTTGAATTTGCTTTTGCCTCAGGCAAGAGTTGTCATACGATCAACCAATTGTGTGCTAGTCAATTTGACCTGCAAATCAACAAGGGAGAAAGATAATCAGTAATATAAGGCGGGACATGTCGGTGTTGCCGAACCAGTTCTGATAATGTGCGCCCATTGAGCCGAATCAGATGGCTATCAACTAAAGAGTCGACACAGCATGTATATGAAAAACAAACTGGCTAATCATGTAATATGATATAATGAAAGGCACAAATTAATGTTGACAAATGAGTATAAAACACCAAAATAAGCAGATTAATCCAGATCTATCATCATTAAATAAAAAGAAAACCGAGAAACTTCTGTAAATACTATGACCCATGCTTATCCGATTATCTATTCGACAATCTCATAAGCGTGCCTATTTGACGGAACATGTGATATCGGCTGAAAGAGCCAATTCGGACAAAGCACACAGTTAACGTCATCCCCGATCAGGTGCAAAAGCATCATCCGGTCTCTAACCCCCCCACCAACACCCGTGTTTTTGCATCATTTTAAAAATCACTAAAAGTTTGAACTTTTCCCCGAATTACAACTAAAAACTTGATTTATTTTTAAAAATCACTAAAAGTTTGAACTTTTCGAATTACAAAAAAACCCTTTATTTTCCGCTAAACCGAAAAAAACCTGCATTGAAACTCTCACCATCTAGAAAATAAGAAACCTTGTTTGTTGTTTGATGAACTTTATGGTCGCAAAGGATGCAAGGTAAGTTCTAGATTTAAATTATGGAAGAATATTGCATGAGAATGATTTGCAAATTTTCTCTCGAATAATATACCGACACACGTGTGTACTAAATATATATATATATATATGAATATTTTTATAAGCACAATAAATAAATATTCTCGACAATAATAGTCATGGGAATATAAAGGTGCTTATACAAATATTTATAATATATATTACACATGAAATAATAGAAGGCGGAAAATGTGTGTGTACACATATATTCATATTTGTATGAGCACAATTGAATAAATATTCTTCTAAGTGAAAGTCAAGAGAATATAGGGTCATGTGCTTGTACCAATATTTACAAAATGTATATTTACACACATAAGAGAAATAGGGAGAATAAGAATAAAGGAGAAGAAAGGAAAAGAGAAATAAAACAGGAAGAGCTCGTGGGCTTATTTCTCCTCTGGCCCAGCAGCACTCCACCCTCTTCCTCTCTTTTCCTTTGGCCCGAGGCAGCCCACGCATTCTCATTCTCGCAGACCCCAACGAAAGCAGGCCGGCCCATGAAACCAAAGGGCGATCCCAACCCGAGGCCCGTTACCACCCTCGTCGTCTACCTCCGTCCGTCGGGCGCGACCGCGGGCACGATCACCGGGACCACGTGCTCCCCGTCAGATTGACCGCATGCACACGACGAAGACGAAGGCACGGGAACCGGACCTCCCTCCTTGCCGGGATCCGGCGGAGCGGGATAGCCGGCTCCTCCCCGTCGAACGACGACACCACCTGCGGAGGAGCGCCGCGGACCACCTTGTCGCCGCGATGGCGCCCCGCCGCCGCCACGACGTGACCAGGTTGGAACCAACTGCGCCGGGAAAAGGATGAGGACCAAGGCACAAAGAACCTCGCGAGCCATCCCATCACCGCACACCCGCCGCCCCACTACTGTCCATGCCCACAGGAGGCACGGCGACCCTGTCAGTCTCTTGCCGGCCGCCGCCGCGACATGACACAAAGGCACAGCGAGCCAGCCTAGCCACCCGACGCCACGATGACAAGACCGGACGACGGAGCGCGCACCGAGGTCCACGAGCACAACACTGACTGCCGGAAAAGATCGGAGGAGCGAGGAAAATATCTCGCCGGTGGAACCGCCGCGGCGCGACTATAAATAGCCACGCCCGGTGTCGCATCCGACCTCGCCCCAGCAGCAAAAGCTCCATAGTGAACTAGAACACGAGGTGCTCGCGCTCTCCCCTCCTATCTCCCTCTCCTATGCTCGCAATCTGAGTTCTCCCCAAATCTCTCTCCGCCGTGGCCGCCAGCCAGGGGTCGAGCTCGTCGCCATCGTGGACGTCTTCAGTGGCAATTGGAAGCGTGGTACGCCTCACCCACCCCTTCTCTTTCATTTCCCTTCTCTGGATATTGCTATTGTGCAGCCTGGCGCGATGGTGAAGCGCCGCCGCCGCCGTCTACCGCCCGAGCCGCTGCCGTCGTACAAGGGGGGCACCGGAACTTCCCTAGTGCCCACGATAGGGACGTAGTGATGACGAGCCGAGAGCCCCAACGGCGAAATGGGGCGAGCCGGTCGGAATCCGCCAATGCCGGAAGAAGCCGCCGCGCGGTGAGGCACCAACGGGCGAACACCGCCCGGGGAAACGCCATTTCCTACCCTCACGGCGCGGGGGATGACCCGGTGGAGAGCCGACACGCGGCAACGACGCCAACGGCCGCCACCTTGCCATCAAGGCCGGACCCATGGTCCACTAACCCGCCACGCCAGCCCACGTGGCAACCCAGGGGCCCATTCGCCACCGTATAGTCCATCAATGCAGAACTGTGTACACTATGTCAATTGCTATGTATACCCGAGAATTGTACATAGCTAAATGTATACTTTCCTGTGTCAGAAAAATTCTCAGAAAATTTGTAAATTCATTATTTGATTTATAGAATTTTATCATGTAATTAGTTCCAACTTTATTACATGATAAAATTATATTATAATATTACCCTAATGATTTAATTAAGGATTTGTATTATAAAAATCCATATCTCTTGCAAATTAACTCTGCTTCGCGTGAAACGACTTCCATAATTCATCTAAAATCTAGCTTTATGCATCTAACCCATTGCCACCATAATGTTCTATGTTTGTTTACATGTCATAGTTCGAGCTAGGTTTATCGCCATCCAAGTAGGTTCGACGACCCGCTTAGGAGCTTCCCGCTCGAGCGGCTAGAGCGCCTCGACGCCGTGCCGATTCGTAAGAACCTCTCAGAAAGTCCTTACCCCCTAATCATGACCTTAATTAACTAATGAGATAATGATAATGATAATAAGATCTCGAGGTCATGGGCTATTATCGTATGCGATGATGTATGAGATGATGATGAGCTAGGTGCTCGATATTGATGATGAGCTGAGTGCTCGATATTATTGAGGGGCTATGTGCCCAGTTGATTAATGAGTTGTGGAAAGCATACGATAGTGGTCATGATGCTCACTTGTGATAACCTGATTAGTGTATAGTGGTGTGAGCCTGATAACGTAGCTGTGGAGCTAAGCCGGATGACGTAATCATCCACGTTATCTACGCTCATATGTTATAATTAAGAACTTACATGAGATCCTAATATGAACCCTAACCAACAAAAGAGGTGAGTGGTGGTAATCCACAGTGAAGTGGATTACCACATCAGGAATCACTGTGAGGGATTCCTGCGGAGAGATACTTGCCTCGCTAAGGACCGGTTCATAGACCTTCTACCTAGTGAGATATCGCGTACAGCCACACGTCGGTATGGGACGGCTTGATTTCACACCCCGTTAGGTGACAGTATGATTTCGATCCAAGGTGGCCTGCGTAGGCGAGCGAACTATCAGGAGAAGACATTGCGGAGAGCGAACCCAATGGTCCGATTGGCGTGGCTGCAGTCAGTCACGTTAAAAATGCTGAGCGCGATGGCGCGGGTTTTTGTGCATGATATATATATGATGATTATGATTGCTGTGTGCGGGCGTGGTGTGTATTGAAGCCACGTTGGACGTAGTGTGCATTGAAGCTACGTCGGGGGATGAATGCATCATCCCGCCAACCCCTGAGAAGTCGTGGTAGGGTCATACCGAAATCTAGGGTAGCACCCAAGCGGGTACGGAATCTCGTTAGGCCCGCTCTAAGCCAAGTCGCGATGGTGTAGACAACGCCATCGTGTGGGGAAAGTGTACAACCTCCTGCAGAGTTTATTGAATCTATTCAATAGCCACGCCCTTAGAATGGGCGGATGCTAGGTCCGAACATCTATGATTAGACTTCTCACCTAAAGAACTAACCCGTTTGTGACCTTGAATGGGCGATGCTAGGTCTAAACATCTATGATTAGACTTCTCACCTAAAGAACTAACCTGTTTGTGACCTTGTTGAAGACGATGAGATCCAATCCGGGAACTAGCGAGAGCAGTTTTAGAGACTCTGCTAGGGCCCGAAACCCTTAATAACCAAACCACCCCTGGTTTGGACTTGCTGAGTACGTTTGTACTCACCCCTCCTCTGTTTTTACAGACATCGGCACATTAGGAGGTAAGTTCGTCGTCGAGATAGAGGACCGATATTTCGTAGGAGTTCGCAAGGTGTTTGCTTAGGAGAAAGACGTTGAAGCCTAGGATTCATCCATGCTCAAGTTTGCCTGTGGAGTACAGGGGCAGTGTCATGGTTAATCCACCGCTTCTCGGTTGGCTAACTCTGATATTGTAACCCTGATTGGTGACCCCTTCATCGCCACTGTAAGCCCCTTTTCTATCCTATATCTATAAAGCTCGGTAACCATTACTTCTGTATACCATTATCTGAGACTAATAGATGTGTTTGTGGCGTGATCCCGGCGCAAACACGTGTGATTAAGGACCCATAAAAGTGGGGGCTCGACACCCCCCCCTCCCCCGCTAACAAATGGGGTGTGAGGTAGTACCACATGGGCCGTGATAAGGTAACAAAGGAGGTAGTATCGATGGGCCTTGAACTATGAGCCATACTCCATTGATCAACGATTCTACATAGGATTTGACATGCCTTATTCGCACGCTATATACGATCAAGATTGAAAAAGGACGGCCAATAAATTGTAACACATCATTTAAGGTATGAATTGAATCAGGTTATATAGATCAATAAACGATGGGTTAAAAAGATATAAAGTTGAAAAGGTATAGCAACAAATTGATAATTAACTTAATCAATCTGTAAAAGACCCTACCAAACTTAAACAGAGTCGATAACTGGACTTGATCTAAATTCATGCAGTGGGGTACATATGGCTGCGCACAAACCATACATTTTTTTTTTTACCGAAGTCAGCAAGGGAAACCCCAAGCCTATTTTTAAATTTTTTTAATAATGCAGACGTGTTTAAATTCGCTCCCACTGGGAGTCGAACCCAAGTCTGCTGGGTGCTACTGAGGTGCTCTAACCACTAGGCTAGAGAACCTTTTGCGCACAAACCATACATCAATTTAGAATCAGTGATATTGATCTAGTCAAGAAGTGGGGTGTGTATGGGTGCGCACAGGCCATACTCGATTTCGAACAAAGATCCCTTGAACCAAGAGGGTATGTATGGTTGCGTACAGACCGTGCTTAAGCAAGAACAAGGTTGGCGAAACTTACAAACATGCAAGAGGTCGGCCAAGCTCGATGTAGCCCCGGCTCACCAAAGAACTCGCCGAATCTACATTAATCCTACTCCTAAGGGTTTTGGCACGTAGTTTAATTGTTTGATTGATTGTGATTGTTTATTACAATTGTCGGGGTTCAATATTTATACCCGGGCATATAGTATAACTCTTAACCAACTAGGACTCTAAAAGATAACTAACCAATACCTCGGAACCTAACTTTCCCTTTTCCGTGGGTTCCGACACGTTTCATCCCGATTTATCTGTGCGGCTTGATGACGTCATCCTTGGTTTTCCCTTTTAACCAGACATTGCTAGCTAGTCTTCCGATTGTCACTTACCATTGCCTCTTAATCCCTATTTACTTGAATGTCTTTCATGGTTATCTAGTTCATGCCTTAGTTGTTTAGCTAAGTATAGTTAGTATAGTTGAATGACACCTTGGCATGGGATCTCTGTTATCATCGAGTGCTGTAGTTATTCACGAGACTAGAGTAGTAATCAGTAGTATAGACGTGGTGTCTAGACTATACGCTACCTGAGTTTGCGCTCAATCCCACAAATAGTTGTGGTAGTCCTAGGCCTTTGTAATCCACCATGTTTGGATTGGTGTTCGTACTCCCTCAAGGGATGGAAAAGGTACTTGCTGCTCCAAAGTGTTTTGTGTGTGATGGCTATGCCTTACCTAGGCCCGCATTACTAGAATAGAACCACAATAGAACCTTATACTCTCACATTGTCCTCTCATCTTAGCTTGACTGGTCCTATATCTTACACTGGAATTCTCATGTGTGTCTCATTGTCCATAACTCCTATTTTGTCACTTACACCCCACATTAATCTAGTCGGTATACTAGTAACTACATACATATGGTTAACTACCAACTTCTCACATACATTTCTATTAGGACCTACCACTGCCTATGCTTCTATGCCCACCTTTTTGCTTGCATGAGAGCCGAGCTCTCTTCTCTCTTCTCCCTTAAGCTTCCCTCATTCACATAAGCAAAAATGCTGACTAACTTAGCTATAAGACAACTGTTGTACATGCTCTAAGGCGATGTGAGTATAATTAGCTCAATAGCTTCAGTGTGCTAATAGGTAATTGCCCTAAGGGAGTCCAAATTCAACTCATGCACAACATGAGCTTATTCCTAAATCAAACAAGATATCTGGTCTAGATCTACAATAGAAACATCAAATTCTATTCATATGGTAAAGCGTACAAATTTGAGAAACTAGATAGCATCGTCTCAAGTATTCATAGGGTCTCAGCGCATAATTGGCTGCAAGCGTGGTGGCCAAAATTGCCTAGACTCGACCATTGCTTGTATGTTGCTTGGACTTTATTTTGTTCATACCCTGAGTTTCTTTTGCCAGATGCGGATTCTACGCTGGTTGGCGGGCATCAAGTGCACAGAATCGATCACTTGGATGTCCGCCCGGCCATCAGTTGCCTGGCTTATAAGCATCGTAAATCACTATTCCTATGTCCTCAAACGGATGAACCAAATGCTGCCTAATTCTTCTGTCACCTCATGTTCATATGTGGCTGGCTAGTCATTTTTGCAATTGATAGCAGGCAGCTTACAGGCAGGCGAAATTCCCATCCAGCTAGCTAAGGGTTGCATCCAAACAACCACTAAATGCTTACAACTAGGTAACAACTCATGTGTAGCTTATGGACATCCAGATTTAAGGGGTTTTTTTTTTTTTTTTTTTTTTGGTAGTACACTAGTATACTAGTAGTAAAAGCTATTTTTGTCTCTATTGCTTCAAGCAGAAATAGTGAGTTAGATTTTCCAGTGGTGACTGGTGATATTCAAATTTACTTCTTGTCCTTAGTAGGAAAATCACATTTCTCTTCTATATATTCTTGATGTCAAAATGAAATCTAGTGGAGTTTTGATATATGAACGCTCTTGAATCATCCATGTGACGTCGCTTATCATGGTCCCCCCTGGACCGTCTCTCAAAATGTAGGAACTGAGAATTTACACAATGCAGTTTAATGATGGGCATGACAGATTTTTCTCTGGCTGCATAATTAGTACTGTTTGTTTCTAGAAATGCTTATACTTATTTTTTTGAGTTCGGAAATGCTTATATACTTAAGGATAAATGGAACTATGAATTAATCATAGTGTCGTCATTGATATGGCTTATTTTGGATGAGTTGTTTTCTCTTTCTTTTAACTCTGCAATTAATATAGGAAATCATCTGGGTAATATTCATTTAATATGTGGGATATAAATATAATACACATTAGCACTAGCCTTTAGGAAACCAACATTTTTTTAACAGAAATGGACCTCATCTGACACTGTCATTGTGTCGTGGTCTGACTAACACGTCAGATGAGAGAGAAACACGTTGGCTAGATATAGATGAGGGCAACTGGCAGCAGTGCACACAGCACGTAGAGCACGCAGCGGGCTCTCACTGGTAACGTCCCTCGACCCCTTCTCTCTTTCCCTTCCTCTCCGATCTCCGGTAATCCATCCATGGTTTACTTGAACCTTCAATCTACCACCGCTTGAAGGTTCAGTAGCAGTCGTTGGATCGGAGAAGGATGGATCGGCAATCAAGCAGCACTGGGATGGAGGGACTCTTCCGATTCCTGCCGGCCGAAGTGAAAGAGATGGAGGAGCGCCTGTTCCCGATCACCGGTCGCAGGCTGAACCACGTCCTCATGGATGAGCTCGCTGATAAGTTTAGCTACTACCGGGGCCTTGCTGGCATGACTCCCGTCAAGTCCAAGCAGGTACATGGCTAGCTCTGTGCATCGATTTTCCAGATATTTCAAATTCCTTGTACCATGAACCTTTTTTCATTCGGGATCTGGGGCTCGATCTGAGCTGGGGAACTCATGCAGGTGCTCAACTGGTTTCATAACAATCGTAACAAGCATTGCCCCAAGATAGGAAGGGAAGCTAATGCGGAGGTTGGGGCCAACCATCAGCAAGGTCGAGGTTCCTCCCTAAGCGAGTTCAAGCCAACGGTCACTACGCACGCAGGATCTTCTTCCTCAGGTGATAGAATATTTACCTGTGACTGATCATTGATGCTTCTTTGCGTGGATATCTGCTAGACTGCTAGTACGTCTCTGGTTGTTAGCAAGGCAATAATAATAATGGAATGCCACACAGTGAGCGAGTGATCAAATCTGTGCACTGAGTCATGATTTATGAAAATATAATTATTATGCTCCTTATCTAGATCTTTATATATGTAACTCAGCCGGCCATTTGGAATTGATACTGAGTGCTGAATGCTGTATTATTTCATCTAACATAGAAGCTTTGTTTCCATTTCATGCTTAATAATTGTAACTTTGCGTGCATCCTTTTAGTTCTATATATCAGATATATACTTCGTCTTCATTGTTCCCTTACTAGCCAAATGAATGTTTGTTACTAGCACCCTTTAGGATCTATGAATTTGTTTGTTGGCCATGTTTACATGCCCCGTCATAACGTCCAGGCACTTTCATTCTATTAGGATATATATTGCTACGTTTTTTTTTCCCTACATACCGATGGATATGCATCACAAAAACATGACAATTATCTCCAGGGCAGTATTACTCTTTAGGATATTGATGTATGTTATGATTTTATTCTTGCAACTTAGATGCATCACAAATCCATGACAATTGTCTATCATGTTTCTTTCTTCTACTCATTGTTATTAACATTATTTGAAAACCAGGGGATAATTATATCGATGATTACACCAAGTTTGAAGCTAAGTCAGCTAGAGATGGCGCTTGGTATGGAGACTCTTGCACCTGGTCTTCTTATTTTGCTTTTTGATTGCCACATATATATATAAATAAAGTTCTCTATGCAGCATTTTTAAAGTTTTATTCTTCATATGTGCATCATTATATATTGCAGGTACGATGTCCAAGACTTCGAGGCTCATGGGTTTTGTGAATCAGGTGATTTGGTAAGGAAATCAATTTTTGATGATGTTGATAAAAATTAAAGGCAGCCTTTAGTTATTTGTGCAATAAGCATCTGTTAGTCATAGGTAGGAACGTACATATGATTCCATTTTCATACAGGGAGGAAATCCCTGAGGCTAAAAGCAGTAATAAGTTAGTCTGTGATATAGGTTGTTTTGGCACTAGGTTAATTACACAAAGATAGATCAATAGATTCTACTCATATAGGTGGTCTCAGTTCGGGTCCATATGAACTTAATATATTAAAAATTTTGAGGCAGGGGATATTAAGGTACAGTAACATTTGCCATGAAAAAGGTATAATATACGATCGAGACATTCCAACAAATCTCAGGCAGCTAGGCTGCAGAAAAATAAAAAGATTTGAAGATGTGGTGTATGTAGCGACCTGGGGGGGGGGGGTGGGCGCGCAATTAAGCCTCTCTCCCCTTCTTCCGCCCACTCCTCTCCTAAACTCGTCCAACCTGTTGTGTTCTCCATGGAGTGGTCCTCACTGTGGTCACATCTATGTTGGGGCTGGATTCATTGTGTGTGGGACCTAGATCTTTGAAGGATGTAGGTGCTCAGCTCACCTTACCGGGCGCTCCCTGCAAGCTACATTGCCGCTGGTGGCGGCGGTGCTGCTAGCCATGGCATGGGCGCGGTGCTGGCTGTGCTTTTGACCACAACGGCGGTGATGATCACGCTAGTGGTGCCAGCATAGGCGGTGATGATCACGCTAGTGGTGGTGGCGGCAGTAGTAGCAAGTGTCATGGTCACGGTTGTGCTAGGGCTCATACGTCGTGCTTCGATAGATTCTTGATGAAAGTCTTGCCAGACTTGTGGTCGGTGCCAATGAGGATGGCGCATGCTCATGTGTGTCATGCTCCACTAGGATTATAGGCATCATCAAAGATCCATTTGCCTTGTTGCACGTGGTCTCTCTAGGTGAAAACCCAAGTCCGATTCCTCATGCGACGGTGGCATCTTTGTATGTCATTTCCTTCTGGAGGGTGTTGCTAATTTAGAACCGCTCCCCTATATGCACAAGGCTTGAGAGCACACTCCTATGCCGTTGAGGTCGCCCTAGTTGATACCGTGAAGTTATTGCTGCCACCCCTGCTGTGTTTTTCATCCTCTTGTGAGATTTGTAGTGTGCCTATGTGTGCTTTATATTTTTCTTCACAATGGTCTATCCTGCTATTCTTGTTTGGTTTTTCCATGCTGGCTGAAGCTTTTTCGCCATCGTTTGGCTTTCGTGGTGGATACTTTGTTGCTACCATTTTTGACGGATGGCTACTGGAGGTATATTCTCTAGTGGCTGCTTTGCCGCCATTGCTGCGTTGGCTTCTCTTACAGATGCTTTGCTACTGAGGTTGCTATGGACTCTTCTCTAGCGGATGCTTTCTCGCCGTTAGTGCTGGATGCTCCTCTTGACATATCTAGGTGGACATTTTGTGCCACCATGGTTGCCTTCTATGTAGGTAACCAGTGTTGATGTCTTGTGTTCTTATAGGCCCAATTTATTTGTTTGGCGTTGAAGCTGGAGGTCCCCTCTCCTTGCCTTTTCTTTGTGTATTGGTTTGTTTCAAATTGTCTACCACTGTCTTGGTGGTTTGTAGCTTGCGCTACAAGAGCTCACTCATAGTTGCGTTGTGTAATTTTGTCTCTTAATTAATGAAACATGTGCCAAGGCAGCACAAAAGCATGTTCTAAAAAAAACATCCAATAGTGATGATTGAACAATATCATGATCGTCCTTGGTTGTAGATCCAAAATAATTCAAACTGGTATGCTATATACTAAAGATAACTCTAACACTATATCTTTTTATGCTATAAACTGATATGCTATATACTAAACATAAACTTGCACATATATATATTTATTCCCCCACATGCTTACAAATTGTAACATCATACGCAATTATATATGTTTAAAAATGCTTGTATAGTTTCCTAGATAAGCCAAAATAATTTTTCCTATATGTGTTCCTTTTTGTGTAGTTTCTACTATCATTTTATGTTGATCTGACTGTGTGTGCCATTTTTTGCTTGCCATATGAATCAGCAACTATTGGTTCATTTTTTCTGGATTAGGAGCAGAGCAAGCTGAATGGATCAATGCTCGTACATGTTTGCGGCCACGCTCAGTGCCATACAAGACCACAGAATGTGCAAATGTTCATTGTTGGGACCCTGTTCTTTGTTATAAGGTATTGAAATATTGAACTCCCTTTACCTTGATTATTAGTATACCAAATATCTACATTCAAATAAGAACTTTTGAGATAGACGGTACTTAGTTTGCCTGATCTACGCCTAGGATTCTGCATTGAATAGTACTCATCCTTCCAAATTTTGACTTTTTTAGTTCATCCATTTAGTTATGTATATCTATATGAATGAACCACTAAATGGATGAACTAAAAAACTTAAAGTGACTTATAATTTGGAACGGGAAGAGTATATACTTGGTATGCCTATATCAAAAAAGGTTTTTAGGTAGTGGATACTTGTATACACCCTATCCTGTTTTAGATTATACTCCCTCCATTACAAATAATAGGTTTAAATTTTGTACTTTATGCTAAATTAAACTTACCTAGTTAACTTTTATCTAAGATTGTAGAAGATAAATTAACATATACAATACTAGATAATAGATGCACTATTAAGACATATTTCATGGTGGTTTTAATGAAACTAGTTTAGTTAACGTTGTAGTGGTAGTTGTTTGCATTTATCTATAGATATGTTTAAGAAATCACTATACGTTAAAGGTTGATTACGGAAGGTATCATGGGGGTGCCATTGCAGGAATAGAAGTGTCAAGAAATGAGATACATCGGGAAAATGATAAGCTAGAGTGAGACTAGATATTAATATTTCTTAATACTTGTGATCGAGGGTTGTGTGTTTCATTCTTGATACAGTATCTATACTAGAATTGAGTCCATAAAAGGGTATTTTTGTGGACTTCCTTTAATTTTAATGTCAGCAAGCTCTAAACAGTTTTTAAGATGAACATAAAAACATATGAAACAAATTAAACAAACTAGAGTACTGAATATATACATATATAATTTATTATAATAACTATAAAAAAAGGAACTCTTAGAAAATTACAGTCTCTCATAACAGTTTTGAATAAGGGACTTTTGTTTAGGATTAATTATGTTTGTGTAACATTATGAAAGAATCAACAACATAGAAATTTTGCCATGTATACGATCTTCAGATATCTCGTTTTGCAACACTTTGGACAGACCATCAATGGATGACCTGGGCATAGCCCTCATGTTGGTTGGAAGGTATCCGGTGGGGCACCATTGAAGAGCACAACATCGCATACAGAGTGTGGTAACACAAGCCATGACCAAATGTACCCATTTGAGATGAAAGCCCAGCTTCTTTTTTTTTGGAAGATCGGCAAGCCGGCTTTGACTGATAGTAAGAAGGAAGTAGCATACAACCTTAGCAGCACGAGCAGCGCCCACCCCCCAACCCATCCAGCTTTACAAGAACATTTTCCAAATAGCTCCAATCCACACGATCATACACATTCTGTATATCCAGTTGCACGCACAGAAGCTACTCCTATCTGAATTATCATGCTATATATATCACATGAAAACACTCAAGATCAATTAACAGTTCAATACATTGTCATTAATTGGATAGTTAAGAATAAGTGCACTTTGGTTCTCAAAAATTAAAATATCAAGTAAAGGCCGCAAACGATTCACCAAGCATTTACAAACAACCTTGTACTAGAATTGAGTTCTGTAAAGGATAAGAATTTATTTACATGAACTTCCTTTAATTCTAATTCTAATGTCATTGAGCTCTAAATAGTTTTTAAAATGAACATACAAACATATGAAACAAATAAACTAGATTGCAGAACATACACATAAGTCACAACTATATATTAAAAAAGGGACTTTTGTTTATGGTTGCTTATGTCTGTGTGACCTTGTGGATTAACAAAATGGAGAAGTTGTTTTCATATTTTCTTGTTCTGTAATTCTATCTCTTACCTTGGTAGAAGTGTGTCGCTCATGAATATATATAATTCTGTTCCGAACTATTCAGGTAAGTGAAGAGAGTTGTCTCTATTTTGATGCTGAAGTGCATGCTATTGAAAGGAAAACACATGATTCAGGAGAAAAATGTGATTGCAAAATCCTTGTTGTTTATGTGCATGATAATTCTGAGGTACTTAATTTACTTCTAATATTGTCCATTCACTAACTCAGTCATTGTAGTAAATTTCTATGTTTTATCTTGTTTTTCTTATGCCCATGATTATTCTGATATCTCTTCATTACATAATAATGTCTATGCATTGAAACTTTATAATTGTAGGAGATGCACCTACTGACATGCTTTATTTCAGTTTTTCCAATGCACCTACTGACATGCTTTATTTCAGTTTTTCCAATGGACCAACTCTCCATGTTTGTCGCTCCCTTTTATTCTCTTTAAAATTTAGATGCCCTACAACTATCGACCCATTGAATCTTAATGCATTAATTTGAACTCCAATTAATATATTGTATTGTTAATTTAAGTAAAGTATGCACTTTTTAAAATGTAAAGTACCTCTCATGAATAATGTTTTTTTACTATTGACCCATTGAATCTTAATACTATTAACTATTGACCCATTGAATCTTAATGGTTTTTTACATTGATGCTAGATTTGACATGCAATTAATGTTTTTTTATTCTACATGCTCCTCGCTTAATACTATTGCATTGTTCGTTGATACTAGATTTTGTTGAATTTTGTAGGATATTGTTACACTGAGGAAGTTGTGTCATCGATATGTTGGAGATGACTACAAACCTCAAACTTCGTACAAGCGAGGAAAGGAATAGCTTAGCAGCTCAAGAAAAAAAAGTTTAGCATCAAGTTGATGACATGCTTAATATCACACCTTTTAGAACAATGTATGTTTTGTTTATTACAATGTGTCTTGGTGGCTCATGCGTATTGTTACTGAATGGAAACTAATTAATTGTGTAAAGACCTAAGGCTTCATGACAAGTGAAAGGTTCAAATGTCTAGAGGGGTGATGAATAGCCTATTTAAATTTTTGCAAACTACATTTAACCAAGAAATTAGTAAATTAAGAAGCGAAGCCAGATTTGCGGAGCTCTACAAGGGTTAGAAGTCACCTCCAAAATTCTAGAATCTTCTAGAATCTCTAGAGGCCTTTGTGCCTTTGCACGAGCCTGCCTATCTCGAGCACGGCATGTTGGGGGTCGGACCACATGGCCCACAGGCCGACCGGGCCATTCCTAAGAGGGCTTTGTGCCTAGTTGATGGCCTAGCCACAACCTATTGGGCTGATTTTTAGTGCCGGGCTGGTCCGAGAAGCATGGCCTCTCTAGCGAGCTAGGCTGCCCGAGGCCCATAGAGAAAGGCAAAGGGAGAACAGGGCAGCCATGGGAGACGACCGCCGCCACCGTGCGCGTCGCCCTTGAGGTAGATCTAGCGGCCGACACGCTTGGCCCGAAGGGGGGGCCGCGTGGGGAAGCATGGAGGTGGAACCCTCCACTTGAAGTCATTGCCATCGCTGGGGCGTGGAGGAAGAGGCCAAGAAAGCCGCGAGCGGCGTGGGAGGGAGGCTGTTTCTCACCGGCTTCTCTTGAGCGTGAGGTGAGTCGGTGAGTGCGGTCTTGATGATGAGCCAAGACAAAGGAGGGAAAATGAAGGATTGTGAAGGTGCACGCAAGTCGCGCTCCTCATACATGAATAATCTTGGGACGGGAGCAGGGGTTGTGGTCCTCACATCGCGAGCAACTGAGGGACGAGAGGAGGTGGGGGAAAGGAAGTGGGATAAGATTTGTGGAAAGTAGTGGGATAGGCTTTTATCCCTTTACTCATAAAGAGGCGAATATCATTAACCTAAATTTTTGTTTTCATGCTTAAGGTATCTAGAATGAAGATTAATTATCAAAAATCAAAGATGTTCACCATAGGAATACATGAGACTGAAATAGAGGGATTGTAGATGCTTGCAACTGCAAAAGTACGTCATTTTCCAATGAAATACAAAGAGGTTATACAAAGACGAACTGAGTGGATGAGATAGGAAAGTGGAAAAGATGTTGGAAACCTAGAAATGCAACCAATTGTCTAATAGAGGCTGATCAATTCTTATGAATTCTAGCCTTATAAGTATCCCTATGTACACAATGGGCATTTATTGGTTGCACGAAGGGACACAAAAACAAACGACTCCACTAGACCTAGACGTCCGGAAGTTAAGCCCTCGTCCGAACGCCCCCCACGACTGCTTTCGGTTTCTCTTTTAGGCCGAGGGCGACGCAGAGGATGGGTGGGCACGCGTAGCAAAGGCGCAAGAGACAAAAGCACGTGTGTTTCATGACGGGGACACAAAAACAACGGCTCCACTAGACCTAGATGTCCGAAAGGTCGCCCTCGTTCGGACGCCTCACGGCCGGGCTCGGTTTCTCTTTTTAGGCCGAGGGACGACGCAGGAGGATGGGTGGGCGCCACGGTGTAGCAGTGCGCAAGAGAGAGAAGCACGTGTGTTTCATGACGGAGCATCCGGGCGCAGATATCAGCGGTAAAAAGCGATGCTCACCTGTGATTCGGAGCTTTGCAGCACGCTGAAGGCAGTGTCGCATGGGGCTAGGCGACGATATGCAGAGGGCATGATGGGATGCGACAACGGCACCAAGAACGGGAGAGGGAGGCTAGTAGCCACTAGCAAAGGGCGAGCGGCGATGCAGAGGATGGTAGGGTGTGGCGGCACGCGGAGGATGTTGGCTTCCGCTCAGACGCCCTTGGGGTCCACCTTTACAACCATGGCGATGTACTAATGAAACATGCCGAGATTACCGTTGAAACATGTACTTTGTCGCTCTATAACATTGGCGATGTGCTTCTCAAACATTATTTCATTTGGGAAGACAAGTAGTGGTGAGTAGATGGCGGCATAGGCACGCGGCGGCTACGAGCACGGATGGGGGCGGCGATGCGCAGAGGATGTGGCTTCCACACGGATGCCCTTGGGGGCCGCCACTGCAATAACGGCGATGTACTAATGAAACATGCCCGGATTACTATTTAAACATTTGCAAATATCGCTCTGCAACATTGGCGATGTGCTCTTTGAAACATACCAGGATTGCTATTGAAACATGTATAATATCGTTGTTGCAACATCCGTAAGCAACACCTCCAACTCGGCACACAGAGCTTGGAGGAGATGCATGGAGCTCGTCGGTACGTGGCACAGATGTCGACGACATGGAGCTCGTCGACAACGTGGATCTCCGCGACGTCAAGCTCATCGGCGATGCGGAGCTCGGTGACGCATAGAAGGTGACGTCGCGTGAGCCGCGCGGAGCTAAGGCACGCGGAGGGCATGGTGAGGCATGTGCATGCACGACAATGGAAAAGGACAGGTGCGGGTGGAGGTAGAAGTGGGCAGAGGGCTGGCTGAGTGGCTGGGGCACTGCGACCACAGATACGACAGGCAAGGGCTTGGGCAGCAGCGCTACAGAGCGCTAGGAGAGGAGCGTTGCTGAACTCACGCTCGGGCCGCAGGGAGACAAGTGGACAGGTATTTTACTCAGCCCAGGGCGGGCGGAGATGAGTGGACAAGGATTTTTCTTTTCTTTTTCATTTCTCTCGAAAGAAAAATTATTTTTTAGACCAAAGACATTCACCCTGGCTTTATTAGAAAGCTTAACGAACACCATCATATTGGGGCCTGGTTTCGAACAAGAAAAGGTATCGCGTGGTCAAGTGGAAGGCATTGGTCATTCTAGGTTTCTTTGATACCAGGGCAACGTGTGCTCTTAACCAAATGGATTTATAAGCTAGATAGAGGCGAGGATAGTACGGCATTAGAGGTGATTAGGAGAATGTATTTGAATGGACAGAGCTTTGTCAAATTAAGGACAACGATGGTACAGCAAGTCTTCGGAAAAAGTAATTAAAAATTATATTTCTTTTTTAAGCCACGCTAATCATACTCCAAATTATTGATCATTCAGTTAATCAGTTGACACACAAATTAATAGTACAAAGAGAAAAAATTGGGTCGACGCAATGGCATGATCTTCAAAGCACAGATAATCTGTCTTGTCTCCACAGGTATTTGTTGGCAGCAGCTATCGATTACTTGTTGGCAGCAGCTTCATCAGGCGTTTTGGTAGTCATTTGGTCCACAGCATGCACAATGCTCTGAAGCTCCCCATATAGCCTTGTAAACCATTCTCTGCCTATTTACAGCAGATTTTCCCTCAAATGCCTTGGAAACCACGTCTATGCTGCATAATCGAAAGAAATTGTTAGTTCACCTTCACATAAATAATGAAATAATTGAAAAAATGCATAAACACCTAGCATATCCAAAATGCAAAATAGACATTTTCATCCCTAAACTATTGACGAAGGCTCAGTTTGGTCCTGAACTTTCAAATTGTCTATTTTAATCCTTAAACAATGGAATTGCAGCTCAATCTTGTCCATCCCCATTCATGTACCACATGGCCAGCACTGCATGCGGAATGTCACTCCTGCCCCTCGCTCCCTCCTTTTTACCCGCTGGCTAGGATTCACGACATTTCCATGTGACTAGAAAAATTCAAAAAATAGGAGTAACAGTGAGAGGTGGACAATGACAGTGTGTCCTAACATTATTAGGAAATTCAACAAGATTAGGCATACGACACAGTACTGTCATGTCTTGTGGAATGGTGCTACTGGATTTGAATTGAGAGAAAAAAAATGGAGGTTCACAGTAGACATGAGAAGCAAGGCATGCTCATGTAGGTACTGGCAAGTCTCTGGGATTCCCTGCCAACATGCTTCTGCTGCCCTATTCAAAAGGGCCTAACAATTACATACATATGTGCTCCTCACTTGAGCCTGGCCAGTGGGTAAATGAGGGATCTGAGGGGCAGGAGAGACATTTCGCATGCTGTGCTGTCCATGTGGCAAGACATGGAGGATGGATGAGATTGAGCTGCAAAACCATTGTTTAAGGATGGATGAGATTCTACAACAACACTGTGCTGCTGATGGCTGATTTCAGCTGATTCAATAGTATTCTGTGAGAAAAACAAGCAGAAACAAGGCAGAAACAAGAACAAGCGAGCGTTAGAGACAAAAATGTGACTGGATAAGCGTCCCTTGAGCAATAGTTTAGGGGCGAAAATGACTATTTTGCCTATAGAAAACAAACATAATGTTGTCACCTAACATTTAAGAAGCATAAACAGCAAAAATGTCCAAAACAAATATTTAGAAATACCATAAACAAATATCATCACCAAACTGAAATGACAGAATGCACATGCTCTTCTGCTCAATCCCTATCCCTGCTTGTGCTGTATGTCTAGAAATCATATCTCACTAGTCACTAGTCACCAAACACGAAGGTATTCTCACAAGTGAGTCAACAAATAGCCACTAATGTAGTCTTGATGCTTCCTTTATTGTGTAGTGTATACACACACTAAATGGTATATAGGCATATATAGCATGTGCATGTCCTGCAATATATAGGACAACTAGGACTGACTAGGCTCAACTAGTCAGTCTGGTCAATATACTAGCTAACATTGATACTGCAGCTAGCACAAGACATTTGCCACACTTTTCTTCACTGGCACCAAAGCTGTACACAAGTTGTTTAAGGTATCACCGTGTTGAAATTCAGTCAGCAATTGCTCCTTCTCTAGAAACTTTTGCATATGATATGATATCCTGTCCAAAAGGACTTCAAAACGCTAAGGATGTATGGCCAAACATTGTAGTACTTATTTGGTAGCATGGCTATGACCAAGTAGTAGGTGTACATGTAGTTGTACAAAACTTCTTGTAATAGTGTAAACCATGTATATATGCAAGCATATGGACCAGCTGCATCCTTAATTCAAGGAGCACCGTTCACTAGTGTTCATGCGTGTATGCTCTGATCTCCCCTTTACTTCTACCTCCAGTTGTGTGCGTGTGGTGAATTAACAAAAGCCGACCAACAAGTAGTACTGCCACGGTTGGGTGGTCATGGGCATTGTCAGGAGAACACTCCCTACCCCGGTTACCAGATAGCCATTTGGTGCAAAGGCGGTCAGGGAGGTTAGAGGAGGGAGTGCCCTGTACCCCACGCTTACCTGCACTAACTATGGTGACTGGTCGGTGTTCATGAAGGTGATAATCCATGCCAAGTTAAGAGCATGATTCATACTTCTCTCAAAAAAAATGTACGACAGCGAATAACCAAATGTTTGATGAATGCTGAGATCAGTGCTCTAACTAGCAGCTTCTATTGTATCATTTAAAGCATAGACAATTTCTGTATGAAGCGATATACCTGACACATGTCAAGGGGCCTGCACGTCTAGGGTAGGAGGCCACCGACTACGGAGAGATCATAGCAGCGGTCCGTCGTCTTCTCGGCGAGGTTATGCCCCTCGGCCGTAGGCTTAGTTTAGAGAGAGAGGAGATTAGGATAATGATTACGCTAAACCTTAGAGGTTATGACCCTCAACCGTGAACTTAGTTTAGAGGAGATTAGGATAATGATTACGCAATCCTTCTCAAGTCGTTCTGAGGGGATATAAGGCCTCGGCCATCATGCATGGAGCGATTGCTCATAATTCTAGGCATGCAAAACAAACCTTCCAACTAACTAATTTAGTTTCTAACTTAGCCACTAGAGCGGCGGCCGTAGCCTCTGGGCGCTCGGCGCCACCTCGCCTACCTTGCGCGGCGTCGCGGGCACGGCTTACGATGTAAGGCGGCCGTACATGACATCTCTCCCCCCTCC